>CM046877.1:600586953-601186953 GCA_025667525.1 Glebionis coronaria | reverse complement strand
GAGGCTCAAATTAAATACACTAAAACGGAAAAAGAACGACTTTCCGTGGTGTATGCTTTTGAGAAATTATGACCTTATCTCGTCTTAAAGAAAAGCATCATTTATATAGATCATTCGGCTATCAAGTACCTCTGCTCTAAGCTTGATGCTAAGCCGATATTGGCTGATGGATTCTCCTCCTACAAGAATTTGATTTCACCATACATGACAAAAAAGGAGCCGAGAATCTAGCGGCCGATCATCTCTCTCGTTTAGAAGATCCTCACAAGAATGTGTTCGAGAACAAGGAAATCACCGAAACATTTCCTCTCGAGACTCTCGGTGTAGTGAATTCTAAGGACGAAACCCTATGGTTTGCCGACATTGCAAATTACCATGTGGGGAACTTCATAATCAAGGGTATGACAACACAACAAAAGCGGAAATTCTTTCGTGACGTCAAGTTCTATTTTTGGGACGTCCCTTATCTCTTTCGGGTTTTTGCGGATCAACTCGTTCGACGCTATGTTTTTGGTACCTAAGCTTCTAACATCCTTAGAGCTTTTCCCGAAGGACCCACGGGTGGTCACCATGGTGCTAATTTCACGGCTAAGAAAGTGTTCGATGCCGACTTCTTTTGGCCTACAATCTATCGTGATGAACACGCACTTGTGAAGTCGTGTGATTCTTGCCAACGTCAAGGAAAATCCTCTCAAAAGGATGAAATGTTGCAAAACATAATTCAAGTGTGTGAGATTTTGGACGCTCGGGGCATTGACTTTATGGGACCGTTCCCATCGTCTCATGGTACAAGTATATCCTCGTCGTCGTCAACTACCTATCTAAGTGAGTGAAAGCTTAGACTTTGCCTATGAATGATGCTCGTGTTGTAGTGAAGTTTTTGAAGCAACTATTCTCTCGGTTTGGAACCCCTCGTGCTATTATAAGTGATCGTGGAACCCATTTTTGTAATGACCAATTCAAAAAGGTTCTAAAGAAATATGGGGTTACACATTGTCTTTCTACGGCTTATCACCCGCAAACGAGTGGGCAAGTCGAGGTTTCAAACCGAACTTTGAAAAGGATTTTGGAAAGGTCGATTGGAGAAAACCGTGCTTCATGTTCCGACAATATCGATGACGCTTTAGGGGATTTCCGCACCGCTTATAAGACACCCATCGGTTGTACTCCTTATAAGTTAGTTTATGGAAAGAATTGCCATTTGCCTATAGAATTGGAATACAAAGCATATTGCGCCCTAATGCATGGCAACTATGACTTAAAGACCGCGGGAGATCACCAAAAAATACAACTTAATGAATTCGATGAATTACGTGCCAATGCTTATGAAAATTCGTTAATTTTTAAGGAAAAGACTAAAAAGTTTCATGATTCAAAGATAAAAAAACCGTGTTTTTAACGTTGGTGATCAAGTGTTACTTTTTAACTCTCGTTTAAATATATGTTCTGGGAAATGGAAATCTCGTTGGTCGGGTCCGTTCTCCATAACACAAGTGTTTCCTTATGGTACCATCAAGCTAGCTCAAAATGATGGTCCTAATTTGAAGGGGAATTGACATAGGCTTAAGCACTACTTCGGTGGGGAAGTCCCTTCTTTGGACGACCTCGACCAAGTCACCTTCCCCAATGATAATTAGCATTGAGGGGATCAAGTTGAGCTCATGACTCGGTAATAAAAAACGAGGTGCTTCGTGGGAGAGTTCCCTTTCTTATCCATGTACATAGTATCGTTTTCTAATGTAGTTAATGTGAGGGGACTTTGCCCTTCCAACTCGTTTTCTCGTGGTTGTTTGTGAATGTGTTATCAAGATCATCATCATCGCCACGATTGAAGACTCTCATGTTCATTTACATGAGCCTCGATCGTTTGCTTGAAAAATTTTTCACGAATCCATGACATATCCTTTATAGTTCTAACAATTATTTTTTATCACAATTTATAAACGACTTTAGATATATTGTTGATCACCCTTTCCACGCTAGATCCTAAGCATTCGACTCTTCGTATCTAGTATAGGGGTGCTCCACCTTTACACTCGAAACATTGAGGACAATGTTTACTTTTAGTATGGGGGTGAATAGATACTTGCCTTGCTACGCCCTCACTGTCACACCCCAATTTATCAGAGTAATACAACACAATAGGGTGCGGCGGTCATGACTATCACAAGACATAGATACAAAGAACGACTATTTAAAAGCCGTTTTAATTTAATTAAAAGCATAAAACTTGTTTCAGAAGCGAATTACACAAGATAATAATAAAACATTGTTTCAAAAGACTTTAACATTGATCCAAATATCCATGCACTAGTCACAACCATTTTTATTAAAAATCTCCCATGCCTAACTACGTCACTCCTCCGTCTTGACACCTGAGAAAAACATTGCTAAAGCGTCAACACAAAGGTTGGTGAGTTCATAGGTTTAAGTTTAAATAGTGTGATGAACCATAAGATTTTCAAGGCAACCGGCATATAATCTTGTAACAAATACAAAATTATAATCAAAAGTATATGTTTTAATCACCTACATCTAAGCTCGTGACACCGAAGCGTTAACCTAAACCAACAAGATATAATAAGATCCCGAGCAAATGCCTATCCGGAAGCATTTGTAATTCCTCAAATGCAAGTGTATCTAACTTTGGCCACACAACCAAATTAGATAGGGAGGTTAATCCCGATAGATCTATCCATAACATTCGCGCTTACACAAAGTAATTAACGGGTCACGATAGTGGGCTAAAGCATCTAGGGATATCGCTACTTAGACATCATGTAGGCAAACGTATCAAGTTTTAGCACTTATGTTCATCCGTTTAAAACAAGCAATGTTCTCACCCCAAAAGTATACAAATCAAGTAAAAGTGGGGCTATGAAACTCACTTTGATGAAGTAGTGAATATGATCAATAAAGATAGCACGGAAAATCAAGGCACACAAAATGATGTGCAAACAATCTACTCGTAACCTAAGTAAAATATCTGTACTTAGGCTAAATACAAGAAATATTAATGTACAATGCACTTGGTTGATAATGTTTACTTGCTATCGATTTATAAAATGTTTTTATACATTTTTCATGTTCATCCATTTTAGTCACGGGGTCAACTTTGGGTCTCGATAACTCATTAAATAATAGTCCGAAAAATAAACAGGTTCTCATTATAAAAACTAGGCCGCGAGGTCTTCGATATTTGAGAAATATCGTATTTTTATGAAGTCTCTAAGTATAACAAACAACTAAGCAAAGTAGATCACTCACACACAAAATATAACAAGTAAAGTTCAATTACAAACAAGGTCGATTAAGCATTTTTAGAATTTAATTGCGCGTTCGTTACTCACCATTAAGAGAAATGGAAAGTTGTTTTGGGAACTAGGCCACGTCAACTTTATCACGGTATTTTTATATTTCTGGGGCAAGGTAGTTAATTCGGTTAAATGTAGACACAAAGTAGGGTAGTCGGGTCACTAATATTTGTGGCTTTAGTGTCTAATGATTTACTTACCTTGTTTATAACTTACACATGTATAGTTTTTAACTTAAGGACAACATATGAGAGTACTTGTTTCAAGTTCTTAGGCTACATACAAAGGACATGCCACATTTTAGCATTTATAAATTCATACTCATATGTGCATCTTTGTACAATGGTCCCAAAAGCTTTCCACCCTTTCTACAAACAGTGACCACTTATTATAGTATTGGCTAGAAGAGTACTAGCAGTTCTTTGGTCCTGTAATGCACCCATTGTCTGATTTTTATAAAACTGGATGGAGTTGTATTTGTTTATACATGTTTCATTAACAGTGATTTGCTCACACATAATTGTATACCCATTTTATCTCATACTAACAGTTTATCTTAGTCCCCTCTGTTACCCCTTTCACGTCCCATTCACACAGCCCAAAAAAGTTTTAAACGTATTTGCATGATATAGTTTACTTGTTTCTGTCTTTTGGTTCTTGCGTTTCATATGATTAGAACCCCTATACTTTTTTTGTTCACACTTGCTTACTTTGGCTCTTTTATTTTTGTTATTACTTGTGCCCAACACACGCAGGCACACTCCCACACAATCCCTTTGTTTATCCTAATGTGTTCCTAGTCCCTACCTATTCTTACACAAAAACATAAATTTCACATTTCATACTAACACACCCACACTACTTTAACTTTTTTTCTTGTATTTTAGTCTTTTCCTTCATTATATAAACATTTCTCTTACATGCACCAATTTTTACTCACAATGCAACATGATACTATGAACTCAGCTTTAAACACACACGCATCAGACACTATTTCTTTGTTTACTTGTTTTGGTTCTTCTGTTGGTACGACCCATCACTACACATTGCACACATACTCATCACACAGACACACACACGCAATGTACACATGTTTTTAACAAAGTGGAAATAGTATTCTTGCTGCCTTGTTTGTACAGCTTACACAAAATAGGAAAGAACAGGGGGCTCAAATACTTTCCTTAGCATTCACACATATATAAACATGCAATCACACACACATCTTAGTTTTTGGAGGATTGAAATTTGTGTTTACTCTTCTCTTGTTCTTTCTGTGATTCGCCTGACCACAAGCACACCAAAATCATTTTTTCATACAAGACCTATGTAACACCCCCAAATTTCGGTCATAACAGTGGAAGGGTCATTGGGTGTTACTATCATGGTTCAATCTCATAATCATAGAAAACAACTCAAAACAAGTCGTTTTAATAAACATCCATTCATTTTCATTCAATAAAAGTACACTTTCATTCATGGTCCCAGATAACTTCAAGTTTACAAAACCTAGTAAATGGTAAAAATTATTTGAATGGATATAATTTATAAAAGCGGGCCAAAACATTTCAAATAAGCAAGCTTCACTAAACCGCCTTCATCGAGCGCCTTCTCTATGGACCTGAGATAAAACATGTTAAAAAGTCAGCAAAAATTGCCGAGTGAATCTATAGAGTTTAATTTAAATAAAGAGAACACAAGTATTCAAAATAACCTTCCATGGTTAATAATTTATCAAAGACAATTATGTTGTAGGGACATAATTATCGTGTCATTACATAAGTCTCGTGACATTGAACGTTAACATATATTATTTCAGCCCAACACACCTAGCCAAGTGCGTATATTTCTCTTATACAATGTATCGGATGTTTCATTACTAGTGCATCACAATACCACGCGAGAGCTAGTCGCGACCGGACTGGGCGTCACCCCGATAGATCTATCCATAACATTAGCGTTATCTCGATTAACAATTCACGATTCATAGGTCTTTTAAGGCTAAACAAACTTATGTAATAAGTTCCATCTAAACATACAATAAAGTTCTTTATGTTCAATTTTAAAACAATCATGAGTTTATTACAACTTATAGTTGTACATTTCAATTTCAATAATTACTTTTCAAGTAAATAAGGTTTCCACAACTTCTCGTTGCACCCATTAATAGTGTTTCCACAACTTCTCGTTGTACCCTTTCTTTTAATAAAACAAGCATGTTATCCCCCTCGCGGGTTTTATAAAACAAGTAAACATGTTAAAAGCGAGGCTATAGACTCACCTTAGCAAATAGTGGTAATTTGACGATCGCCAACGATTAGTGATGCCCGTTTAAACACGAAAACCGCAACCACCAAATAAGCCGCGTTCGTTAAAATCGACTTAAGTATAAATCATACTTAAATAATATAAAATCAAAATTAAAAAACCAAGACAATCCCGAAAAATTTAATAATACAAGTGTTACTACTATACCCTTTTATTCAACAATATTCTTTTAAACACTTGCACTCTCGATATTGACCCGTCTTAAGACGCCAAGTCAACGCAAGTCAAATTCTCATTTTACTTCCCTCGGACCAGTAGCTAAGTCATTTACATAATGATTTAACACTTGAATAAATCACCATGTCCAATGGCGAATACTCAACTCACGCCACATAATTATTGAACTACGTGTCCAAAATACAAATGAGCATGTACACTCCAAATGTACACACCAATCTACCCTATCTAGACTTGTCCGATTTTGACGAAACTTGGTCACAAACTCACACATAATATGAAGAAGACCCAGTTCAAGTTTCATTCAAAAATATAACTCCTAAGACCTTCTGCCCGACACATCTTCGTGTTGTAAAAACCGGACAGATTTACGCCTTTGACTCGTAAAACCATTTTGACGTATCTAAACAACTCCATTTATAGAACCGACACTCGGGTTTGAAAATAGACTCATGAACTGAGGTTTAGACTTTAACATCAGTCCTTGAGCATTTTTAATCTCATTCTATTGTCCCCGAGATTTGATCTAAATATCGACAACAATTTTCGGATTGTGTCGATACTCGTCTCCCGGTACACAAATACTAAAACTAGCATAACTTTTCGCTCGTAATGAGTTAGAAGCTCTATCTTATACCCAAAGAGCCTCACGGAAAAATCTACAACAATATGAAATAAAATAAGCCTATCTCAGAACTTAAAACCACGAAACAATCTGTTATAAGCTGCTGTCCAAAAATACATTTTTAGAAATCATGTCAAATCAATATTTTGACCCATTTTCACCATTTTTATACATCTAATATCAACCTACAATCATTTTAATCCACCCCTTTCATTCCTAATTCACTTGTATAATCATCCAAAAATTACCCACTAAAAAATAATGCACATGCAACCAACAATACTTGAATATAGTAATAATAATAACACCTACATACCATCATAAAAATGGATCAAACACTACTAGTTCATCAAGAAAAATAAAATTTTGAAAAATTCAATGCATGTGGGAGAAATTTATACCAAAATGATCCTTTTTGAATTTGCAAAGTGGGTCTTGTTTTAGTTTTAATTGATTCAATGTAGAATCAAGATTTTTGAGGGTGGTTTGGTGTTGATGGTGTACGGCCAAATAGAGAAAGACAGGTGGGGTGAGAAAGTTTTTTTTAATTTGTTTGCATGTGTTTTGTTTAAATGGAAAAATCTTTTATAGTGGGTGTGGAGGGTAATTTTTGTCAATTTTGTGATAGTTTTGGTAAAAAATGAAATTAAATAGTTGTAACGGTAGAAAATGTAAATATTAAACTTTGAAAATATTTACGGGACTCGGGTTTCGTAAAATTACTTTTTTAAAAGTTAAAACGCTTCTTAAAAATAATAATATCACTTCGACACGACTTAAAACGTAATTAAATCGAAAACATCGAAAATATAAAACATCGAGACAATCGATAATAAAACATAAATTTTGGGCATCTGTCGGTATCCCTATCATTAGTAGTTCTCGTCATTCGTTAAAACATAAAACACGAGAAATAAAAATTAAATGTAATAATTACAATAAATTCATTTATATGATAATTTGAGAATATAATATCGATACTTAATGTATTTCTTGTCAGTTTTCATCGAAACGACATTCTCACGTTAAGTTTCAAGTCATAACCTTCTCGGTTAATCGATAATTTAAAATTCTCATTAAAGTAAACATATATTACTTATTAGTCGAGATTAAAATAACGACAAGAAGTTGACGGATTGTCACATTATCCACACCAAATTGGGATCTTCGTCCCGAAGATCAACTTGCGTTCTTCCTCGATCGCTCATTGAAAACAGAAAGATAAATGCACTTTGGTCC
Organism: Glebionis coronaria; assembly: GCA_025667525.1. Classification (NCBI taxonomy): domain Eukaryota; kingdom Viridiplantae; phylum Streptophyta; class Magnoliopsida; order Asterales; family Asteraceae; genus Glebionis; species Glebionis coronaria. Next base: position 601,179,273 of record CM046877.1, on the reverse strand, counting down.
TCGTCTTGAGTTCCATCACACAGGACAATAGGAATTCGACTTTGCTTCGTCTGCCTAACTTCCTTATCGATAATATCAACAAGTACTTTGATGAAATGCAACTCACCGTCGATTTATACTTCACCAAGAGAGATAGTAAGATCTTCATCAGGAAGGAATTTCTTTAGGTTTGACATATGAAAAGTATTGTGAATTCCTTGTAGTTCTCGAGGTAATTTAAGTTTTCATGCCACTAGACTTACACTCGATATCATCTCGAATGGTCTAAACTAACGGGGACTTAACTTCCCACGTTTTCCAAAATACACAACACCTTTTCAAGGTGATAGCTTTGGCATAACTTTTCCACCTACCTCGATTTCCAAAGGTTTTCGCTTCACATCGTCATAACTTCTATGTGTACTACGAGCAGTTAACAACCGATTCTTAATTAGCACGATCGATTTATTTATCAAAATAAAATGAGCAGATTCAATCAATCAACATTGACATAAATCGTGTCATATTCACACTGAGTTTTTAAGAGCTTAACAATGAATCCATTGTGATTTGCTCCAACTCCACGAATGATAACGAATAACACAATCGTAGTCACTTAAAAGGCTTATTTACCTCTTTTATTCCAGAAAACACTATAGGCTCTTACTATCGGTGGATACCGTACATTAGTGCCAAACAATTAATGTCTCAATAGACGAAGAGTAAAATCACCGCACCCAATTACAAGTCATGGGTTGTGCAGTTTCCTCATTCTTCCTAAGTTTCCTACAAACATATACAAATCAAACAACTCTAAATCCTTCAAGAGATATATCACGATCAACAACAAGATCTTTACTTCTTTCGGGTAACGATAAGTTCGGCGTGCTGCAGAGTTTTCTTTTCATGGTCTGAAAAGCTTTCTCTTCATCATCGTCCACACATACGGTTCATTCTTTTTAGTTAGCTTAGTTAATGGTTTTGATATCAAAGAGAATTCTTTAATAAACCTTCAGTAATAACCAGCCAAATTTAGAATTTGTCGTACTTCAGTTGGAATAGTTGGAACATTCAAATTTTCGATGGCTTCGATTCTCGCATAATCAACAGGTATACCACTTTTGTCAGTCACATGACAGAGAAGTTGTACAGAACTAAGCCAAAAATCACACTTTAAGAATTTTGAGTACATCTTTTCGTTCTTTAACAAGTTCAAGATAATCCCTAAGTGTTCGGCATGTTCTTTCTCGCTCTTAGAGCAGATTATAATATCATCAATGAAAACAATCACGAATTTATCAAGACAAGGCTTACACATACAATTCATTAAGTCAATGAATACCACAGGTCTACTGGTCAAACCAGAAGGCATAACCCTAAACTCATAATGATCATCACAAGTTCTAAATGCTGTAATAGGAATATCTTCCCCGCGTATGCGAAGTTGATGATAAGCAAAACAAAGATCAATCTTGGAGAAAACACCAGAATCTTGGAGAAAACACGAGAGTTTTGAAGTTGATCAAATAGATCATCAATTTATAGAAATGGGAAACGATTCTTGATCGTTAACCTATGCAGCTCTCGGTAATCGATACACATACGAAACGAATCATCTTTCTTCTTAGCGAACAGAATAGGAGTTCTACAAACTGACAAGCTCGATCGACTAAAACCTCTATCAGATAGTTCTTAAAACTGCACAAATAATTACTTCAGCTCAGATGGTGCTAATAAATATGGCTCATGTGCCATAGTTGCAGCACCAGAGATTAGATCAATTAGGAATTTCGTTTGCCTTGTAGGCGGAGGCCTTGGCAATTCTTCCAGAAATAATTTAGAATAGTCACAAATGACTAGAGTAATTCTACTTACTTCTCTTACGATTCCTTCTACGATTCCTAATCCATGAATAATCCACAACCTTTTTCGATATACTTACGAGCTCTAATGCATGAAAAGAATTTTCAATTTGGAATTATTTTTCCCTTCAGTAACCTCATCAACCTTGCCTTGGATTATGTGTCCCATGAGCTAATCAGCCCTACAGACAGCTTCACAAATAGCAATTGGCTTAGAAGAAGTCACATCATCGCATTTATTCATAGTCAGCCGTAAATATACTGCTTGACCTTGACGATTCGGGTTCCATAATTCTTGGACATAAAGGAGTCAACTTATTGAAACACTTGATATATCTACCAATGTTAGTTCCCTTCAGTTTCAAGTTGTACAACACTTGCTCCATACTTTGGGAATGCTTCGAGGACAAGCTCCTCAGTTAACCGTTTTCTCACCTTAGTCCATGGTGTCCCATAAGTAACGATACCTATGGAAGCAAGTCTGCCATTCCACCAAATTAATGCACGACCTTGGAGAGTAGCGATTTCAAACTGTACCTTATCCTCCTGATTAGGGTCACTGAATCGAAAGACTGACGCCAGCTTTCAATAACTTACACAATCCTCCATCATCTTTAGTCCCCTTAAGAGTCTACGGTTTGCACTTAATGAATGAAGTGTAGATATAGTCTCTAACTTCGGGCACATTTGTTTAATCCGTACCACGAACATTATCGACTCCAGCTTCAGCTCCACCGGTTCTAGTTCCACCAGTTTTAACTTCAGCTCCAGTTCCATATCCATCATTCATGTTGGCCATGAATTCAACTAGGATACAACAACTTATTCACTAATAACTTGGCGCATTCGTGCTTCCGTCATAGCTTTCATTGACTGCATGATTCGTGCCTAACACAAATCAAATCATAATGAGTATTCATTCAATGATTGCATTATACCACATGAATTTACAAGAGAAAAGCAAAGAAAGATAATAATAATAGAACGATGTAGAATTAGGAATCAAAAGATAGTCATTCCATTGATCACAAACAAGTACAAGTCATATTGTCAAACATTATAGATAATCATCGTCTAATGCCATACAACTTAAAAGACTAGTCCTACTAACTGTTGTCACGGTTTAGTTAGGGATTAATGAGAAGCTACTACAATTGATAAACTAATCTACTAAGAGTTACTAGGTATTTCACATTGCTAAGAAAGCTCCTCGGTCCCACAAGAAGAAGATTTCTTCAATGTCTTTCAGAGACGCTTCATATCCTCCTCAATTGGTGCTTTTGGAACAGCCCCAATACAACTATTTCACGATCAAGGAATTAAAGGAACAAAATCAAAGAATGAATCGAGAAAACGAATTATGAGTCAAAGTTTAATCGCGCAGATGCTATATGCTTAAGCCCAAGACTTTATGAATCATTATTCCATGGATTGATCAAGTCCTTCCGAATAAGATTCAGAAATTTGTAGTTCAACAATTTATAATTTCCTTGTTTAAATAAATGGCCAACTTATTTCAACGATTATAAATCACTTTATTCAAGCATCGCCAGCTCAACGCAAAAGATCAAGATCGAAACAAATGAGAAACTGATTTAACAGAAAATGATCAGTGATATGATATGGAATCCTGGTTGGCATGTGAATACCATACAAATAAATCTTAATTCCTAATCATCAATAGTACCATCTCAGACAAACTTGTTTTTATCAAAACAGTACAATGTTGAAGATTAATGAAAATGCAAATTAAATTTGCTAAACGATATGAACGAATCGATAAATCAAGAATAAGAACCAAGGAAATCAAAATCCTCGTAACCAAAAGAATATCAGCAATAATATTAACCATTTTGTTGGGATCATGTTTATCCAAAACTTAGTTAATCTCGAGTATAACAGGATTCATTTCAGGAATAGCTTCAGTGCTAGCAATAAAATACCTAGAGTGGCTTCTTGACCATCTACGTCGTATAAATCTCGTATAAGTATAAAAATAAATGAAAACATGTAATTCACAAGTACAAATAATCGATAAAGATTACAACATATATAATCCCATACATATATAAATACTTTCATTCTCGTCCATTGGCAACTCGGAGGTTTCGCTTGCAACAGTTATAGTTAAAAGATTTCAAAAATTCATTTTTGGAAAATCTTTTCGTTCTCTATAACTTGAGATCTGATGCCAATCTGTAACACCCCCAAATTTCGGTCATAACAGCGGAATGGTCATTGGGTGTTACTATCATGGTTCAATCTCATAATAATAGAAAACGGCTCAAAACAAGTCGTTTTGATAAACATCCATTCATTTTCATTCAATAAAAGTACACTTTCATTCACGGTCCCAGATAACTTCAAGTTTACAAAACCTAGTAAATGGTAAAAATTATTTGAATGGATATAATTTATAAAAGCAGGCCAAAACATTTCAAATAGGCAAGCTTCACGAAACCGCCTTCATCGAGCGCCTTCTATATGGACCTGAGATAAAACATGTTAAAAAGTCAGTAAAATTTGCCCAGTGAATCTATAGAGTTTAATTTAAATAAAGAGAACACAAGTATTCAAAATAACCTTCCATGGTTAATAATTTATCAAAGACAATTATGTTGTACGGACATAATTATCGTGTCATTACATAAGTCTCGTGACATTGAACGTTAACATATATTATTTCAGCCAAACACACCTAGCCAAGTGCGTATATTTCTCTTATACAATGCATCCGATGTTTCATTACTAGTGCATCACAACACCACGCGAGAGATAGTTGCGACCGACTGGGCGTCACCCCAATAGATCTATCCATAGCATTAGCGTTATCTCGATTAACAATTCACGATTCATGGGTCTTTTAAAGCTAAACAAACTTATGTAATAACTTCCATCTAAACATACAATTAAGTTCTTTGTGTTCAATTTTAAAACAATCATGAGTTTATTACAACTTATAGTTGTACATTTCAATTTCAATAATTACTTTTCAAGTAAATAAGGTTTCCACAACTTCTCGTTGCACCCATTAATAGGGTTTCCACAACTTCTCGTTGTACCCTTTATTTTAATAAAACAAGCATGTTATCCCCCTCGCGGGTTTTATAAAACAAGTAAACATGTTAAAAGCGAGCCTATAGACTCACCTTAGCCAGTAGTGGTAATGTGACGATCACCGACGATTAGTGATGCCCGTTTAAACACGAAAACCGCAACCTACCAAATAAGGCGCGCTCGTTAAAAATCGACTTAAGTATAAATCATACTTAAATAATATAAAAATCAGAATTACAAAACAAAGACAATCCCGAAAAATTTAATAATACAAGTGTTATTACTATACCCTTTTATTCAACACTATTCTTTTAAACACTTGCACTCTCGATATTGACCCGTCTTAAGACGCCAAGTCAACGCAAGTCAAATTCTCATTTTACTTCCCTCGGACCAGTAGCTAAGTCATTTACATAATGACTTAACACTTGAATAAATCACCATGTCCAATGGCGAATACTCAACTCACGCCACATAATTATTGAACTACGTGTCCAAAATACCAATAAGCATGTACACTCCGAATGTACACACCAATCTACCCTATATAGACTTGTCCGATTTTGACGAAACTTGGTCACAAATTCACACATAATATGAAGAAGACTCAGTTCAAGTTTCATTCAAAAATATAACTCCTAAGACCTTCTGCCCGACACATCTTCGTGTTGTAAAAACCGGACAGATTTACGCCTTTGACTCGTAAAACCATTTTGACGTATCTAAACAACTCCATTTATAAAACCGACACTCGGGTTTGAAATAGACTCATGACCTGAGGTTTAGACTTTAACATCAGTCCTTGAACATTTTTAAAACTCATTCTATAGTCCCCGAGATTCGATCCAAATATCGACAACAATTTTCGGATTGTGCCGATACTCGTCTCCCGGTACACAAATACTAAAACTAGCATAACTTTTCGCTCGTAATGAGTTAGAAGCTCTATCTTATACCGAAACGAGCGTCTCAGAAAACTCTACAACAATAACATATAATATAAGCCTATCTCAGAACTTAAACCCACGAAACAATCTGTTATAAGCTGCTGTCCCGAAATACTTTTTTAGAAATCATGTCAAATCAATATTTTTACCCATTTTCACCATTTTTATACATCTAATATCAACCTACAATCATTCTAATCCACCCCTTTCATTCCTAATTCACTTGTATAATCATCCAAAAATTACCCACTCAAAAATAATGCACATGCAACCAACAATACTTGAATATAATAATAATAACAACTACATACCATCATAAAAATAGATCAAACACTACTAGTTCATTAAGAAAAATAAAATTTTGAGAAATTTAATGCATGTGGGAGAAATTTATACCAAAATGATCCTTGTTGAATTTGCAAAGTGGGTCTTGTTTTAGTTTTATATGATTCAAAGTGGAATCAAGATTTTTGAGGGTGGTTTGGTGTTGATGGTGTACGGCCAAAGAGAGAAAGAGAGGTGGGGTGAGAAATTTTTTTTGATTTGTTTGCATGTGTTTTGTTTAGGTGGAAAAATCTTTTATAGTGGGTGTGGAGGGTAATTTTTGCCAATTTTGTGATAGTTTTGTCCAAAATGAAATCAAATAGTTGTAAGGATAGAAAATGTAAATATTAAATTTTGAAAATATTTACGGGACTCGGGTTTTGTAAAAATACTTTTTTAAAAGTTAAAACGCTTCTTAAAAATAATAATATCACTTCGACACGACTTAAAACGTAATTAAATCAAAAACATCGAAAAAATAAAATATCGAGACAATCGATAATAAAACATAAATTTTTGGGAATCCGTCGGTATCGCGATCATTATTAGTTCTCGTCATTCGTTAAAACGTAAAACACGAGAAATAAAAATTAAATGTAATAATTACAATAAAATCATTTATATGATAATTTGAGAATATAATATCGATACTTAATGTATTTCTTGTCAGTTTTCATCGAAACGACATTTTCACGTTAAGTTTCAAGTCATAACCTTCTCGGTTAATCGATAATATTAAATTCTCATTAAAGTAAACATATATTACTTATTAGTCAAGATTAAAATAACGACCTGAAATTGACAGATTGTCACAACCTAATCTTAACATACATACATGCATGCAAAAACACATATAGGTTGCTTTTGGGTTTCCTGTTAGTTTGATAACACCCATGAAACACGCGACAACTTTAGCATGAAGGTTTTTAACATGGCAAAGCATCCTACACATGTGTTTATTTACTCACCCCAAGCATACCACAACGTACTCATTTATCCTATACTATTACTCCCTGAAGACTCATACATGTAGTAACAATTCGCACAAATACATGTAGTTTTTCAGCAATATACATACCAGAGAGATGGGAGTCTCAAGACTTTAGTTTATATATAAGGTTATGGATATCAAAGCATGCACACTCATTTACCTTTGAATTACCGACACACACACACACATAGTATACGTGGCTCCTAGTTCAAATATTAGGAATTCATATTAACTTCATGTTTTACTTGTCGTTGAGGTAACAAACACTATTGAGTTCTCCTGTTTCTGTCACTCATCGAGCATGCAAAAGACACACACATTTCATGTTTTTAGATGAAGAGAACAAGTATTCATATGTTCACTGTGTTAACATACTTACAAATTCACATGTAACACTAACTTGCATAAACTCCCCAGCCAATGTTTTCATGTTAATCCTATTCATCCAAATCTAGATTTATAACGTGAGCTATAATTAGTTAGGCTACTCTAGTATGTCATCTACATAGTCCATCCAAAACTAAACGTGGTTCCAAGGTTGTGGTGGTTAACAGTAGGTCTAGACACTACATGAAATCATAGTTTTGAAGTTTACTTTTACCATAAAACCCAATCCCCAGCTGTGACTTTTGTTATTCATGTTTGAAAGATTTTAGCAAGTATACGTTAGCAACCAAAATAAAGTTTAACAAGGACTAGACTAGCTAAGAAAGGTTTCTTAGTCACAAGCGGAATTGAGGCGAAACAAGAATAAGCATATAGGAGATCTACACCCGTGTTAAATCTACAACCCTTTGTTTCCTCTCTTCTTGGTAGCGATAATATTTATCACAGAGGGGAGTACACTTTGTATTTTCTTGTGAGTGTTATGGATGTGTCTAAGGATGAAGTTTCTTGCTATTTATAGGGAGGGTTAAGTAGTAAGTGGAGTAACTAGTATAACTAGTGTTTCAAATCCTTTTAGTTGATTTGCAACTAGAAGATGTAACTAAACAAGTACCATGGACTATTGTGCTTGAATGGGGAAGAACAAAAGGTGAGTTGGATGTCGTCTAGGGCAGAAACAACATGGAAAGGAGTGAGATTTCTCTTGACTTAATAACTGTAGAGTATTATACAAGTTGATTTCAAGAAAAACCATGGCGATGAAGTAATGTTCGGTGGTTAAAAGGTTTGTATGAGAAGACAAAAAGGACAAGTATTAATTGTCTTGATATAGTACATTGAATTTCAATTTGGAGCAAGTAAAAGAATGAAAATGTGGGTTGCATATGTACATGGTAGACCGGTTATATTTTTGTGGGAAAAGGAAGGATGGTAACTTTTCTTGTGTTGTTATTTTTCTTATATTGTGTAAAGTCTAGTTGTATTTTGAGGATACTGATATGAGCTTAAACTCATATCCTTTTATCAACAAATAACCCTAAAACATGAAGCAAAATACCAATTTATCTTGCAAAAACAGTGTTATGTGGTATGTTTGTGTTTGTGTACACTTGTGTAGGTAAAAGGATACATTTTCAAGCAAACAAAGAAAAATCAAGCTCAAATGGATGAAAAAGACAAAGAAGGATCAAAAGTATCAAGACTTTGAAGTACAAGGACCTATGTTGACAAATTGCCAAAGTTGAAGGACTAAAGTGCAAATATTGTAAAAAGTCAAGATCAAAGTCAAAATTGGTCAACTATCAAGTCAACAAAGTCAAAGGGTGATTTCTGCTCAAAAATGAAGTTTGGAGGACTTAAAATGCCAAAGGAATGAAGCTGCTAGCTCAAAATGTAATCTGTCAAAGTATAGGGACTAATTCTGCCAACATTTGAAAGTTTATTCAAGGCTTGATCCATGGGAAGAGGAAAGGACCAATGAGATTGCAAGAAAGGTGATACACGGATCACCAACTCAGCTTCATTTATTGCCCACTCAGCCGCCACTTCATTTAATGGGCGTATCCCAACAGTGCAACGCACTCAGCTCTTTTCCACCAATAGAAAATGAGGAATTGGATAATGATCCACAACTTCTTCTCTCACCCAATAAGAATCTGCCACGCATCATCTTCTTCAACAAAAAATTGCCAGGGACGAGAAAGAGCTAGAGTGAATTTCAGCAAATGATATAAACATCAAAGTTGGTCTAAACCAAGAGAGGAAGAAATCCCCACGTGCTTAATTAGTCTGAAGATCAATAATAAAGAAAAGCCCAAAAGAGTTCTTCACCTGCAAATTCAATTATGTAGAATTGTCCACGTGGAGAGCTGGGATTGGTCCCAACACGTCACCAACCCCAACAACCATCTTCCTCAAGTCTATAAATAGATTGATAGGACCTCATTTGTAGGAGTTAGCAAAAATTGTAAAAAAAAACACAATTTCCTTTCCTTTCATTCCTTTTCCCTTTTTAGCTTAACTACTCAAGAGTTTGACACACTCTTGAGTTAGTTAGTTAGTTAGTAGCTTTCTAACAGCTTTGTAACAACTTTCATTAATAAAAATTCAAATTCTCATTTCCCGCCAAATCTGTTCTTCATTATACTGTTCATTTCCTGCTGCTATTGGATACTTGTGTTGCTGCATTGTGTTTGTTATGATCATTGAATGATCATAACTGACTTTGAAGAAGTTTGGAAGCTTTTGTTGTGATTCCAGTTCAGACACTAGTTCTATTGAAGTTTTCAAGCGTTTTGATGATTACTGTTGATTGATAGCTGTTTTTGATGATTGATAAGATGAACTAGTGATAAGGTGGTGGTTATCACTAGGGTAAGAGAGTTCAGCACTCCTCTTCTTCCCAATGGTTTACTTCAAAAGGTTTTAAAGTTCTTATTTTTGTTCCACTTAATAAGTCTAATGCATGCTACCTTTCATAGTGTAATCTTGATGTTTGCCTGATAAAATTTGTTTAGATTTGCTATTTGTTTGATTTTGGATTACTTGTAGCTTGTTTTTGTTTTACTGCTTATTGATTTTGGATTAAGCTTGGTCATAGCTTATTTTCAGTAGACATTTGGTACTTGTATCTTGAATGGTTCATTGTTGTTTTTAGTGCTCACTTTTAGTCTTTAATCACCTCATTTTGAGTCTCAAGTTTGGTAGTCAAAAGCATTTGATTCAGTTTAAATCAGTTCTTTAAAGGACTTTGCAAAAGTTTGTAATATCAGTTAAAGGAGTGTTTGGTATTAGCTTATTAAAAGTTTTCAAGAATTGAGTCTTGGCATTTTAAAGTTCATTTGCAGTCATTAGGTGGTTATATAGTGTTTCAAGTCATTTACAAGTCAAATTGAGAGTCAAACAGGCAAATGGCAATAAAAAGGTTTGGGTCATTCTTATGCAGTTTTGCTCATTAGAAGTTATCATTTTCATTTGGCTAGCATTGGATCATTACTTGATGAAATTGCATCAAACTTGTTCTCAGTTTTAGCTAACATCATAAAGTTTCAGATTCCAAGAGCATTTTATACAGTTTTCAATAAGTAAAAAGAAATAAGCAAAATTCAGATAAGCTGAGTTGAGGCAAGTTTCTGTAAATTGAAACTGAGATTTTGTATCTCTTGATCCTTTTCATAAACCTGGCCATTTTTCTTCACAAATCACCTTAGAATATGATGTTACTTGATTTTTGATAATTTCAACTTTTTGACAAAAAAGTTGGTCAACGCTTGGTCAACGATAAGCTCTTTTCAGCTTAATTCATTTTCCTAGCTTATTACTTGATGAAAATTGTTCTAGTTTGATTTCCCGTTCATCTTTTGAGTAGCTTTATCAGTTTCAACAAGAAAATCAAGTTGTGATTGTCTAGATTTTGCTGTAGCTTATTTTGGGCTTATTGATAAGTTCTCATTTGCTTATTTTACAACTTTAGCTAAAATCTTTGTTCACACGTAGCTTAATTTGGATTTAAAGAGTTTTGCAACTTGTTTCGTTGAATTTGGTTCAGTAATAAGCTCAAACGAGCTTATTTTCATTCCAAACCCGTTTTGATGTTTTAAACAGTTTTTAAACTTGGCTAAACTTCATTGTTTTTAGGGTTTGCAACTTTTAAGTCCTTGCAGTTTTGAGATTTGTTATATTCAGTTAGCAAGTTTGTTAAGTTGTTACATTTTGGTTAGTTTGTTACTAGTTTTACAAATTTGATCCTTGTAGCTTACTGATTTACACTTTTAGTCCCTAGATTTCCTAAAATTTACATTTCAAGCATTTATCTTTCCTAGAATTTACATTTTCAGTCCTTTAAGTTTCATATTTTACATTTTGAATATTACTTGAATAAAAACTTGGTATTTGCAAGATGTTTTACATATAAGTAGGTAATATTTTTCCGTTTTGCAAGGCTTTGTTGAATTAGCAAATAGAATATCCAAACAAGATTAACAACCAAAAACAGTTAAAAACCCGATATTGGTTGGACTTTCCATTAGCAAGAACTGAGAAAAAACGAACTGCATTATACACAATTTCAAATGGCGCCGCTGCCGGTTCTTTGACTACACGAGAGACTATCGATTGACGGTTTTCATTGGCTTTTGGGATCCGTTCACTTTGTGAACGTAATTTTTACGTATCATAAATAAAAAACAAATAAAAAAATCAAAAATATAAAAATATATAAAAAACTAAAAAATTAACAAAACAATTCTTTTCCTAAAGAATTGACCAAAAAAATAAAAAAAATCCAAAAAACAATCTTTTTCCTAAGAGATTGCACCCAAAAATATATATTATTGGATTCTCTCGGTTTTATGTACATATAGTATTTTCTCTTAAAAAACTCATAAATAAAAAAATATTTTCCATATATTATTATAAGTAAATACGTATACGTATAAGAACAATCAATCTACATATCTTCCATAAGTATTGCCGAGGCAATACACCGTGTTGAGGGGCGTTCCGGTCCTTGACACGTGTATCGATCAAACAAAATAAAGCAAGAATAGATAAATACTCTCAGTAAGCAACAATTCGAAGAATACGAACATTTAAGTGAATAGAAAGGCGATGTGCTATAAAATGCCATCTAAGGGTCAATAGGTACTTAAGTGCTTCGCGCCACCTAACCCCCCGTTCACTTGTAAGTATTCTAAGAAGGAAGGCTTCATTGAGGGTCTTGCACCCAAGTAGTACATACGTATATTGTTATTTTCTTGTGGATATTTGATATTGAAACTCGAAGAGGATAATCCATTTCTCTTCAAAGTCACACGCGAGCTTCTCTCTCATTCCTCGTATTGAGTTGCAAGCTCACTCGCGGGCGTGCACAAATATCGATTGGTGTACAACCTCTTCCTCCGAAAAGGAAGAAAAAGAGAAAGAGTAAGACCACCACCGTCCACCAAGCCGATCACGAGAATCGTGCTTTGACTCCACCACAAGAAGCCATGGCTATTGATAATCGCTCTTTGTATGAACGTATGCAAACCAACATTCATGGATATGCTAGTGCTATTAAGATTCCCGACTTTCCCGCAAACACATTTGAGCTACATACATCTATGATCAATATGGTTTCACAATCCCCTTTCTTTGGTAACAGGAATGAGGATCCTCATGCTCACCTTAAGAGATTCCTTTCTCTTTGCAATACCATTAAGCATAATGGAGTTCCACATGAGGTGATTAGGTTGATGTTAGTGTCATTTTCCTTAGAGGGACTTGCTAAGCATTGGTTAGACACCCAACCACCCGATAGTATCATCACATGGGATGGTTTCACCACTAAGTTTTTGAACAAGTTCTTTCCTCCACATAAGACTATGGCTTTGAGGACTTTAATTATGGGCTTTCAACATAAACCTAGTCAATCCTTTAGTGATGCTTGGGAAGAGTATAGTGAGTTATTCAGGCGATGCCCTAATCAAGGATTGGATCAAGTTCACCAAATCAATCTCTTCTATAATGGCCTTAAATCTCACCACCAAGATTCACTCAATGCTTCCGCGGGAGGGAATATTCTTCTTAAAACCTACCAAGAGGCTTTGGACATCATTGAGACTAAAGCAATGGTTCAAACAAACAATCCATTTGAAGAAAAGGTTCATGTTATCCAAAACAATTCTCAAACTCCTTGTGACAACCAACTCCTCAAGTTTCAAGAAGATATTTTTCATAGGATGGATAGAGATAGTGAGAGGAATTTGCAAGTACAACAAGAAATGCTTCAAGCTTTTAAGAACATGTCATTGAACAATTCTTCAAATAATGTGAATGCCATTGCCATTTCTTGTGTTACTTGTGGAGGTCACCATTCTTATGAACAATGTGATAAGGTGCAAGTTTATCAAGGGGAATGCTATGCTTACCAAGAGGAACATCGTGAACACTTCAAGCCTAATATCAATCCAAATAACCTTTCTTACAAGTCCCAAAACTACCTTACTCCACCTGGATTCCCACCCCAACCACCCACCCAAATTCAACAAAATCCACCTCAAATTTTACCAAGGAATCAAGGGCAAAGACCACCTTACCAAGGAAATAACTACAAGGCACCCAATCAATTTCAACCTCAAGCAAATACCTTTTATCCACCAAATCAAGGATTTAATACCCAACCTTTACCTTTCCAACCTCAAGGTTTTCAAGGTCATGTGCCACAAGAGTATAACACAATGGATCTCTTGCAAAAAATGAATCAAGAGAATGAAAGGAAGTTCTAAGCTATGGAGAAGAAATTGAATGACCAAATCAATAGGGTTTTAGTGGCAATAAATCAAAGACCACAAGGGGCTTTACCTTCGAACACACAAACAAACCCTAGGGCCAATGTCAATGCTATTACAACAAGGAGTGGAACAACAACAAAGGATCCTTCACCTCCTAAACCTACTATTGTTCAACCCACTTGTGCTCCTAATTGTGACAAGCCTTCTACTTCTACTTCACCTCCTCAAAATGTTCCTATTCACCCAAACACACCTTCTCAACCACCTCATACTTCTCCTTTACCTTCCACACTTCCCAATGAAGAAGCTAACAAAGACAAATCTTCCACAACAACACCTATTCCACCTACACCAAAACCTACTCTTCCATATCCTTCAAGGTTGAAAAAGGACAAGTTAAATAACAAGGATGACATCCAAGTCTCCAATCTCTTAAGGATGTTCAAGCAACTCAATATCAATATATTCTTTGCGGAACCTCTTGCTTATATTCCAAAGTTTGCTAAGATGTTCAAGGATTTGCTCTCAAACAAAGAAAAATTGGTTGATTTGCCCAACACATCCCTTAATGAAAATTGTTCCGCGGTGTTACTTAAAACCTTACCAACAAAACTTAGAGATCCGGGGCGCTTCTTGATACCTTGTAATTTTCCCGGTGTTGAAAATTGCATGGCTTTAGCGGATCTAGGGGCGAGCATAAACCTCATGCCTTTATCGGTTTGGAAACAACTATCTCTTCCCGAGCTCACTCCCACTAGGATGACTCTTGAACTAGCCAACCGAACCATAGCTCACCCCGTAGGTATAGCGGAAGATGTGTTTGTAGGTGTGGATAAGTTTACCTTTTCGGCCGACTTTGTAGTGGTTGATTATGACATGGATCCTAGAGTGCCTTTGATTGTTGGGAGACCGTTTTTGAGAACGGGTCGTACCTTGATAGATGTGGCGGAAGGAGAATTAATTATGAGAGTAGAAGATGAGAGAGTGGTGTTTAAGTTAGGGAAAGTTTGTGATAGGAAAGAGGTTAAGGAGTCTAGACCTTGTAAGACTATTAACATTGTGGATGTGCTAGATGAAGTGTGTAATGAACACTTTCATGATGCTTGTAAGAGTGCTAGTGATGAGATACCCCATGTTGAAACCGTGGCTTCAATTGCTCCCTCTTTAACACCTTTTGGAGAGAGTGATTTCCTCTTGGAGGAATTTGAGTCCAACTTTCTTGGTGATGATGATTCTCCTATCAATTGGGAAGAAGATATTCTTACAATCCAAAAGTTGCTCAATGAGGACCCTATTCCTTCTCCTATTCCACAAGAGATTACCATTGAGGAACCTTCTATAGTTAAACTGTAACACCCCCACAATTGTTATGCGCAGCGGAACTACAACAATGGGTGCTACACAGTATTCATTGCACACAAGATATATCAAACGACGCTAAAAAGACGTCGACTTAAAATTTCAACATTTAAAATTTTTAGATAATACATGTCCACAGTTTTTCCAACCCCAAATAGTGCACAGAGTTTAGCGTTTCGGTCCCCATGAATCTCAACCCAAAAACTTCAGTTTTACGACCACATGACATTAAACATAAAAATTGTTTAAGTAGAAAAGGAGGGAAAAACAAGCGGACACCAAGCCGATCACACAACATCCATCCCATGCATGCTCCATCCTACTGCTCATCGGTTACCTGAAATACATGCCAAAAATTTGGTCAACGAAAACGTTGAGTGGAATTCATAGGTTTTTCAATCCATTTGAACGTATATATACTAAAAACCATTCGTGATCATTTATAGTCTTGTCGATCAAACAAACTATAATCAGGATACTGACAATTGTGTTTAAGCTCATGACACTAATCCGTTAACTCAATCACCCGCGTAAATATACCGGCATGATTCAGATGAAACCAGTGCCCCTCTAAAGGCATCAGTTGCAATTATACCTTATTTCTCATACAAAATAATCTACCGCAGAACTTACTATAAGTACAGCTTCTCGGCTAGCATTGGGTCGTTAACCCCGTAGTACTACAAATTGCATAAGCGGCTATTTCCCCCTTCGCAAGGGCAAGACAATAGTTAATAGTTCATGAATTTAGGGACTTTTGCAACTTTGGTACTCAACACAATTTCTAAGGCAACTTTCGGGTCTAACAATCATTCATGATATACGTTCCTTTTAAAAACTAGCATGCATTTCCCTCGCGGGTAAAACAATTTGAAATAAGTATAAGCGAGGCTATAAATTCACACCTTAGATATTAAGTAGTCGGTAGTTCGAGGAGTGTTCACTGACGATGTTACGGATGCCCGGGTAAATCAACACCTATCACAAATAACGCGTAATGAGTAATCTCATTTAAATACTTACGGTACTGTATAAAATACATATATATAAGTCACTTAAGACAAATATAACTCACGCCAAAAACAAAAACAACAAGTATCATTCATTTTATTCCATTCATTCTTATAACCTACGTTATCCATTTTTACACGTTCTCGCCGGTACTTGACTAAAGTACGGGCTGTTTTGCCTTATTAAACCTTGCTTATAAAATTTGATAAAATTTCCAAAAATCCTATATGACCTGTAGATAACATGTTTTTAAACCCAATAAAAGTTTTCACTTTTACGACCCGTCACGCAACTCATTTCCACGACTACATTTTACGGGCTGAAATTGCGCTTCGACCAATTTTGACCACTTTGACCTATATGAAAAATACCTTTGACTTCCTTGACTCATAAGTCAACACATAGACTCATTTGTACAGGTTAGGGACCAAGTTTTGACCCTTGATCATTCACCAAATTATACTTGTGACCCTCGGGATTTGACTAAAACTTTGCACAAATCCGGATTGTGAAAGTCCTCGTCTCCCGGTACCCGATCTTTAAAATGTCATAACTTTTAGCTCGTTTTGAGTCACGGGCTCTACCTTATACCAAATTAAAGCTAGAAAAACCATCTATCACTATATTTAGTTTTCAAGACTTGAAACAAAAATCATTTTTCCAAAATAGACCAAATGTTTCTGCCTAAAAATGACTATACCAAAAACACGCTTAGACTCGATTCCAAGACTTCTAACCAACACTAAACATCATCCTAAGCCTTCCCAAACATATCCTAACATCAAACTTCCATCCTACCCCTATTGATCAACCAATCTCAATATCAAAATCAAAGAAAAATACACATGCAAGTAATAAAACCTATATGAATCTTTCTAAAACAACAAACCAAACATAACAACAACATGCAAAATCAACAACCACCATGGCTCCCCAAACAACCCCCATTGCCGTGGGGTTTGGGTGACCAAATCACCACAACCAAATTAATTTTGGTGGGTTTTCATGGTGTTTATACTTCCATAACACTCAAAATTAACATGCATTAGCTCAAATAGCCACAAAAACGAATTTTGGATCATATGAAAAATCTTGAAAAATTTTTATCAATGCATGTTGGATTTGATTACATGAATAGGTGGGTAATGACCAAACTAAGCGTGGTCTAACCTTAGATTTTTGAAAAATCAAGTAGAAAAGATTTTTGGTGGATTTTTGTGTGTTCTTGGGTGTGCCGTGAGTTTAGAGAGAGACAAGGGAGGGAGTGTTTGATTTTTCTTGTGAAATGTTGTATGTGTTTGTGTGTTTGTCCACTTTGCCCCTTTTTGATAGTTAGGAGGGACCTAAGTGCAATATTGGGCTTCTTTTGTCCTTAAATAGAAAACAACCTCAAAACTTTGCGGGTTTGACTCATTTGTTACTTTTGAAAATTTTACGGGAGTCGGAAATCTTCCCGAACGCTCCAAAATATTTTTGGGATACTTTAAATGTACTTGGAAGGCTATAAAACTCACACGACTCAACTTAACACGTACCGTAAATAAAATTCTCGAAAAATTACATTATCGATAAATCGTCAAAAATTATATGAAATTGGGCATCCCTCGGGATCGTAATCGTCATCGTCCTTCTCAAAACGTCAAACGTAAAAATTATAACCTCGAACATCGGTTTTAACCAAAATACTTATAATTATAGAAATTAAAATTTATTAAAAATTTCAAAAATTAGCGTAATTTAGGGTATCGTTAATGACCTCGATTCTAGGGTGTCACATCCACCCCTCCTTAAAGAGAGCGACGTCCCGGCGCTCGCCTCTTCTTGGGCTCACATTTCGTCTATTGGAACAGATGAGGATACCTTTCCTTGAAAAAGTCCTCACGTTCCCAGGTGTATTCCGGTCCACGCTTAGAATTCCATCGGACCTTCACAATGGGAATCCC
This sequence comes from Glebionis coronaria, assembly GCA_025667525.1. Classification (NCBI taxonomy): domain Eukaryota; kingdom Viridiplantae; phylum Streptophyta; class Magnoliopsida; order Asterales; family Asteraceae; genus Glebionis; species Glebionis coronaria. Next base: position 601,161,141 of record CM046877.1, on the reverse strand, counting down.
ACTACGCTTCAACCGCTTGACCTCCCGGTCCATAATTTCCACAGGTTCTTCCACGAAGTGCATTTTGTCGTCTAGTCGAATCTCGTCCAAAGGAATCACCAATTCCTCGTCCGCCAAACTCTTCTTCAGGTTCGATACGTGGAACGTGTCATGAATAGCACTAAGTTCGGTCGGCAATTCTAACTTGTACGCTACTGGTCCAATTCGTTCAACGATTTTAAACGGTCCAATATACCTCGGACTCAACTTTCCTTTCTTCCCAAAACGAATTACACCCTTCCATGGCGATACCTTGAGCATAACCATATCTCCAACTTCAAACCCCAACGGTTTCCTTCGGTTATCAGCATAACTCTTCTGTCGACTTCTCGCAGCAAGTAGTCGGTTCTTGATCTGCACGATCTTCTCTGTCGTTTCTAAAACCATTTCGGGTCCAGTCAATTTACTTTCCCCTACTTCACTCCAACACACAGGCGATCTACACTTCCTTCCATACAATGCTTCGAACGGTGCCGCTTTGATACTCGCGTGATAACTATTATTGTACGAAAATTCCACCAGAGGCAAGTGGCGTTCCCAACTTCCTCCAAAATCGATCACGCATGCTCGGAGCATGTCCTCCATCGTTTGAATCGTTCGTTCACTCTGGCCGTCAGTTTCCGGGTGATAAGCCGTGCTTAAACTCAGTTCAGTGCCCATCGCACGTTGAAGCGATTTCCAAAATTCCGACGTAAATCTACTGTCACGATCCGAAATGATCGATAACGGCACTCCATGTCTACAGACGATCTCTTTCACGTACACGCTGGCGAGTCTTTCCATGCTGTCCGTCTTCTTCATAGGTAAGAAATGAGCAGATTTCGTCAACCTGTCCACAATTACCCATATCATATCGCATCCACTAGGAGTCCTAGGTAAACCCGTCACAAAATCCATTGCGATTTTCTCCCATTTCCATTCTGGGATTTCCGGTTGTACCAACAATCCATATGGTTTCTTGTGTTCTGCCTGAACCTTCGCGCAAGTCAAACACTTACTGACGTAACGAGCAATATCTGCCTTCATATTCGGCCACCAATAGACTTTCTTCAGGTCGTGGTACATCTTATCCGATCCAGGATGTATCGAATACTTCGACTTATGCGACTCATTCATAACCAACTCTCGAACTCCAGGCTTTCCTTCCTCAGATGGACACAATGGTAACCAAATTCGATTCTCAAAATATCTTAGTCCGTCAGACCTAATCACAAAAAGAGGTTTCAACATTCGTCCCAAATTCTCGGCTTCAACATTCCCTTTCATCAATCCTCTCTCCTGAGCCTTCAGTATGGTTTCGGTTAAGTCAACGCTCTCACTCATCACTAAAGCTCTAACCCTCAAAGGTTTCTCCCGTTCTTTCCTACTTAATGCATCCGCTACAACATTCGCCTTGCCAGGGTGATAGCGAATTTCACAGTCATAATCACTCAATAGTTCAACCCATCGTCTTTGTCGCATATTCAACTCCTTTTGATCTAAAATGTGCTGCAAACTCTTGTGATCAGTGAATACAACACACTTTGTCCCATACAGATAGTGTCTCCACAGTTTCAACGCAAAAACTACCGCTCCTAATTCCAAATCGTGCGTCGTGTAGTTCTCCTCGTTCTTCCTTAATTGCCTCGACGCGTAAGCTATCACCTTTTCACGTTGCATTAACACTGCTCCGTAACCTTTACGAGACGCATCACAATACACTACGAAATCTTCGGTTCCTTCAGGCAATGATAAAATCGGCGCGGAACATAACTTATCCTTGAGCGTTTCGAAAGCAAGCTCTTCCTCATTTCCCCATTCATACACCCTATTCTTCTCGGTAAGCCTCGTCAATGGTTTCGCAATCAACGAAAATCCTTCAATAAACCTTCGATAATACCCCGCTAAACCCAGAAATTGTCGAACTTCAGTCGGCGTCGTCGGTGCTGACCATTCCCTGATCGCTACGATCTTAGCAGGATCTACACGAACTCCTTCCTTATCAATCACATGACCTAGAAACTGCACTGATTCCAACCAAAACTCACACTTAGAGAATTTTGCATACAGTTTCTCCTTCCTTAACAACTCCAAAATCTTTCTCAGGTGCTTCTCGTGCTCCTCCTTACTCTTAGAGTAAATAAGTATGTCGTCGATGAAAACAATAACAAACTTATCTAGATACGGCTTGCACACGCGATTCATAAGATCCATGAATACAGCAGGCGCGTTAGTCAACCCAAACGGCATCACTCGAAATTCAAAGTGTCCATACCGCGTACGAAAGGCAGTTACAGGAATATCCTCCTCTCTTACACGCAGTTGATGATACCCTGATCTTAAATCGATCTTTGAGTATACACTGGACCCTTGCAATTGATCGAACAAATCATCAATCCTCGGTAATGGGTACCGATTCTTAACCGTCAGCTTATTGAGTTCTCTATAGTCAATACACATTCTAAACGAACCATCCTTCTTCTTTACGAACAACACTGGCGCTCCCCAAGGTGATGAGCTCGGCCTAATAAATCCTTTGTCCATCAATTCCTTCAATTGATCCGCTAACTCCTTTAACTCAGATGGTGCTAAACGATAAGGTGCACGTGCAACTGGTGCAGCTCCTGGCACTAAATCAATTCGAAACTCGACCTCACGATTAGGCGGTAAACCTGGCAACTCGTCTGGAAAAACGTCCGGATACTCGCGAATAATTGGCACCTCTTCAATCCTCGCCTCTACATCACCATTGCTCGAAACTTGTGCCAAAAACACATCGCATCCGCTCTCTACGTACTTCATCATCTTCAAACACGAAATCACCTTCAAACGAGAAGTGCATTCGTCTCCCTTTACCGTCAAAACCCTATTCCTCAGCGGAATCTGCACCAATCTCTCACCACAGACGATTCTAGCACTATGCGCCATTAGCCAATCCATTCCCACAATCACGTCAAACGATCCTAGCTCTATAGGCATCAAGTCGATTTTAAAAGCGTAGTTTCCTAACTTCAAGGTACACCCTTTCAGTATAGAATTCGTACTAACAATTTTTCCATCGGCTAATTCAACATTATAACTAGTCGTTAACAACACCGGTTCTCTATCGATATGACGACTAAATCTAACGTCTACAAAACTCTTGTCGGAGCCAGAATCAAATAAAATACTAGCATAACAAGCGTCTAGCAAAAACGTACCGGTAACCACATTGGGACCTTGTGGTTTATCAGCAGTTCCCACTTGATACACAGCTGCCGCATTATTTCCTCCCCGTCTGTTCCCTGCCTTCGGGTAATTTGCTTGCACATGCCCTCTTTCTCCACAGCTATAACATCCTCTCATCCTGATAGCATTAGCCCCAGTGGCTACTCCTCCCATTCGACAACTAGCAGTCCTATGACCTGCCTTTCCACATTTGCCGCATGCCTGCGGGCAGTTTCCAACATGATACAAGTTGCACTTTCCACAATGGGGATTCACTTTCACACCTCTAGGGTTCGTCACGGCCCTCATCCCTTCGTTCCTTCTCTGATTAAACTGCTGATTACGGTTTGGCCCTTGGTTGTTTCGGTTTCCTCCTCGGTTCTGGCCTTGGGATTGATTGCCTTGTGCTGCCTCCCATTTTCTTTTGTTGCCCTCAGCAATGTAATTCTGCTTGTCCTGAAGCTTAACGTCCATCAAAGCGTGTGCCATTTGAACCGCTTCGTCAAACGTTCCAGGTTTCGACGAAGTTGTTTCACCCTTGATGTTGCTAGATAAACCCTTAATATACTGCTTCATTTTCTTGGCGTCATTGGCAAATATGTCCGGACACAAAAGACTTAACTCATTGAATCTCCTGGTGTAAGCAGCTATATCGTTGTTCCTTAAGGTCAAATGTCTCAGTTCGTCCTCCAGTTGCCCCAATTCCTCCTCTGGGCAAAACTTCTTGGTCAACAAGGCTTTGGTTGCATTCCACGTTCTTGCATTTGCCACAGCCAATCCCACCGTAGCTACCTGGGTATTCCACCAGCTTAACGCATCATCCAGAAATGTAGCTGCTGCAAACTTTACTTTATCCGCCTCTGCACAACCACTGATTTCAAACGTACTCTCAACTTTTTCCAACCATCGCCTAAGTTCTAGGGCTCCACCCGATCCACGGAACTGCGTAGGACCGCACTTCATAAAGCTTGAATAGGTACACACTCTTGGGGCTGGTTGTCTCCCCGCGTTCCTTCCTGGATCCTGATTTCTCCCAGCTCGGTCTGCTTGCAACGCATTAGCTATCGCTTCCTGAATCATGTTGTTAACACGATCGGCAGTCAACTTTGGAGGCATTGTTTTATCGAATATCTCTTTCTACAAGACAAGAAAAATAGAAAAACAATGTAAGTATTCATATCAAGTTTCCCAGACATAAAATACATACAACGACACATCACTACGGAGTTACTAATATTCATCAATTCACACCACAAAAGATCAAATTTAAGACATATCACAGATCATGAAAGGTAACATAGATTGTATTGATAGTTAACCAAAATCGTGACAAGTAATGCCACTACAATCATTCACCACAAAACATCAAGTACTTGAGTTTCTCGTCATAATACCATCATACAAAGGTCTAAAATAGTTCTATTACAATGATCAAAGAAAAATACAAAACAAGTAACTAGGCATGTGGTGATCCACACTGCCTCTTGGATGGCGGCTCGTCGTCGTCCTCGGTTTCCTCATCACTCACGTCCTCGTCCACATCATCCACTTTTCCCTTTCCTTTCTCATCTGGCCCACATTCTGTTTCCTTTCTCGTCCCTGATGTGGATCCATGCTCAATCGCTCCTCGACTTCCCACCGAAATACAAGCACCTCCAGTAGGCGGCTGAACCATGAAGTCATTCGCCTCCATCTCCACATCGTCCACGAATCTCCAATCCGGGGGCAATGAATCCCTCACACGATGCTCCCAACTCTGCATCCTCGACAACCTCATCTGGTCTTCCCTTACACGATCAAGACTAGCACTTAAATTCGCAACCATTGATTTCAAACTGTTGATGGCACTTGTGTTCATCATCCCATCATACGCAATCCTTGAAGTCCTTTCCAACAATCTTTGATGCTCCCTCTCAGTCTTATCAAACTTCTTAATCACCCTAGTCTCAACTACAAACCGCTCATACATTAACCTTTCCATCCTCCCCAAACGACCTGCGGGATCCCAGTAGTGACTCGGTCTCGGAAAATAGACCCTTGCAATATTCTCATGAATCGATGGCGACTTGGATGACTCTCCACTGCTCCCATTACTATTGTCCATCGGGCGATCAAAGGGTTGCTGCTCATAACGACCGGTCGGTGGTACCTCATAACCCTTCGGCGAACTCGGGGATTGAAACAAATCGGGTTCGGTCTGGCCTACGGCATCCTCGGGAATGCCATCATCCAATAGCTCCTCGGTCTCTTCTTCGGAATCCTCATTGTCGTCACTACTCATGCTGAAATTATCCACCTCACTTTCGCCATTGTCGTTTTCCGGCCCTATTTCGTCTTCTGGAGCGATCCATCCATTATTATTGTCCGGCGGGTTTGGAGGAAACGGTCCCCCTTCGTGACCTACGACGTAATCGTTTCCGTTATCGTTGGGCAGTACCTCGGCCATTCCTGCAATAACAGCGAATTTCGGAGGGTACATAAGTAATTATACAATAATTATAAATATATGCATGCAAATGCAATGCAAAGGTGGTACATATGCCCGAAATGTAATAATATGATGCTCATGCATGATAAATATGAAAATTACGATGTCGGATATTTCACGTAAAATTTAACGTCTACATATAGTAATTCCATACTTATATAATAATTACCCACATATATACTTTACTCAAAAGTATACGTCAAATGCCATAAATACAACAATAAATCTTACCGGAGCCATGCAGGATAGTTGTGTGTGCTTGGACCCTTTCTTACGACACCAAAAGTTATAGTTTAGGATTTTCAAAAACGACCTAGTTCTCTATAACTCGTGGCTCTGATTACCAATCTGTAACACCCCCACAATTGTTATGCGCAGCGGAACTACAACAATGGGTGCTACACAGTATTCATTGCACACAAGATATATCAAACGACGCTAAAAAGACGTCGACTTAAAATTTCAACATTTAAAATTTTTAGATAATACATGTCCACAGTTTTTCCAACCCCAAATAGTGCACAGAGTTTAGCGTTTCGGTCCCCATGAATCTCAACCCAAAAACTTCAGTTTTACGACCACATGACATTAAACATAAAAATTGTTTAAGTAGAAAAGGAGGGAAAAACAAGCGGACACCAAGCCGATCACACAACATCCATCCCATGCATGCTCCATCCTACTGCTCATCGGTTACCTGAAATACATGCCAAAAATTTGGTCAACGAAAACGTTGAGTGGAATTCATAGGTTTTTCAATCCATTTGAACGTATATATACTAAAAACCATTCGTGATCATTTATAGTCTTGTCGATCAAACAAACTATAATCAGGATACTGACAATTGTGTTTAAGCTCATGACACTAATCCGTTAACTCAATCACCCGCGTAAATATACCGGCATGATTCAGATGAAACCAGTGCCCCTCTAAAGGCATCAGTTGCAATTATACCTTATTTCTCATACAAAATAATCTACCGCAGAACTTACTATAAGTACAGCTTCTCGGCTAGCATTGGGTCGTTAACCCCGTAGTACTACAAATTGCATAAGCGGCTATTTCCCCCTTCGCAAGGGCAAGACAATAGTTAATAGTTCATGAATTTAGGGACTTTTGCAACTTTGGTACTCAACACAATTTCTAAGGCAACTTTCGGGTCTAACAATCATTCATGATATACGTTCCTTTTAAAAACTAGCATGCATTTCCCTCGCGGGTAAAACAATTTGAAATAAGTATAAGCGAGGCTATAAATTCACACCTTAGATATTAAGTAGTCGGTAGTTCGAGGAGTGTTCACTGACGATGTTACGGATGCCCGGGTAAATCAACACCTATCACAAATAACGCGTAATGAGTAATCTCATTTAAATACTTACGGTACTGTATAAAATACATATATATAAGTCACTTAAGACAAATATAACTCACGCCAAAAACAAAAACAACAAGTATCATTCATTTTATTCCATTCATTCTTATAACCTACGTTATCCATTTTTACACGTTCTCGCCGGTACTTGACTAAAGTACGGGCTGTTTTGCCTTATTAAACCTTGCTTATAAAATTTGATAAAATTTCCAAAAATCCTATATGACCTGTAGATAACATGTTTTTAAACCCAATAAAAGTTTTCACTTTTACGACCCGTCACGCAACTCATTTCCACGACTACATTTTACGGGCTGAAATTGCGCTTCGACCAATTTTGACCACTTTGACCTATATGAAAAATACCTTTGACTTCCTTGACTCATAAGTCAACACATAGACTCATTTGTACAGGTTAGGGACCAAGTTTTGACCCTTGATCATTCACCAAATTATACTTGTGACCCTCGGGATTTGACTAAAACTTTGCACAAATCCGGATTGTGAAAGTCCTCGTCTCCCGGTACCCGATCTTTAAAATGTCATAACTTTTAGCTCGTTTTGAGTCACGGGCTCTACCTTATACCAAATTAAAGCTAGAAAAACCCTCTATCACTATATTTAGTTTTCAAGACTTGAAACAAAAATCATTTTTCCAAAATAGACCAAATGTTTCTGCCTAAAAATGACTATACCAAAAACACGCTTAGACTCGATTCCAAGACTTCTAACCAACACTAAACATCATCCTAAGCCTTCCCAAACATATCCTAACATCAAACTTCCATCCTACCCCTATTGATCAACCAATCTCAATATCAAAATCAAAGAAAAATACACATGCAAGTAATAAAACCTATATGAATCTTTCTAAAACAACAAACCAAACATAACAACAACATGCAAAATCAACAACCACCATGGCTCCCCAAACAACCCCCATTGCCGTGGGGTTTGGGTGACCAAATCACCACAACCAAATTAATTTTGGTGGGTTTTCATGGTGTTTATACTTCCATAACACTCAAAATTAACATGCATTAGCTCAAATAGCCACAAAAACGAATTTTGGATCATATGAAAAATCTTGAAAAATTTTTATCAATGCATGTTGGATTTGATTACATGAATAGGTGGGTAATGACCAAACTAAGCGTGGTCTAACCTTAGATTTTTGAAAAATCAAGTAGAAAAGATTTTTGGTGGATTTTTGTGTGTTCTTGGGTGTGCCGTGAGTTTAGAGAGAGACAAGGGAGGGAGTGTTTGATTTTTCTTGTGAAATGTTGTATGTGTTTGTGTGTTTGTCCACTTTGCCCCTTTTTGATAGTTAGGAGGGACCTAAGTGCAATATTGGGCTTCTTTTGTCCTTAAATAGAAAACAACCTCAAAACTTTGCGGGTTTGACTCATTTGTTACTTTTGAAAATTTTACGGGAGTCGGAAATCTTCCCGAACGCTCCAAAATATTTTTGGGATACTTTAAATGTACTTGGAAGGCTATAAAACTCACACGACTCAACTTAACACGTACCGTAAATAAAATTCTCGAAAAATTACATTATCGATAAATCGTCAAAAATTATATGAAATTGGGCATCCCTCGGGATCGTAATCGTCATCGTCCTTCTCAAAACGTCAAACGTAAAAATTATAACCTCGAACATCGGTTTTAACCAAAATACTTATAATTATAGAAATTAAAATTTATTAAAAATTTCAAAAATTAGCGTAATTTAGGGTATCGTTAATGACCTCGATTCTAGGGTGTCACATAAACCTTCCATAGAGAGTCCATCTCCCATTGAACTTAAGGACCTTCCATCCCACTTAGAATATGCTTTCTTAGAGGGCAAAGACCAATTACCGGTGATCATTGCTAAGGAGTTGAAAGAGGATGAGAAAGAGCAACTTATTGAAGTTCTTAAGAAACATAAGAAATCTTTAGCATGGAAAATATCCGACATAAGGGGAATTGATCCACATTTTTGTACACACAAAATCCTTATGGAGGATGACTATAAACCCGCCATTCAAAACCAAAGGAGAGTTAACCCAAAAATCCATGAGGTTATTAAGAAGGAAGTGATTAAACTCTTAGATGCGGGTATGATTTATCCCATTTCCGACTCTCCATGGGTTAGCCCGGTTCATTGTGTTCCAAAAAAGGGTGGAATCACCGTGGTGCATAATGAGAACAATGAGCTTATTCCCACGAGACTTGTGACCGGTTGGAGAGTTTGCATTGATTATAGAAAACTCAATGAGGCAACTATGAAAGACCATTTCCCGCTTCCCTTTATGGATCAAATGCTTGAACGCTTAGCGGGAAATGAGTACTATTGTTTTCTTGATGGCTTTTCGGGTTATTTCCAAATACCCATTGACCCTAAGGATCAAGAAAAGACCACATTCACTTGTCCCTACGGTACATTTGCTTACAAGAGTATGCCTTTTGGCTTATGTAATGCACCGGGGATGTTTCAAAGGTGCATGATGGCGATTTTCCATGACATGATAGAGCAAACCATGGAGGTTTTTATGGATGACTTTTCCGTCTTTGGAAATTCATTTAGCTCATGTCTCACCAATCTTGAACGAATGCTTAAGCGTTGTGAGGAAACACGTTTAGTGCTTAATTGGGAGAAATGTCACTTTATGGTGAAAGAGGGGATTGTTTTAGGACACAAGATATCCAACAAGGGATTAGAAGTTGATCGAGCTAAAATTGATGTGATTGCTAAGCTTCCCCCACCCACCTCGGTTAAAGGTGTGAGGAGTTTCTTAGGTCATGCGGGCTTTTATAGGCGCTTTATACAAGATTTTTCTAAGATAGCTAGACCGATGACTCACCTCTTGGAGAAAGAGGCTCCTTTCATTTTTAACCAAGATTGTTTAGACTCTTTTGAGACCCTCAAGGAAAAATTGACTAAGGCTCCCGTTTTGGTTTCTCCAAATTGGGAATTACCTTTTGAGCTTATGTGTGACGCTAGTGATTATGCGGTTGGGGCCGTCTTAGGACAAAGAGTTAATAAGCATTTTCAACCTATACACTATGCGAGTAAAACCATGACCGGTGCACAACTTCATTACACTACCACGGAAAAAGAGTTGCTTGCTATAGTATATGCTTTTGAGAAGTTTAGACCATATCTTGTGCTTTCCAAAACCATAGTGTATACGGATCATTCCGCTCTCAAGTATCTTATGACAAAACAAGATGCTAAGCCTAGGCTTTTGAGATGGGTTTTGTTGCTTCAAGAGTTTAAGATAGAGATTCGTGATAAGAAAGGGGCCGAGAATTTAGCGGCGGATCATTTGAGTAGAGTTGAGCATCCTTTTCAAGGAGATTTCACACACCAAGAAATCAATGAATCCTTTCCATTAGAGGAGCTCATGTCTATCTCTTCCCAAGAGGATGCCACACCTTGGTTTGCGGATATCGCAAACTATCTTGTGGGCAATGTGCTTATTGAGGGTCTTACTTATCAACAAAAGAAAAAGTTTCTTAAGGAAGTTAAGTATTACTTTTGGGATGATCCATATCTTTTTAGGCAATGTGCGGACCAAATTATTCGACGGTGTGTAGATGGGCCCGAGGCATTTAAGATCTTAGAGGCGAGTCATAAAGGACCTACGGGTGGACATTTTGGGCCTAACTACACCGCCAAGAAAGTCTTTGATTCGGGTTACTATTGGCCTTCCATTTACAAAGATGCCCATGAAATGGTGAAATTTTGTGATGTTTGTCAAAGACAAGGAAAAATTACACAACGTGATGAGATGCCACAAAATTTTATCCAAGAGTGTGAGATATTTGATGTATGGGGCATTGATTTCATGGGACCTTTTCCATCCTCTAAGGGAAACAAGTATATACTTGTGGCGGTGGATTATGTGTCCAAATGGGTGGAGGCTAAAGCCTTACCTACCAATGATGCTAGAGTGGTTGTGAAGTTTTTGAAACAATTGTTTGCTAGATTTGGTGTACCTCGGGCCATCATAAGTGATCGTGGTACGCACTTTTGTAATGATCAATTCACGAGAGTTATGAAGAAATATGGAGTGAATCATAGACTTTCTACCGCGTATCACCCTCAAACAAATGGTCAAACTGAGGTCACAAATTGTGGTTTAAATAGAATTTTAGAGAGAACGGTGGGAGAGCATCGAGCTTCTTGGTCGGATAAGCTTGATGATGCTTTGTGGGCGTTTAGGACGCCTTTTAAAACACCAATTGGTTGTACACCTTATAGGCTTGTCTATGGAAAAGCGTGCCACCTCCCATTTGAGTTAGAACATAAGGCATCTTGGGCTCTCAAGTGGGCTAACTTTGATTTAAACCAAGCCGGTTCACATAGGAAAGATCAACTCAATGAGATGGATGAGTTGAGAGCCAATGCCTATGAGAATTCTTTGCTTTACAAGGAAAAGACTAAGAAATTGCATGATGCTAAGATCAAGAATCGTGAGTTCAAAGTTGGAGAGCCGGTTCTCCTCTTTAACTCAAGATTGAAGCTTTTTGCGGGCAAGCTTAAGTCGAGATGGTCCGGTCCATTCACTATTGCTCAAGTGTTTCCATATGGAACTCTTGAGTTGTCCCAACCCGATGGTCCAAATTTTAAAGTGAATGGTCACCGTGTTAAACATTACTTTGGGGAGGACATTTCCGTTGAAATGGTCCAAGAGGTCCCCATTTTCCCCATGAATTAATTCATTGATGGACGAGTCGAGCTAGAGACTCATTAACTCAAGCATCGTATAACTAGGTTTAGAGTGTTGTAGGTTAGAAATAAAGGTATAGACTTGGAGATAAGTGTAGGATGAACCTTCTTTTGTCTTCATGATTGTTTGTAGGGTTGCTCACTCATCTCATGCTTTGGAGCTTATGGAGGAGGCCCTTGTATCCGGTTCACTTCGTTACTATAGTGATTTTTCATTTGACACCTTGTGCTTAAACATGATTTCACTAATAGTTGTCCTTTCCTTAACTTGGGTTACGCAAAGTCTATTTATTTTCATAAGTGTAGGGGAAGTTTTTATACTTCCATGCTCTTAAACATTGAGGACAATGTTTAGCTTCAGTGTAGGGGGGTCTTCTATCGAAGTGACCTTACCTAGAACTTGTCATTGTCTTGCATGATAACATGGAAAATTGAATTTTCAACATTTTTCAAAATTTTGATCTACTTTGGCCAACAAAAATATGCATTCATAATTTTTGCATCAATCATTTTTTGCATAACACATGTGCATTGTATATATTTCTTCTTTATGTTTCATCAAAAATATATAAAAAGAAAAAAAATATATATATATAATAAAACATGGTTTTAACAAGTTTAGATTTCTTTGACATATTAGGCCCGCCATGGATATTTTGACTCAACCCGAGTTTGCTTATCTTAGCATTCTCTAGCTAGTATCCTTAACCATGTAGTCCTTCATTGGTCTATTAGGCTAAGCATCCACCAATTTCATTATTTGAAATTTTAAATTTGTGGAGAATGGGAAATGATAGAGTTGAAGCAAGTGTAAAAGGGCTAGATATACTTCATGATAATTACTTGTGGCTAAACCCTTCTCTTCTTTGCCTCTATTTTCTTCGCATGTATATAATTGTTAATAAATAATCAAGTACGGTTTTAATTGGTTTGTAATCTCTTATGCATTTTTGGCTAATCATTTATGGTTGATATGAGTACGTCTTAAGATTCTAAGTTAGCACGTTTTATGTGCACTAGACTTATGTCATGCTCCATATTTAGCGGGTGTTTTTCCTTTTCTTCTTTTCAAATTTCTTTGTGAGGAAGAAAGAAAAATAAGAGTGGCTTACAAAAAAAATGAGTGGCTAGAAAAAAAAAAGAAAGAAAAAAAAAATAAAAAAAATACAAGACTCCCAAGAGGGGCAGTGTGGTGTTAATTATAGTAACTATTGAGTTTCAATATTACCTTGACGGGTTGCGGGGATTCAATAGATTGCTCCAATCCAGTATTGCCTTGACGGGTTGCGGGGTTGAAGATCCAAAGTCTCAAAAAGATGGCGGATGTAAATTATTGCGTGAGTTTTATTTTCCTTTTCATAGCGAGTGTGTAGCTACTTATGAAAGCATGACATGAGGATTTTACACATAAGGCGAATGACTTATTACTCTTAAAACGGACTTATATTAATTGTGAGCGGTTTTTCAAGTAATGGATGAGAGGATTACTTAGGATTAAAACCGTGCTTCCTTATTTTTGGATTTTACATTTCTTATATCTCACGCTTTGAATAATGACAAATTTGCCCACAAGCAATTTGCTCAAATAAATAACCGGTTCCACATTTAATTGTCATGAATAAGTTGATGCACTTTTTACTTGTGAATGCAATGATCCCATTTTTAAGCTTGGTATGGGGAAAGTGAAACTTGAGGGTGATAAATGTCCATGGTACCCAAGCCCTAATCTAAGCCATTGAATTCTTTATGAGTTATTTCCATCAAAACCATTTCAAGAAAAATCAAAAAGATATAGATAGAATTGTATTTTGTTCATTGCATTATTAAAAGTCAAAATCATGCATCATTTAGTTTAGAGTAGTGTAGATGCATCTCATATGGCCAAGGTGGATTAATTATGAGGGAAATGTAAATTTGAGCTTTAATATACAATATTGCATGAGGACATGACAATGTTCAAGTGTAGGGGATTTTGATATGAGCTTAAACTCATATCCTTTTATCAACAGATAACCCTAAAACATGAAGCAAAATACCAATTTATCTTGCAAAAACAGTGTTATGTGGTATGTTTGTGTTTGTGTACACTTGTGTAGGTAAAAGGATACATTTTCAAGCAAACAAAGAAAAATCAAGCTCAAATGGATGAAAAAGACAAAGAAGGATCAAAAGTATCAAGACTTTGAAGTACAAGGACCTATCTTGACAAATTGCCAAAGTTGAAGGACTAAAGTGCAAATATTGTAAAAAGTCAAGATCAAAGTCAAAATTGGTCAACTATCAAGTCAACAAAGTCAAAGGGTGATTTCTGCTCAAAAATGAAGTTTGGAGGACTTAAAATGCCAAAGGAATGAAGCTGCTAGCTCAAAATGTAATCTGTCAAAGTATAGGGACTAATTCTGCCAACATTTGAAAGTTTATTCAAGGCTTGATCCATGGGAAGAGGAAAGGACCAATGAGATTGCAAGAAAGGTGATACACGGATCACCAACTCAACTTCATTTATTGCCCACTCAGCCGCCACTTCATTTAATGGGCGTATCCCAACAGTGCAACGCACTCAGCTCTTTTCCACCAATAGAAAATGAGGAATTGGATAATGATCCACAACTTCTTCTCTCACCCAATAAGAATCTGCCACGCATCATCTTCTTCAACAAAAAATTGCCAGGGACGAGAAAGAGCTAGAGTGAATTTCAGCAAATGATATAAACATCTAAGTTGGTCTAAATCAAGAGAGGAAGAGATCCCACATGCTTAATTAGCCTGAAGATCAATAATAAAGAAAAGCCCAAAAGAGTTCTTCACCTGCAAATTCAATTATGTAGAATTGTCCACGTGGAGAGCTGGGATTGGTCCCAACACGTCACCAACCCCAACAACCATCTTCCTCAAGTCTATAAATAGATTGATAGGACCTCATTTGTAGGAGTTAGCAAAAATTGTGAAAAAACATACAATTTCCTTTCCTTTCATTCCTTTTCCCTTTTTAGCTTAACTACTCAAGAGTTTGACACACTCTTGAGTTAGTTAGTTAGTTAGTAGCTTTCTAACAGCTTTGTAACAACTTTCATTAATAAAAATTCAAATTCTCATTTCCCGTCAAATCTGTTCTTCATTATACTGTTCATTTCCTGCTGCTATTGGATTCTTGTGTTGCTGCATTGTGTTTGTTATGATCATTGAATGATCATAACTGACTTTGAAGAAGTTTGGAAGCTTTTGTTGTGATTCCAGTTTAGACACTACTTCTATTGAAGTTTTCAAGCATTTTGATGATTACTGTTGATTGATAGCTTTTTTTGATGATTGATAAGATGAACTAGTGATAAGGTGGTGGTTATCACTAGGGTAAGAGAGTTCAGCACTCCTCTTCTTCCCAATGGTTTACTTCAAAAGGTTTTAAAGTTCTTATTTTTGTTCCACTTAATAAGTCTAATGCATGCTACCTTTCATAGTGTAATCTTGATGTTTGCCTGATAAAAGTTGTTTAGATTTGCTATTTGTTTGATTTTGGATTACTTGTAGCTTGTTTTTGTTTTACTGCTTATTGATTTTGGATTAAGCTTGGTCATAGCTTATTTTCAGTAGACATTTGGTACTTGTATCTTGAATGGTTCATTGTTGTTTTTAGTGCTCACTTTTAGTCTTTAATCACCTCATTTTGAGTCTCAAGTTTGGTAGTCAAAAGCATTTGATTCAGTTTAAATCAGTTCTTTAAAAGACTTTGCAAAAGTTTGTAATCTCAGTTAAAGGAGTGTTTGGTATTAGCTTATTAAAAGTTTTCAAGAATTGAGTCTTGGCATTTTAAAGTTCATTTGCAGTCATTAGGTGGTTATATAGTGTTTCAAGTCATTTACAAGTCAAATTGAGAGTCAAACAGGCAAATGGCAATAAAAAGGTTTGGGTCATTCTTATGCAGTTTTGCTCATTAGAAGTTATCATTTTCATTTGGCTAGCATTGGATCATTACTTGATGAAATTGCATCAAACTTGTTCTCAGTTTTAGCTAACATCATAAAGTTTCAGATTCCAAGAGCATTTTATACAGTTTTCAATAAGTAAAAAGAAATAAGCAAAATTCAGATAAGCTGAGTTGAGGCAAGTTTCTGTAAATTGAAACTGAGATTTTGTATCTCTTGATCCTTTTCATAAACCTGGCCATTTTTCTTCACAAATCACCTTAGAATATGATGTTACTTGATTTTTGAGAATTTCAACTTTTTGACAAAAAAGTCGGTCAACGCTTGGTCAACAATAAGCTCTTTTCAGCTTAATTCATTTTCCTAGCTTATTACTTGATGAAAATTGTTCTAGTTTGATTTCCCGTTCATCTTTTGAGTAGCTTTATTAGTTTCAACAAGAAAATCAAGTTGTGATTGTCTAGATTTTGCTGTAGCTTATTTTGGGTTTATTGATAAGTTCTCATTTGCTTATTTTACAACTTTAGCTAAAATCTTTGTTCACACGTAGCTTAATTTGGATTTAAAGAGTTTTGCAACTTGTTTCGTTGAATTTGGTTCAGTAATAAGCTCAAACGAGCTTTTTTTCATTCCAAACCCGTTTTAGCTTAAAAAGTTTAAGAAATTGCAATCTAGTCCTTGATGTTTTAAACAGTTTTTAAACTTGGCTAAACTTCATTGTTTTTAGGGTTTGCAACTTTTAAGTCCTTGCAGTTTTGAGATTTGTTATATTCAGTTAGCAAGTTTGTTAAGTTGTTACATTTTGGTTAGTTTGTTACTAGATTTACAAATTTGATCCTTGTAGCTTACTGATTTACACTTTTAGTCCCTAGATTTCCTAGAATTTACATTTCAAGCATTTATCTTTCCTAGAATTTACATTTTCAGTCCTTTAAGTTTCATATTTTAAATTTTGAATATTACTTGAATAAAAACTTGGTATTTGCAAGATGTTTTACATATAAGTAGGTAATATTTTTCCGTTTTGCAAGGCTTTGTTGAATTAGCAAATAGAATATCCAAACAAGATTAACAACCAAAAACAGTTAAAAACCCGATATTGGTTGGACTTTCCATTAGCAAGAACTGAGAAAAAACGAACTGCATTATACACAATTTTAGATACTTATTTGTGTAATGTAGTAGAAAGCTTCAAAGGCCTTAGGTGAGATGTTGGGTTTGCAAAGTATATGTACAACTTAACATTAAGTGTAGTTTTGAGTTTGAGAAGGTTTTCAAGTAGAAGTAGTTTTAGAAACTACGCAAATTTCTTCAATTGTGAATGTTTGTGTGACGTAAAACCTTAAATAGGTTACGTTGATGTAAATAATTACGTCTACTATAATAGTAATTCCTAACATGTATGTTAACAAATAGTCATTCAAGTAATACTCCATATATCGTCATTCATAAAAATTCAAATTTGAACCAAATAATGCGTCATCAATCGGGAACATCAATAGACACACAAGTCTAACCCGAACCATCGCGTTTCACGTAAATTAAATAGGTTCAAAATTCATGTGTGTGACACTCACGCTTTCCACTTTTCATCGTTTTGTTTTGTTTTGTTACAAATAAGGCTAAAAATGGCCAAATTTTAAATTTTTTCTTAGTTTTCATAAGTGTTTTTATGACACGAATGTATATATTTTCCGATGGGTAGAATAAGAGTTAAGTTTTGACTTGATGGGTGATTCTAGGTAATTTACACTTGTTTAGGAAAACAATGTAAAAGAGGTAAGTATTAAGTGTCGATTAATTAAAATCAAGCACTAATGAACCAAATAAGTTCGTTTCCCAAGGAGGTATTTGTGTGTGAATAACTTGTAATGATTTTGGATTAATATTAGAGAAAGAAAATATGAGAAATTAGTAAGACGGATACGTTAAAATTACACTACGACGATAAAAAGAAAAACCGTAAAAAGTGAGAAAATAAAAATTAATTCCAAAAATACCCAAAAAATTACCAAAAATAACTTAATATGAAATAAGAGTTTACAAATGATATAAACTTTTTCAAACCTTTTAATTAATTAAATATTAATTTTTAAATGCTAATTAAAGCCCTAAAAATTCAAAATAACTAATAAAAAGCCCAAATTAGGATTTTTCAATTTGAAAAACTCTAAAATGACTTAATTAAACTAAAAATTATTTTTATGAAATTTGAAACTAATGAAAACTATTCTTAAATGATTAAATACTACTAAAATATTAAAATAAACCTAAAAATTAATAAAAAGATAAGAAAAATAATCTAATTGTTTTAAAAATCCTAACTTAATGTATTTAACCAAAGAAAAAGGTAAAAGTTGCAAAAATATAATTTTTAACCTAAAAACAATTTTTAATAATAAAATAATATTAAAATAATAATAAAAACCAAAAATTATAAAAATTTCTAAAAACTTACAAACTAGTTTATTTTAACCTAAATAAACCAAAAATGAAAGTGAAATTACCAAGATACCCCTATTGGGCCCCCAAATGGGCCAAAAATCACCCAAATAAGCTAAAAAGTTCCAGTCTGACTCAAAATTTAATTCTAAACACAAAACTCTAAAGCCCCAAAAGCTAAAAATATGCTTATCACAGCTTAAATGACCAACAACTTATTCTTAATGGGATTTTTGGCCCATTAAGCTATAAGCTAATGCCATAAGCTCTAATTTGAAACACAGCCTTATTTTGGGATGCTTAAGAGACCTGAAAAATAAATTTTGAAAAAGCTTAACCAATAAGCCAGAAATAAGCCTAGTATGATTTCACTAAAAGACAAAATAGTCGACTTAGAGATTTAGACCACTTCATAACTTGATTTAACTTGCAAAAGACTCTAAATGACCTAATTAAGACAAATCAATCAACAAAAATCCAATAAACAAAGCCAAATAAGATAAATAAGTCAATAAGCACTTATGAAAAAGTCAAAAGAGTTGGTTTTCTAGGCAAACCCTAAAGTCAATAGCCCAAAAAGTCCAGAATGATTAAATGGGTCAACTGAGTAAGACTGATTACCAAATCCAAGTTTTAACACTAACAGTGGCAACAAGCAGTGGGAAAGGAGTTCCCACTACTGATTAAACATGTTACTTTTGGCTTGATTACAAGCCTTGTTTGTTGATGATTTTTGGAAACAAAGGCACCCCAATAAGCTTTGGATTAGTGGGATTCAAGAAACATAAAATAACACAAGTCCAAACAAAATAAGGCACTCACCAGATCAAACCAAGAAGCATGCAGACCAAGAACAATTGTTGATACACTTGACCAAAAACTGAATTTCAATAAGCTGTAAATCTCACAATAAGCTAGAAAACTTTCTAACCAGATAATGCAGAGTTAAACAACCATAAAAACTACTAGCATACCAATTTTCAGACCTTAACTCAATTAAATAAGTAAATCACACTCTCTGATATGCTTGACCTGAATTTTGTATACAAAAAACTAGCAACCTACCCTTTTTTAGTATAACTTTATTTTAGGCTAAACCAATACCCTAAATACCTTAATAACCAACAAATAGACACCTACAAACACCAAAGAACCATGCTCAAAGGCCCTAAGGCCTATGAACCAGTAGAAACAAACACCCCTTAATCCAACTTTTTGAACTCAAATCTGATTTTAAACCCTTATAACCAACAAGACCTAGGTGATATGAGATCTAATATACCCTATGTAACAGATTTAAACAAAAACAAAAACAATCAACCCATCAAAAACACAAATCACATAACCATCAAATAAATGACAGAAAAGTAAAAGGGATTTGAAAATCAAACCTCTGAGATGTACCATCCGCACCTTGGGCTGTTTAGAGCTTATGTGGTAGCAAGAACAACCGCAAGATTCCTTTGTTCCTGCTATGATCAACAAACAAAAAATGATCCAAGTACAATAACCAATGGTTTTTTAAAACAAGGATTTTATAACATAAAACCCTTCTCAAAAACTCAGGCAAACAGATAAGATGGAACTCAGAATTTAGCTTAAAAAAGACACCAACTTTTAACAATAAAAAGGAATTACGAATTTTTGTAAAACTACCAACTTTTATTAATCAAAAAGGAATTACAAGTTTCTTAGCTAAATTTTGGAACAAAAGCCTCATCCACACCTTGGAGGGTCTTTTTATACTACAAGAGAGAAGATACTAGATGGAGAATACATGTGAAGCCCTAACTTATGAAATTCCTACTTTGCCCTTGATTTCTAGAAGCATTCGTTGTTTGTTGAGTTGTCAAGATGATCTTAGCCATTCATTTGTGCTAGGGACTAAGCTTTAGTTGTGACAGTTGGATTTTGCCATTTAGGATTACTTGGAGGGGAAGTCGTCACATGATTGGTGCAAGGGAGGCTTAGGTGGGGTCCATGGGTGATGGGGTGTGAGAGTTTAAGCATGGGAAAGGTTTGTGTGAGGGTGAATTAGGACTGGGAATGGGTAATTTCAATTTACCCTTTGGTTAATATTAAAAGTGAAACTGGGGAGAATAGAGTGAATAGTACGTGCTTTGATCCGAAATCAGTGGAATAGTACTTGTTTAGCGCGAGTTTTGTGTTTAAATGTTTGGCTTGTCGCTTTTGGTCCCTTGTCTTTAGCAAAACTAGTAAAAGAAGTTTATTCAGCCATAAATCCGATTTCGTTTGTTATTTATGTTTTGTTTTTCCTAGTTTAGCCACGAAAATTGTCAAAAAGGGATTTTAGGGCTTATTTATCTTTGCCATAATTACAACATTAGTCCTTTTGTTCTTTTATCCATTTAAAAAGGACTAGATGTGTAATATTCTTGATCTTGAAAGTCTTCTTTGTAAGTTTGAATTTGAGGAGGACCATTATTGACAATTTAGAATTCTTGAGGGACTAAACTTGCCAAATCTTCAAAGTTGAGGGACCTTTTTGTCATTTTGACAAACTTAAGGGACCAAACTTGTAATTATGTATATACAACGGTATTAAATGTCATTTATTCATATATGAGGGATCATTCTTGTACATCTTCAAGGTCTTTTCTTTGAGAAATCCATAACTAGGGCCCAGTTCATTGTACTTCTTCGTTTCTCATGTTCGTTTTTCCTTGTTTCTTGTGGTATTTTGTCTTTTTCACGATATCCATACATAAAATACACAAGTAAACAAACACAAGCATATTTATGGTATTTTAATGACATTTTATGCATTTAAAGCCCGAAATGAACGATGAGATCATGTATAAATCCCATCTCCTCATCCCCCATACTAAACCATTACCGTGCCCTCACGCAATGCTAGAATAAAGTATATAAGCATCTCTAAAATTCAATTTTATTAACCTTTATTGAAAAGTAAAACTTGCTACAATACTACGAAGATGTGTTAAAGAATTAATATATGATTTTCATCATGAATGTGACTTTTAGGGTCAATGAATAGAAACAAGTGAATGTCTCATTGAGTAAAGTTCGTCATCCTTGATTGTCATACATTCCATGCTAAGTGAAAAAATGAGATCATTGTTGGTACAAGTCACAATGCTAACACTACTCATACGTCCACATTTTGTAATACTTTTTCTCCCGCAATCCTAGTTATTATGAAAGAAAAGGGTATCTAGGATTTTTTAACTATTTGTCATGGATCACAAGTGATTCATATTGACTTCTTTGAGTATTTATTAGTCCGAAAATAAAGTCGCACGATTTAATTGATAGTTAGCTAAAGGACAAAATCATTTAAAACGGCTTCTCGTGTATCTCCTTAAGTTCATATCTTGGCATAACTCGTTTCACGATTTGAGACCTTTCTCGGACCGATATTTGGCATGTACTTCATACTTCGAATCTTCGGAAGACGTTCTTGAAATTATGGTCTTCTCTTCATATTTTGGAATTTCTTCACTTGACGTTTTTTTAGAGATTCTTCATACATGGACCACGACTTCATCATTTTTCTTCAATCTTTATTTTGGATTTTGATATACAACGATCCGCCTCCTTTATTGGTGTATTTTGCATAGACCTAATAGCATGCTAATTTAGCATAGTTATATATTTATTTTTCGTAATACATGTACTTTTAATGTGTTCTTTGATTATGTAGGTTACGAGCGAAATGGAATGAAAATGGACGCTTTATTAATTTTTTGGAGAAAAGACATTGTGAGCGCCGATAAATGAAGAAAAAAATATCGAAGAAAAAGATTCGAGTATGTCGTAATATTTTAGTAGTCTTTTATTTGCTTGGGCTCTGTTTTAGGTGATTCGAAAAGTTGTAGAATGAGAAAAATGAGATTGTCACTATCGCGAGATTAAAAGTGCAAAACTCCTATGTTATGAATCAATTTCGTGACAAATGGTGATTGAGGTGCTAAATTAAATGAAAGTATCTTTTATTATTTCTTTAGCAATATATGTCATTGTTTGAACGAGTGAAAGCAAAAGGAAAGAAAAAGAAAATAAGAGCTTTGATGGGTCTAATTTAGGTAGTAAAAAGATAGTAGAATCCATATATATAAAAAAGACGCATCATTGGGGGAAGAGGACTATAGACGATATTGGTGATATATATTTATATATATATCACATTTGTTCCTTTGACATTATGAGGGGGGGGGGGGGGATTGACATTAAAAAAACGACAAAAGAACGAAACACCAATTGAACATTGGCAATTAAAAGACATTCGTGAGATTAGGATAGAAAAAAAAGACGACTCAAAAGTGAGAGTCCTTTATATCTGTTAGACTTACTTTTTGGTAAGCTGGCGCCTTTCACGTGAGTTGGACTAGATTTATATCCATTGCTATACGTAGAGACTTATTATGTAAAGGATAGATAGTCTAGTTAAGTTAGGCCTATCAATACCCCCCCCCCCCCCCCCATGACTCTCCATGGGGGTGTGGAAGTTCAGTGTATTTTTCCTTTGTTTTCATGTCACTTGAAATAAAACTCATACTTTCCTTCACCTCTCTCTAACTTTCTCTCAGTAGAACAAACAATGGCATACATGTTGTTTGATCATCCCCGACCCCCCGAACCAAGGGGGCTTTTTGATGCTTGTCAATTGGTATCAGAGCTAACCGGGGGTATTTTGTATCCGTGTGTGTTTGATTTGTGTTTTCAGATTCATCGTGTTATCAGGTTCGTGATGTGTTATCAGTTTTATGGTTCGCACTTTTTCTGATTCAAGTTATATCTGATTTTATTATGTCTAGCTATTGTCATTTACTTTGAATAAGTTATTGTGACGAAATCATTGTCTAAATCCGTGTCTAGTCATGCCTCGTAAAAAATTATTTAAGTCCATTTTTTTGGTACCCGTGTATTGTTTTTGTCTCTTTTCACATTGATTATATTTGTATTGCTTACTGGGAAAAGGACAAAAAACAAATGGTCCAGAACCATTTTTCGGTATCTTCATAATTTCAAAACCCTTTTGCGATGCTTTATTGTGATGGGCTTTTCTGATGGGATATTGCGATACTTATTTCGATGGCCACATTCAGATGGCGTATTCCGATGGTATATTTTTTATACATTGCGATGGGTTCGACTGACTCATTGCGATGGGACTCATTCCGATGGGTCGCATTGTGATGGGTGGTTTGACACATTGCGATGGAGAATTAAGCTACATGCTGATGGATTTTTTTTAAAACATTCCGATGGAAAAATATTGAAACATTGCGATGCAAGTTAAATCATTGTGTTGTGTTGACTAATTAAGATGGACAGATAATGACTCATTGCGATGGCATGGTTGTATATTGCGATGGATTTTTTTGGGATTCCGATGGAGAGATTAGGTTTTATTGCGATGGTTGCATTTTTTGAAAAAAAACATTGCGATGGGTTCTTTAAACATTGCGACAAGGATAGTTTTATAGACATTGTGATATACCGTGACCATCCAATAATTTAATATCACCAATTCATCTAAACCGACTCTAACCCATCCCATCTATTATCAACAGTTAACAGTTAATCCAAACCAATTTACATTCAAAACTGATGAGATGGCATTTATACATGATCTCATCGTTCTTTTCGGGCTTTAAATGCATTAAAATGTCATAAAATACCATATATATGCTTGTGTTTGTTTACTTGTGTATTTTAGGTATGGATATCGTGAAAAAGACAAAAGATCACAAGAATCAAGGAAAAACGAACACGAGAAACGAAGCCGTACAAAGAACCGGGCCCTAATCATGGAATTTTCATCAAATACCCTTGAAGACTTGAAGACAAACAAGATTGATCCTCAATGAATGAAGAAATGACACTTAAAACCCTTGTATAATGATAATTACAAGTTTGGTCCCTTAAGTTTGTCAAAATTGCAAAAAGGTCCTTCAACTTTGAAGAAATGGCAAGTTTAGTCCCTCAACAATTCAAAATTGCCAACAATGGTCCCTCAACAAGTGAAAGACTCATTGAAGACCTTTGAAGATCAACATTGTCCAAGATTAGTCCTTGAAAAATCACCAAATGACAAAAAATTGCCTTTGAAACATCTTTATGGAAAGTTTGTGCCAAAATTGTCAAGTGGTGAAACTTAAATACAAGGGAGAGACGAATTTAGGCTGGAAATCTTTAAAAGCCAAAAAAAACCAAAAAACAAGGACCAAAAGTGACAAAGCTGAAACATTTGAAAAAAAAATGCGCCTAACACTTTTACTCCCCCAAAAAAAACGGATCAATGGACCACTGTTCATCATTTTTACTTCCCCAGAATTTACCTTCACTTAAACTTGGGTAAATCTCAATTAAACTCTCACACACTTAATTCACACATGCCAAAACCCTTCCCACTCCTAAAAACCTGCATCCCACTCATGTGCACCAAACCCCCAATTCCCCAATCCACCAATCACATCATTCCTTTGTCCCCAAGTTATGTGACGTGGCAAAATGGACGTCCAAGATGCTATGCTTGCTCACAAAGCAAAATTTAAAGGCCAAGATCAAATGAGAGGACAAAATGCACTCAAGGGCACATTTGGGATTTTCTTATGATTAGGGTTTAGTTTTTTCTATTCTAGATTGTTCTATAGGCTCTATAAAAGGAGACCCAAGTTGTGGTGATCCCTTTGTTCCAGTTTTTAAGCTTGCACATGTAATACCTTTTTAAAGAAATAAAAAGTTTGGTTTTTGAAATATTCAAGTGTAATTCCTTTTTTATTGTTTTTAAAAGTTGAGTGTTGTGTTAAGCTTAATTCTGAGTTCCACACTTTTATTTGGTTAAGCAACTTTGATTTTCAAAGTTGTTTAAGGTTTTGAGATTTTGAGAGATTTTGGTAAAATCTTCTCAAAAGGTATTTTGGTGTTTATGGTTAATGTTATTGGTGATATAGGGTTTTAGAAAACGTATTTAGAAGGTTGGAAAGATTTTGAAAGAATTTTGGAAAGAAGAAAAAGGAAACAAAAAAAAAATATATATATTGTTATATTATTTTGTTGTTTTCTTGTTTTGTGATTGCAATAGGTTGAAGGCTTGTTGATTTAGTTCAGCTCCAACCCGGGTTGGATTGGAGGAGGATTTTCATCCTCTAGGTTCTTGGATGTAAGAACCTAAGGTATCTTCCTTTTACCTTGAAAAAGTTCAAAAATAGCTAGTTGTATGATATTATTTGATTATGTGTTTAAGTGTGATTTAGCTGTTGATTTGATGTTATTTTGAGTTGATATACATGTTATGAAGCTTTGATAACAATTTGGTTAGGTTTCATAAGGTTTTGATTTGGAAAAATTGGATTTCAAAAAGTTTAAAGGGTGTTTGGCAACAGGTTTAAGCAGGGTAAGAATTTGATTCATGTTTTAAATAGGTGTTAGTATAATTGAAAAAGGTTTGAGATAGATTGTTTTATTGTTGTGTAATCATTTGATCAAGTTTGGAGTGAATTTGGAGTGTTTAAAAAGGATTAAGGGTGTTAAAAATCTGCATAACCATATTTTGCTCATTTTTGTGAAGATTTTGATGCTAGATCCTTGAGTGCTTGTTTTGCTTACTTTGTGGTGTGTTTGGTGTTTAATTTGTGTGTTATTGACTCCTTGTGCTTCATTGAGCACAAGGGTGCCCAATTGTTCCAACATATCCATCAAACAAGCTCATTACCAAGCTCCTCTTGGCATCAAAAGTGCACAAGTGTGCACTTATTTGGTTCATCAGCAAAAATACCAGGCACGTTACACTAATTGCGCCGCAAGACCAACTAGTTGCGGCGCAACACAAGGAGCTACAGACCAAAGGTGTTCCCGTTTCACAAGTTGCGGCGCAAGACAGAAGCATTGCGGCGCAACTGAAGGTGCTGCTGATCAAGGTGCTCCCGCAACACTAGTAGCGGCGCAAGACACAAACGTTGCGGCGCAACTAAGTGACTTTTATTTTTTTTGTATTATTTTAATATTATTTTATTATTTAATTTTCAAAATTTTCTTTTTCTTTATTTTTCATTTTTCTTAAGTTCTATAGCATTAAATAGGACTATTTCCATTTTTAGATTATTTTTATCACTTTTGGATTTATTTTTATAATTATTTTAAGTTTAATTAGGTTTTAATCATTTTTAATCATTTTTAGGGTTTTAAAAATAGTTTTAATAGGTTTTAATTTTTAGAAAATTACTTTTTAGTCTTATAATAATATAAGTTGAGTAATTATTCAATAAAATCATATTTTTGACATTTGAATTAATTAAATTTAATTTTAGGGCTTTAATTAGCATTTAAAATTAATTATTTAATTAATAAAAGGTTTTAAAATATCTTTGTTGAATTTTTATCTTTATTTATATTATTTGAGACTTCTTTTTAGTCTTTTTATTTTTGATATTTTGTTTTTGGTTTTAATAATTTTTAATTTTTGTGGTTTTTCTACGGTTTTACGTTTTCGTTTTTTACGTCATAGTGTAATTTCCAAGAAACCGTCATTCCATCTTCTCAATATTAATCTCAAAGAAATACAAGTTAATTCACAACACCATACCTCCTTGGGAAACGAATCTTTCTCTCATTTTATTTGATTGTGGGTCATTACTTGTGGTTTTCCTAAATCACTCGTCGATACTTACCGCTCATATTTAGTTGCTTGTTTTTCCTAAAGCAAGTTATCTAAATTTTACTACAATCAATTTTTGGCGCCGCTGCCGGGGAGGTGTGTCGTGATTTAATTTGGAAAATTTTGTTTTTGATATTATCCATAATAGTATTTGTGTTAAGTGGAACTCCCTTAACACGTATTATCGGTTTTCTCGGTTTTTCTTTGTGAATATTATTAATATATTGTATTAAGTATCACAATAAAAATACAATATCTCCAAAAGTGTGAAAACACAACCTTGATTCGGGATTTCATCACTCGATCATTGTATTCGAATCTCAAACAAAAAAAGAAAAGGCAAAAATAGATAAATACTTTCGTGAAGCTCGATTTTGAAAGATACAAACTATAAGGTGGGTATAAGGCGGGTATTATAAAATATACCCTAAGGAAAAAGGCTCTTAAGTGCTTCGCGCCGCCTCGTTTCCCCGCTTGCTTGTGAGTATTTTGAGATTGAAAGCTAATCGAGGGTTTTGCCGCCCAAAGTATTAATACGTATACTATATTTGCTTGGTTTTCTTTGTGATTAAACCCTCGTGAACAATTTGGTTTTCACCAAAGTTCTAAAGTCATTCGAAGGCGTTCACTCCACGTGATCGTTTTCATTCCTTTGAGGCTTCTTTAATCAAGAGTTTGATTCGAGGAGAGATTTTGTAGATTGTTGTCTACGAAGATACACCAAAAACCAAAAAAATTAAATATCATCAAAAACACAAAAAATTGAAAATCCACAAAACGACCAAAAAGAATCTTCTTTGCTCACCTCCCATTCTTCGTGAAGTTTATGATCACTCGTAATCAAGCTAAACGAGCTCGTAAACGACTTCAAAAGCAAGCAAATCAAGGATCGTTGATTGTTGAAGAACCTCCAATTGTTGAACCTATTATAGAACAAGAAGTCATAATGGCTAATCGTACTATGATGGAGTTGCTACAAGCACCCACCGAGGGTTTTGGAGAGGCCATTGTTATTCCCGCCATCCTTGCGGAGAATTTCGAGATTAAGACGGTTTTAATGTCGATGCTACAAGCAAACAAATTTCGAGGTCACGAGAAAGACAACCCGCATTACCACATTAGGAATTTCAACCGTCTCACCGCCACTAGCAAATTCAAAGATGTTCCGCATGACGCCATTAAGATGATGTTGTTTCCATATTCGTTGGATGGACCCGCAAAAATTTGGCTCGAGAAAGAACCGCCAAATTCGATTTTGACATGGGCCGATCTCGTTTCTAAGTTTGTGAACAAGTTTTTTCCACCATCGAAAACAACACACTTAAAAAATGAGATTTCACGATTTGTGCAACGTAACAATGAAAGTTTTTCTATGGCATGGGAACGATTTAAGGAGATGTTACATGAATGTCCTCACCATGATTTTTCGGAATTGCATCAAATTGATACTTTTTATAATGGGCTTAATGATCATGAACGAGATTATTTGAATGCCGCCGCGGGTGGTAATTTTTTGTGCAAGACGACAAATGAGGCTTTACAAATCATTGAAAATCGATCTAAGGTTTATAGCCCTCGTAACACACCGAGTGTTGCCAATATGGGTTCGTCATCGTCATCACAATCGTCTCGTAGCATTAACGCCTTACATGATGAAGCTAATGAGGAAAATCGGTTTTTTGATAGATTTGCTAATCTAATGTCCCATTGGAAGGCTCAAGAAGCTTCCAATTCCGCTTCGGTTAAAGCGGTTGCTAAGAGTTGTTTATCGTGTGGAGGAGCTCATGATTTATCCGAGTGCATTACCGCGGATGGTAACACTTCGAGTGCTTATGTAGCAACGGGAACTTACAACCAAAACGGCCAAGGTTCCCGCCAAAATCAAGCTCCACCAAATCAAAATGTTAACAATTATCGAAACAACAACCAAGGTAATTACCAAGGCAACACACGCAATTACAACAAAGGGAATTATCAAAGTGGGAATGGACAAATCTCTAATCAAAACCAAAACCGTGATTTTCAAAACACTACACAAGGTTTTCAAAATGCTCACACGAAAAATTTGCAAGGAGAATTTTTAGATTATGCAAAAGCAAATGATGCTAAATTTGATAATATGCAACGTGAGATGATTAGCTTAAGGTCCGAGTTGAAAAACGAGCTTAAAAATGAACTTGCTAATGAACTTAAAACTCATGCTAATAAAATGGAAGGAAATGTCCAACGTCTTCAACAAAACCAACAAAAGATGGAATTAGGACAACATGAGATTAAGCAAGAATTATTGAAAGCGGATGTTAGGCAATCAAAATTTGAGGACCGAATGGCTAAGATGTTCGAAGCAATCATGTGTAAACCCTCTTCTTCGGGTGGTCTTCCTAGTGATACCATTGCAAACCCGAAGGGAGAATTGAAGGTTGTTACTACACGAAGTGGTAAAACTTTCAAGGAACCAATCTCTCGTCCAAGTACTTCTACGGAGAAGGAAATCGAGAAAGAACCCGAGGTGATGGTCGAAAAGGAGCACATTACAATCCCACGAAGTACCGCTCAAACCACACCTACGGTTACACCAATACCAATTATGGAACCCGAGATTCCAAGGCCATTGCCTAATGACCAACCCACACCACCTTTACCTTACCCTTCGAGACGAAACAAAGAGAAAGCACAAGAAAGGAACAATTATCAATTTGAGCTATTTATGAAAATGTTTCGTGATTTGCACTTTAACATAAGTTTTGCCGATGCTTTAATCATGATGCCTCGATTCGCCGCAAACTTCAAAAGTATGCTAAACAACAAAGAGAAGTTACAACAAACGTCTAGTTGTTCATCGGTTTTTCTAAGCCGCATACCACAAAAAGTCGGTGATCCCGGTAAATTTTTGATTCCGTGTGCTATACAAGATATGGAGGAATGCTACGCCTTGGCCGATCTTGGCGCTAGTATTAATTTAATGCCTCTCGAGATTTTCAAATCGCTTTCGCTTCCGGCTCTTACTCCTTCGAACATGTCCATCGAGATGGCCGATCATTCTACGATCATGGCATGTGGAGTAGCCGAGGACGTTTTCGTTAAAGTCGGAAAGTTTTACTATCCCGTTGACTTTATCGTTGTAGACATTCCCATCGATCGAAAAGTTCCTCTCATTTTGGGTCGTTCATTTTTGGATACATCAAGAGCACTTATCGATGTTCATGCTCGTAAAATCACCCTTCGTTTCAATGAAGAAGAATTTGTCATCAATGCAACACAAAACTCCAATCTTTCTCATGTATATTCTATTGCAACTTTAAACCATGGTGACTCGACCAATGTCGTTTGCAAAGAATTTTCACCAAGAGTTTTAGGGAATGTCTCCAAAAACAATTTACCATTTCCTCCGCCGGTGGAGGTTATGAGTGCAAAGCCTACAAAGAAGAAACCATCAATACTTGAATCGAAAAATCCTTCACCTTCATTCTTGAAAAGTGTTGATAAGTTGCCGGTTTCTACGGAAGATCTTTCGGATGATGAATATGTTGGCCCCGATGGGGAGGTTTTCTTCGTCGATAAACGTTTTGAGAACTTGCCACCACCAAAACCAAAACGGTTTCAAAATGTGAGAATTTTTAGTGTAACTAACATCGTCTTAGAAACACCGAATATTTTCGACATAATTAAAAAGGGTTTCCATAAGGAGAGTTTAAAAGATAAGAAAGAAAAAGATCTTAAATGTGATTTAATTGATTTTTCTACAAATCTAACTCCGTCATCACCGCGTGATTTGAGTGCTACAAACTCGTCTACTCCTTTTGACGATGTTTTGTGTGGTTCTAGTATGGGGGAAGCCCCTTATGTTCCCTCATCCTTGTCCACCGAGGACGAGATATTCGATCCCGGAATTTCATATAAAGGGAAATCTCGGTCTTCCACCGATGCAATAAATGGAAACTATATCTATTTGCTTGGTGCGAGTCTACCTCGAGTAGCTCAAACGTTTGCCTTACCAATTGTCTCACCCTTCTACTTCTCATCTATTTTCTTCAAACTCTTTGAGTTTATGGCACATGTCCAAGTGGTGTTAATTTGTTTTCCCAATGGAAACGAGAACGCCATCTTCGACCCCGGTATTTTGCATCATCTAAGGACTTAGTCCTTTTTACCGGTTGCTTTTTGGGCCTTGTTTATCATGTAAGCCCCATCGAAAAATTGACCACACCATGGATTTCCCTAAATGTTCACATTTTGAGGGGATCGAGTCGAGCTCATGACTCGGTAATCAAAAACGAGGTGCCTCGTGGGGGAGATCCCATGCTTATCTTTATGCTTTATGTTCACTAATAAGGGGACTTGTACCCTTCCAACTCGTTGTCTCGTGGTTGTTTGTGATTGTGTTATCTAGATCATCGTCATCGTCTACGATTGAAGACTCTCGTGTTCGTTTACGTGAGCCTCCATCGTTCGTTTGAAGAAGTTTTTCACGATTCCATGACATATCCTTTATTGTTCTAACAATTATCTTTTAGCATAATTAATAAACGGCTATAGATATATTGTTGATCACCCTTTCCATGCTAGATCCTAAGCATTCGATTCTTCGTCTCTAGTATGGGGGTGCTCACCCTTTAGACTCGAAACATTGAGGACAATGTTTACTTTTAGTATGGGGGGGTGAATAGGTACTTGCTTTGCTACGCCCTCACGTTTTCCAATTTTCAATGTTTTGTTTTGCTAATAAGGCTAAAAATGGCCAAATTTTAAAATTTTTCTTAGTTTTCATAAGTGTTTTTAAGACACGAATGTATATTTTCCGATGGGTAGAATAAGAGTTAATTTTTGACTTGATGGGCATTTGGAGCCCTTTACATTCCTTAACCCGCTCAATTCAAGTTTTGCTAGACTTTTATATAGGGAGCTTTAAAACGCGAAAGTCTTAATTCATTCGGGTTAAGAACAAGAACTTTTCGCAAGTTCCTATAATTGATTCTAGAAAGTCACTTATCAAGGGAACTTTAAAACGCATTCTCTAAACTTGAAAAAGTCCAAGAAAGTGCAAGATCCTATAGGTGGCTTGGAAACCCAAAACTTTGATTTGATATAGTCTTAATGAAAGCTAATCCAAATTTGGCTTAATTTTGACTTGCATGGCTAAGTATTCACGAGTCTCTTTAATTAGAGGTCTTTAAATAGTGAAGAACGAGAAATGATAGAGTTAGACAAGTGATCATGCTAAACGTAGAACATGAAAATGTTCTTTCAAAAACTCATGTGTTTTTAATTGTGGCTTTTTCTTCCCATAAGATCAATGCATTAGGAATAAAACATAATTGCAATAAGTAAGGTCGTACGATTTGAAAGGTTACTTAGCCTCTAGCGCAAGATCGTTTAAAAGTTGCTCGGGGTTGAATAGAGTTCATAGCCAAGGCATAACTTATTGAAGCGGGACGCGAAGATTGGCGATTATCCAAAAAGGCCCTAACAAGGCATGAGGAGCTCTATTTTTGCTAAAGATCCAAAGATGATGTGAAGTATCATTATTCCAAAATCAATATGAAGGATCAAGACACACGACGAGAAGCAATTACTCCCCTAAAGAATGGAGAAAGTCTATCCAAAAAGACCCTAACAAGGTATGAGGATAAATATATCCAAGTCCGAAAAGGAGGCGGATCGTTGTATATCAAAATCCAAAGTAAAGATTGAAGAAAAATGATGAAGTCGTGGTCCTATATGAAGAATCTCTCAAAAACGTCAAGTGAAGAAATTCCAATTATATGAAGAGAAGACCATAATTTCAAGAACGTCTTCCCAAGATTTGAAGTATCAAGTACATGCCAAATATCGGTCCGAGAAAGGTCTCGAATCGTGAAACGAGTTATGCCAAGATATGAACTTAAGGAGATACACGAGAAGCCGTTTTAAAAGATTTTGTCCTTCGGCTAACTATTGATCAAATCGTGCTACTTTGCTTTCGGACTAATAACTACTCAAATAAGTCAATATGAATCACTTGTGATCCATGACAAATAGATAAAAAAATGCTAGTAACCCATTTCCTTTTATAATAACTAGGATTGCGGGGAGAAAAAGTATTACACAATTTGGACGTATGAGTAGTGTTAGCATTGTGACTTGTACCAACAATGATCTTGTTTTTGCACTTAGCATGGAATGTATGACAATCAAGGATGACGAAATTTACTCTAAGGGACATTAACTTGTTTCTATTCTTTGACCCTAAAAGTCACATTTTGGTGATGAAAATCATACATTATGTCTTTACACATCATCGTAGTATGTTGCAAGTCTTTTACTCTTCAATAAAGGTTAATAAAATTGAACTTTGGTGATGCTTAGATACTTTATTCTAGCATTGCGTGAGGGCACGGCAATGGCTTAGTATGGGGGAGTGATGAGATGGCATTTATACATGATCTCATCGTTCTTTTCGGGCTTTAAATGCATTAAAATGTCATAAAATACCATATATATGCTTGTGTTTGTTTACTTGTGTATTTTAGGTATGGATATCGTGAAAAAGACAAAAGATCACAAGAATCAAGGAAAAACGAACACGAGAAACGAAGCCGTACAAAGAACCGGGCCCTAATCATGGAATTTTCATCAAATACCCTTGAAGACTTGAAGACAAACAAGATTGATCCTCAATGAATGAAGAAATGACACTTAAAACCCTTGTATAATGATAATTACAAGTTTGGTCCCTTAAGTTTGTCAAAATTGCAAAAAGGTCCTTCAACTTTGAAGAAATGGCAAGTTTAGTCCCTCAACAATTCAAAATTGCCAACAATGGTCCCTCAACAAGTGAAAGACTCATTGAAGACCTTTGAAGATCAACATTGTCCAAGATTAGTCCTTGAAAAATCACCAAATGACAAAAAATTGCCTTTGAAACATCTTTATGGAAAGTTTGTGCCAAAATTGTCAAGTGGTGAAACTTAAATACAAGGGAGAGACGAATTTAGGCTGGAAATCTTTAAAAGCCAAAAAAAACCAAAAAACAAGGACCAAAAGTGACAAAGCTGAAACATTTGAAAAAAAAATGCGCCTAACACTTTTACTCCCCCAAAAAAAACGGATCAATGGACCACTGTTCATCATTTTTACTTCCCCAGAATTTACCTTCACTTAAACTTGGGTAAATCTCAATTAAACTCTCACACACTTAATTCACACATGCCAAAACCCTTCCCACTCCTAAAAACCTGCATCCCACTCATGTGCACCAAACCCCCAATTCCCCAATCCACCAATCACATCATTCCTTTGTCCCCAAGTTATGTGACGTGGCAAAATGGACGTCCAAGATGCTATGCTTGCTCACAAAGCAAAATTTAAAGGCCAAGATCAAATGAGAGGACAAAATGCACTCAAGGGCACATTTGGGATTTTCTTATGATTAGGGTTTAGTTTTTTCTATTCTAGATTGTTCTATAGGCTCTATAAAAGGAGACCCAAGTTGTGGTGATCCCTTTGTTCCAGTTTTTAAGCTTGCACATGTAATACCTTTTTAAAGAAATAAAAAGTTTGGTTTTTGAAATATTCAAGTGTAATTCCTTTTTTATTGTTTTTAAAAGTTGAGTGTTGTGTTAAGCTTAATTCTGAGTTCCACACTTTTATTTGGTTAAGCAACTTTGATTTTCAAAGTTGTTTAAGGTTTTGAGATTTTGAGAGATTTTGGTAAAATCTTCTCAAAAGGTATTTTGGTGTTTATGGTTAATGTTATTGGTGATATAGGGTTTTAGAAAACGTATTTAGAAGGTTGGAAAGATTTTGAAAGAATTTTGGAAAGAAGAAAAAGGAAACAAAAAAAAAAAATATATATTGTTATATTATTTTGTTGTTTTCTTGTTTTGTGATTGCAATAGGTTGAAGGCTTGTTGATTTAGTTCAGCTCCAACCCGGGTTGGATTGGAGGAGGATTTTCATCCTCTAGGTTCTTGGATGTAAGAACCTAAGGTATCTTCCTTTTACCTTGAAAAAGTTCAAAAATAGCTAGTTGTATGATATTATTTGATTATGTGTTTAAGTGTGATTTAGCTGTTGATTTGATGTTATTTTGAGTTGATATACATGTTATGAAGCTTTGATAACAATTTGGTTAGGTTTCATAAGGTTTTGATTTGGAAAAATTGGATTTCAAAAAGTTTAAAGGGTGTTTGGCAACAGGTTTAAGCAGGGTAAGAATTTGATTCATGTTTTAAATAGGTGTTAGTATAATTGAAAAAGGTTTGAGATAGATTGTTTTATTGTTGTGTAATCATTTGATCAAGTTTGGAGTGAATTTGGAGTGTTTAAAAAGGATTAAGGGTGTTAAAAATCTGCATAACCATATTTTGCTCATTTTTGTGAAGATTTTGATGCTAGATCCTTGAGTGCTTGTTTTGCTTACTTTGTGGTGTGTTTGGTGTTTAATTTGTGTGTTATTGACTCCTTGTGCTTCATTGAGCACAAGGGTGCCCAATTGTTCCAACATATCCATCAAACAAGCTCATTACCAAGCTCCTCTTGGCATCAAAAGTGCACAAGTGTGCACTTATTTGGTTCATCAGCAAAAATACCAGGCACGTTACACTAATTGCGCCGCAAGACCAACTAGTTGCGGCGCAACACAAGGAGCTACAGACCAAAGGTGTTCCCGTTTCACAAGTTGCGGCGCAAGACAGAAGCATTGCGGCGCAACTGAAGGTGCTGCTGATCAAGGTGCTCCCGCAACACTAGTTGCGGCGCAAGACACAAACGTTGCGGCGCAACTAAGTGACTTTTATTTTTTTTGTATTATTTTAATATTATTTTATTATTTAATTTTCAAAATTTTCTTTTTCTTTATTTTTCATTTTTCTTAAGTTCTATAGCATTAAATAGGACTATTTCCATTTTTAGATTATTTTTATCACTTTTGGATTTATTTTTATAATTATTTTAAGTTTAATTAGGTTTTAATCATTTTTAATCATTTTTAGGGTTTTAAAAATAGTTTTAATAGGTTTTAATTTTTAGAAAATTACTTTTTAGTCTTATAATAATATAAGTTGAGTAATTATTCAATAAAATCATATTTTTGACATTTGAATTAATTAAATTTAATTTTAGGGCTTTAATTAGCATTTAAAATTAATTATTTAATTAATAAAAGGTTTTAAAATATCTTTGTTGAATTTTTATCTTTATTTATATTATTTGAGACTTCTTTTTAGTCTTTTTATTTTTGATATTTTGTTTTTGGTTTTAATAATTTTTAATTTTTGTGGTTTTTCTACGGTTTTACGTTTTCGTTTTTTACGTCATAGTGTAATTTCCAAGAAACCGTCATTCCATCTTCTCAATATTAATCTCAAAGAAATACAAGTTAATTCACAACACCATACCTCCTTGGGAAACGAATCTTTCTCTCATTTTATTTGATTGTGGGTCATTACTTGTGGTTTTCCTAAATCACTCGTCGATACTTACCGCTCATATTTAGTTGCTTGTTTTTCCTAAAGCAAGTTATCTAAATTTTACTACAATCAAAAACCGACTCATACTCACTGATTTTTATACATCAAATCTCAGCCTTTTCACTCCAACAATCAACTTCTCAATCTAAATCCTAGTCCCATCGTCACCTAAACCCTTCACATCTAGACTCGAATACACTCACAATAAAGATCTCAGATTTGTTAGAAACATTTTTTTCAAATCTTTAAAATAATTTTTTGCGTTTAAACCTTATCTCATTGATCTCGAAAAGTTATACCCCGGATTAATTTTTGTTAAAATCTCAACACAATCACATGAAGTCATTTCACCATTAAACCTACCTTAGATCTTTTATTAGATCTTTAAGATAATCTTGAACTCGGTGTATATCTTTCCTTTTGGTTCGATTGATCAGCCTGTATAATCAGGAGTATTTGTGGGTTTGATTGAGATTTGTAAGTTAAGATGGATAAGATATGGTGGTTGTTTATATTGATTTAGTAGAGATGTGATTGATATGGTGTTAAGTCGGTTTGTGAGAGTTATTTTGTGATGGGGGGTTAAAGATGATTAGTTCTAGGAGAAAAGATGAGATGGGGGCGGAGGTTACGAGATAAGAGATGGGGGTTTGGTGTGTTTAGGTATAACTGTGACATATTTTAGGGTTAAGGTAGTTAAATCCCTTTGGTTCTCAAGTTATATCCGAGTATTGGATTTGTTTTATTGGGACCGGGTATACATTGTCAATGTGGGCCGAACATATGTGTTACATGGGGCTTAGATTTGACAATTTATTGGACCGTATGTACCTACAAATGTAATGGGCTTCACATTTTCAGATTTTGGTCTGTTACATTTGGTTATTAATTGACGGGCCGATCACTACTCAATCAAAGGTACTTAGTGGGCCGATTAATTTTTGGAATCGAATTTGGAATGACCAATTATATATCCGAATATTGCAAAATTAATCATGTAGGAATTGGTTAATGGGGTTATTGGATTGAGTCGGGTATTTCGAAAGAACCGAGTGGTAGAATTCTTGTCGGGTTAAATGCTTATGTGACAGGTTTTTATTACTTAGGCGGGCCGTTTAAACAGTGGCATTAAAGGCCCGGTATCCGTTTTTGATCATAACACTTCTTCACGAACAACAAACACGATACATTACACTAAAACGATCCTTATAAAAAATTCACCTAAATTCCTAACGGCTATTACGGTTTATGTGATTACGAAGATGATTCGATGCTACTTATTTGGGCCTGAAGTGAGATTTCTCGGAGGCGTTCTTATTTTATCTTTAAAGGAGTAATTACGACTTTATTAGATAACTTGTTCGAGCATATACGGTTATAAATAAGACTTGAAGTATCTAGTTTCAAGTGTCAAGGGAAGGATGGAAGACGACATGGATAACTATCATTTTTGGAAGCTTCGTTGCGGTTCTCAGTTTCACACGCACTTGCTGTTGTGGATATCATCAAGAGGTGTAGTACCTTTTCTTATACCTTTTGTTTTGGTATAGGGTACTTTAGAGAAGTTGTACCTTTTTTATACCGCCTATTGGTATAGGGTACGTTTAAGACTTCTCTGCATCGCTCTTCATTCTACAATAGTGCAAGCTTTAGTTCAAGTTTGGGGAGTTCTACATTAGTTTCAAGTTAGGATTATTGGGTTATCTTCATCAAGTGGTCACTATCAATAGCCAGCAGAATTGATAAGGGGATTCAGTTCGGGATGATCAAGAGAGAATTTTTTTAGAGAGATATTGTTGACATCTTCTCACATAGTATTGGTTACTAAGTAAGCGATTCCGGTTGGCATACCACGTACACATATGAAGGATGATTCCCTTAATAGGTTTCATCCTGGAGGGAGAAATGTGTACATGCGGGGTCACTTAACTTTGGTGTTACCATTTCTATATATATGGATAAGTTGTCTACATTCCGAACTTAATTGACTTTGATGTGGCAACTTTTTATCGTCATTGTCCTGTCAGGAGAAATGTACATTTTCGGGACTTAATTGACTCTGGTGCTACAGTTTGACTTCATGTTCGGGATATAGTGTGTACTTCTGGTAATCTCTCATAGAATCAAGACTGTGATTGCTTCAAATTGTGATAAAATGTTGATGACGTTATCACCTCCCATAGATTTCCTCAGAAGTGTCTGTTTGGGAGGGGGCAGTCTTTACTGCCTTCTTAATGAAAGGCCTTCTAGTTGGGAGGGAGAAAAACTCAACTAGATTCTACAAGCTGAAGAAATAGAGCTGGAGTATTCAAGAAGATGAAGGTCATTGAAGACTATCTCAAGGAATGCTGGAATTCACGTTTATTATTTTTCTTTATTTTTGCTTGTAGGAATCATTGTAACCAACTCACGTGAGTCACCATCTTGGAGGGAGATTGTTAGACTTACATTTTGGTAAGCTGGCACCTTTCACGTGAGTTGGACTAGATTTATATCCATTGCTATACATAGGGACTTATTATGTAAAGCATAGATAGTCTAGTTAAGCTAGGCCTATAAATACCCCCCATGACTCTCCATGGGGGTGTGGAAGTTTAGTGTATTTTTCCTTTGTTATCATTTCACTTGAAATAAAACACACACATTCCTCCATCTCTCTCTAACTTTCTCTCACTAGAACAAACAATGTCATACTTGTTCTTTGATCATCCCCGATCCCATGAATCAAGATGGCTTTTTGATGCTTGTCAATATCATACAGTGGCACAATCAATTTAGCCAATCTAAGAATTAAAAAAAAGATCTTGTTTTGAGATGATGAGTGTAGAGCGGGCCGAGTACACCGTGATGTCCGGCTAATTTTGTTGTAATTCCTTATAGTAACTTTATTTATGGTTTGATCATTACTTTTAGGTTATCATATTTTTATTACATTGATTTATTATTTATTTATAAATTATTTTTATTGATTTAATATTATGTTTAATTATTTGTGCAAGACTAATTATTATTAGTTAAAGAATCATACTTATTTTATTTAGTTATTAAAAGATGGTCGTATAATCAATATAAATGTACCTAAATAAATTATTAAAACATAATTATTTGTTGGATTAATATA
Organism: Glebionis coronaria; assembly: GCA_025667525.1. Lineage (NCBI taxonomy): Eukaryota > Viridiplantae > Streptophyta > Magnoliopsida > Asterales > Asteraceae > Glebionis > Glebionis coronaria. Next base: position 601,121,753 of record CM046877.1, on the reverse strand, counting down.
AGATTTAATATTGCCAATCACTGAAAAAGATAATAAATGCCGACATTAATTCATTCATATTAAGTCAAAATAATATTTGTAAACGAACTAAAAAGTTTTGATAATCCACAAGTGTCACCAACCATAAATATTAAGAGCTGGAAGGGATTGCATTTTTCTTTTAATTGTTTACATCTTTATTATATTTTTCTAGCTTTATTATTAGTTTAATAATTATTTTTAATTTTTAATCAGCATTTTTATTATCAAGAGTATCTTAGTCGTTAGATTTCAAAAACAAACCTTTTATTGAATAGTGATCACCCCAAAACTTAAACTAAAACCACATATTTCTCGTGGATCGATACCCACTTACCCTATCTAGTATAAGGTATTTAGGTTATTTTTTACCAGCACTTCGACGTCGATAAAAAATTTGGCGCGGCTGCCGGGGACTAGTGATATTTTTGTTTAAGTTTTTGTTAATATTTTTCTTAAATAAAATAAAAAAATACAAAAAGATTTTATTTTTCTTGTTTTGTTTGTTTTGTTTTGTTTCTTGTGAGTGTGTATGTTAGTGTATGCGCACACGTAGATCGGGACACACATCACCGTTAGCTTATGATCCTGAGGTTGAGAAAAGTGCATGGTTGAGGAGGAAAACGTTCCGACATTTTTCTACTAATCTTGATTTTTCAGGTCTAGCAGAGCTTTTCGCTGAAATGCCAGGTGACGAAGATGTTGGCGGAGATGCTAGCGGAAGTAGTAACGTAGAAGAATCACCACCACAGGGTGTTGATTCTTATTACAGGCCGGGGATCTTCGAGGATCCCTCGCCTATCGTTTATCCGAATTCGGTTAAAGGGGTTACAAGTAACTTCAAGATCCAGCCGAACCTCATAGCAATTTTGCCAGTGTTTAGAGGTCGTGAGGAGCCATACGCACATCTACGAGAATTCTTCTCCATTTCTGACACACATCAGGTTAATGACATTACTAAGGACTGGTTCTCATCTCTTGCAGCAGGTAGTATTAACTCATGGTCTGAAATGCAATATGTTTTTCTTGAGGAATTTTATTCTGTAAGTAAAACTGCTGCCATTAGGAATAAGATTAAATCCTTTCGTCAAATCCCAAGCGAGCAGTTTCATGAAGCATTTAGTAGACTTATAGAGTTATTAAGAACATGCCCTCATCACGATGTTCCAAAATGGGAGCTTGTCAAAGTCTTCTATGATGTGTTGGATTATAACAACCATCAATTTGTGATGGCAACTAGTGGGGGTATGTTTTTCTCGCGACCTATGGAGGAAGAATGGGAGTTTTTGAAAAAACTAAGCAAAGGTTCCAAGACCCAAGCTTCAGTGGATCGAAACAACCACCTATCTTCCGCCAATTTTGTGTCTAACCAACGTGGCACAAATTCTAAAATTAGCGAGTTAAGTATGAAAGTTGATCTTTTGTTAAAAAATCTAAGAAAAGGTGTTCCAAATGTGTCAAATGTGTCGCATAGTGGTTGTTCAATGTGTGGTATCCGAGTCACTCAATCGATAATTTTCAAATTTGCGTGGTCGCCACCAAAAGAGGAGGTGAATGAAGTCTATGGAGGTCGTCCACGAAATGACCCATTCTCCGAAAGTTACAATACTGGATGGCGCAATCACCCCAACTTCCGTTGGAAAGATGTAGACAATCGCCCTAATAATGCCCAACAACAACACTATGGTTATAAACCAAGGTATGAGGGTGGTGATTCATCTAACTTCCAACAAAATTATTACAATCATAGGCCACAACAACAATATCCAAATCAAGGCCAAGGGCAAGATGACAACCGTCTCTTGAACCTTGACCGAAAGTTTGATAGGCTTATGGATTCATTGTCTACCAACAATCAAGAGATCAATAGAAAATTCGAGGTCACCAATCAAAGACACGAGACCACTACTAAATCTGTTGCAACTCTTGACAGACAAGTTGGTCAATTGGCAGATCAATTATGCAAAAGAGATGAGGGAAAGCTACCAAGCTACCCCACCATGAATCCTGTACACAAGAAAAATGGAAATGATCACGTGAATATGGTGACATCTCTTCGAAACGGGAAAATCTACAACAATGACAAGGGAATTCAAAATCAAATGGATCACGAGGACGTTGATCCCTTTTAAGAGGAAATGCTGTGACAATCTAATATTTTCAGGTAGTAAATTATTTTCTCGTATATTATTTTGAAACTTATTTTTGTGTTGGTTGATGAACTCACAATTCATGGATTGAAATTTGGGCTTACGTGCATATTTTAACGTCCTTTACGATTAAACCGAAAACCCTAGGATTACGTATTTACGTTTTTGAACTCCATTTTTGATGAGACAATATTTATTAGATTCGTTTTGTGCCGTTGATTTATAATTTATAAAAATGTTTTTCGTAAAACGACCCGAGGGAATGCAAATCGAGGAAACTAGAATAGAGGAGTACCCATAAATAAATGGGGATGAGACAAGATAAAACTTTCCCCACCCCCACATGTGATGGCCAAAACCATACAACACATCAAAGATGTGTCAACTTATTAGGTGAACTAGGCCACTTGTCCTAGTTTACTTACCAAACCATTTAACGTAACAAAACCACTAGCAACTAAACTAGTTACTTCATTTTACACATGCAAATCTCACAAATCTCTCTCACTCCCTCACCCTTTCCGTCCACTTTACCCCAAAAACAACCTCATTTGATCTAAATTCAACCACAAATCTTATGTTATTCTTGCATAAGATGATGTCCTCTTGAAGTCTTGTTGATTGGTGATCATAACATCTACCAAGGAGTTTCCTTGGTGTCTTGGGGCTGATTTTCCACAAGGTTTTTATAAATTTAGGTGATCTTGAAGTTGATTTTGGTTTACCACAAAATTTGTCATAAAAAACCAAGCCTTGATCATAAATTTCACTATCTTGGTTGGTAACAAGATCATTCCTTCCATTTCCTTGTTATTTTATAAATGTAATTTTGTATTTTCTTTCGAAATGTATATGTAGATGATGATATATGATGATCAAAGTTTTATGTGGGGATCTTGTGTTGATAAATTTGGTTAAAATGATTAAAAGCTACATGAAAAGATGTTAAAATCATGACTAGAATTGTAGGGTGTATAAAACAGTAAAGAACCATACGATAACTTGTTAAAATGACTTGGATAATTTAATATACAGTAAGGTGTATGACTTTTACATATGTGAGAGTTGGACACTCAATGGATTCCATAAAATGAGTGAATAAAGATATAAAATCCCACTTGATCATCATCATACTTATAAAATCATCATATAAATACATAGCTATTATTTTTATAAAGTCATTGGACAAAAGTCTAAGACCAAGTATTATTTATATAGGTTTCCGTGATCGAAGCACGCCCGTCACCGATAACTCGCCTTTCTTAATCAACGTGAGTTTATAGCCTCGCACTCTTTTAAATGTTTTATAAAATGTTTTGTAAACCCGTGAGGGAGATAATATGCTAGTTTTTGATAAAAATAGAACACAAGTAGTCCCGATGGTATGCTTATTGATATGGACCCGAATGATGCTATGACCCAATAAATGAGATGTAAAGGATTATTATAGTTAGGTTATGTCACTTAAAGTCCCATTAACATGAATTGTGAACTACCAGGATTTGGTAGACGCTTATGCATATAATAGTACTATTTGGGGAAGATCACCCCAGTTCGCGCCTTGACGGTTGATCCCCGTCGTGCCACATGGATTGGTATGCGAATTTATGTATGAGAAGATTTACATAGCGTGATTTTTGTGACGACACGCTAACTTAGATGGGCAAAATGTTTGCGGGTTCGCGACCTGTTGTTTTTATAGTAAGGTAACAATGTCATGCGGCTAATAATAATCCAACATAATCCAATAGCGATATGAATAATGATAAAAATGTTACCAATAACGATAATATTGAAACTACGGTTTTATGGACGGTTTGAGATGTATGATTTGATTTATATATTGCCTGACTAGCAATACGATGACTTACTTCTGATATTATACTTGTGTTCTGATTTCTATGACTGTTTTATGTAACGATTTTAGTAAACTCTATGAATTCACTCGGCATTCGCTGATATAATTTTTGCATGTTTTATCTCAGGTGCTTGAAAGTAACTTGGATTGAGATCGACTCTGATGGCCCACAAAATAAAAATTATTCATTCGACCTATGTTTTGTAAACTTGATGACTGTGTAATTTGGGGACCTGCTATACACTTAAAACATTTATTTCGAATGAATGTATGTTAAACCTTGTACAACCATTTTTATGTGTTGTCTATGATTGGAGTTATTGCGCTATCCCGTAATACTCTATTGACTCTTCCGTTGACCCGATACGAAATTTCAGAGTGTTACATGATATGAAAGAGGTAGTAAAGACGAAAGTTCTTAAATGGTTAGATGTTGGTATCATCTATCCCATCTCGGATAGTAAATGTGTAAGTCCCACTCAAACGGTGCCTAAAAATGTAACACTCTCATTTTTCGTATCAGTACAGCGGAAGGGTCTTTCAGAGTGTTACGGGATAGCACAATAACTCCAATCATAGACAACACATAAAAATGGTTGTACAAGGTTTAACAAACATTCATTCGATAAAAAGGTTTAAAAGTGTACAACAGGTCCCAAATTATACAGGTCATTAAGTTTACAAAACACAGATCGAATGAACATTTTTAATATTAAGTGTGGGCCATCAGAGTCGATCTTCATCCGGATTACCTTCAAGCACCTGAGATAGAAAACATGCAAAAATCATATCAGGGAATGCCGAGTGAATTCATAGAGTTTAATGAAAACCGTTATATAAAAACAATCATTTACAATCATTTAAAATCAGAACACAAGTATAATATCGGAAGTAAGTCCACATATTGCTAGTCAGACAATATATAAATCAAGCATACATCTGAAACCGTCCATGAGACCTTAGTCTCTATATTACCATGATAGGTAATATATTCATCGTAATAGCGTCGTTATCGTTTATTATATATGTCTTATATTGTATTATAGGTTGTAGGATTATTATTAGCCGCATGACATTGTTACCTTACTGTGAAAACAGCGGGCCGCGAACCCGACAAACAGTTTGCCCATCTAAGTTAGCGTGTCGTCACAAAAATCACGCTATGGAATCTTCTCATACATAAATTCGCTTACTAATCAATGTGGTACGACGGGGATCAACCGTCAAGGCGCGAACTGGGGTGATCGTCCCCAAATAGTACTATCAAATGCATAAGCGTCTACCAAAACCCGGTAGTTCACAATTCATGCTAATGGGACTTTAAGTGACATAACCTAACTACTAATAATCCTTTTAGTCTCGAATAAAGGGTCATAGCATCATTCGGGTCCATCTCATTAAACATACAATCGGGACTACTTGTGTTCTATTTATAAAAATCTAGCATGTTATCTCCCTCGCGGGTTTACAAATCATTTTATAAAACATTTAAAAGAGTGCGAGGCTATGAACTCACGTTGTTAATGAAAGGCGGATTATCGGCTACGGGCGTGCTTCGGTCACGGAAACCTATATAAATAATAATCGGTCTTAGACTCGGTCCAATGACTTTTATCAAAATAACAATATACATATATATGATTATTGTACATATGATGATGATCAAGTGGGTTTATAAACCCTTATTTACTCATTTTAGCGTTTACGTTTTAGTATCGTCTTACTAGTTCACTAGTTTTACCGATTTTACCTATTTTAAGTTCATTAAGTCTTTTATAAGTTCTTTTACTTGTTTTTACCCATTATATACTTATATGATCAGTATATATACTTTTCATGTTGGGCCCTATTGGGTTAAGCCCAAATAATTCTTTTTACAAGTATTTATCTTATTAAGTCCAATTATTAGTCTAATAGGTTTAGTTAGCTCGTAATTGTCCGTAATTCATATAGTTCGGGTTTTATCGGTTTTTACTTGTCTTAGTTACTTATACATCAGTATATATCTTTTATAAACTTTACATTAGACGGGTTTGGTCGTCTAAGTTTTATTTGATGAAAAACGTTAATTTCACGGCGATAGCCGAAAAAGTCGTAAAAATCAAGTTTATAGTTTTTATTACTTATAAATATTACTTTTACCACCATTTATATATTTTACCCATTTAATTAACCTTTTATACATTTATATAAATAAGTTTTATAAGTTAGTGAGTTTATACTTTACATTTTATAAATTATAAAGTGAGTGCTTATATAATAATAATAAACATTATTTCCAAAATCTGATTTTTAACTTCACATTCACCACCATTTTTATCATATCTAGAGTTCTACAATGACTTAGAAGCTCATTTTTGGATGACAACTTCTTCATAATATGTGCTAAATATAACTTAGTTATAGCTACTTCCTATTTTGAGTCTAAGTTGCCTTAACAGTCCCTACAAAACTGCTTATTCAGATTGTACCACCTAACTTGTTTTGATCATATCTCACTCATTATTTTGATTCCATTGCATGGCCAACTCTCACATGTGTATAACATCATATACTTTACTGTAAATAGATCAAACCATGCATTTTTATCAGTTCTTCATTTAGTTATCTACTGTTTTTATACAGCCAACTAATTAGACATGATTTTAGCTTCATTTCTTATGGTTATCATCATTTTTAAGCATGTTTATCAACACTTGATCCCCACACAACATTTTTATCATCATATATACATCATATACATATACAAAATGAAAGAAAATACATTTGTTCTTTACAAAATAATAAGAGAAAAATGTAGAGGATGATCTTCTTTACCAATCCAAGTGGATTTCTTGTTTTAGGAAGGCAAGAACTTGATGAACACAACAAGTATCTCCAAGACCATCAAATATCAAGATCATATGTTGGAAAATCAGCCCTAGGACACAAGCAAATCACCTCCAAAGTTGGTTATATGGCCACCAAATGATCAAGGTTTCAAGGAAACACCTTAATAGGACTAGTAAACATGTGGTTTGTAGTTAGAAAAGATCAATGAGGGTGTTTGTGGCTTGATGTGGGACGGCACAAAGATGAAGTAGAGAGAGTTTTGAGAGTGAATTGCATGTAAGAAATGGTTAAGTGAAAACCATTTGTTGGTTTTGTGTAGTGGTGGAAGGTTTAGCTTAAAGTGTAAGCATAAGCTTACACTTGTATAAGCTTAGCTAGAATGTGTGCCACCTAAGTGTGGTGGTGTCCTCCTTGCCGTCCCATGTAAGCTAGTGGGATGGGGCAAAGTGTTTTGTCCCATCTCACTAGTTTACGGGTATTTCTCGATTCTAGTTTTCTCGATTTGCGTGCCCTCGGGTCGTTTTACGAAAAACGTTTTTATAAATTATGAATCACCGTCACAAAACGAATCCAATAAAAATTGTCTCATCAAAAACGGAGTTCAAAATCGTAAATACGTAATCCTAAGGTTTCTGGTTTAGTCGTAAAAGACGCCAAATTATGCACGTAAGCCCAAATTTAAATCCGTAAATTGTGAGTTCGTCAACCAACACAAAAATAAGTTTCAAAATATTATACGAGAAAATATTTGACTACCTGAAAATGTTAGATTTGTCACAAAAAAGGCCGGAATCACCGTTGTGGAAATCGAGAGTGGGTAAAAACTCACAACCCGACCAGTTACTGGGTGGAGAGTGTGTATAGATTACCATAAGCTAAATAATGCCACATGTAAAGATCACTTCCCACTACCCTTCATTGATCAAATAGTTGAGAAGCTTTCGGGTAAAAATTTCTATTCCTTCTTGGATGGGTACTCTGGTTATAATCAAATACCCATCCATCATGATGACCAGGCCAAAACTACGTTTACATGTCCTTATGGAACATTTGCATTTTGAAGAATGCCTTGTAGCTTGTGTAATGCATCCGCTACCTTTCAGTGGTGCATGATGTGTATCTTTTCTGACATGGTTGGAGAATCTGTAGAGATATTTATGGATGATTTCTCCATATTTGGTCAATCTTTTGAAAGCTGCCTTGATCAGCTTGAAAGTGTCTTAAAAAGATGCACCGAAACTAATTTGGTGCTTAGTTGGGAGAAGAGACATTTCATGGTTCGAGAGGGAATTGTATTAGGGCATGTTGTGTCTGAAAAAGGATTTGAGGTAGACCGTGCCAAAGTTCAAGTAATTTCAACCCTTCCTCCTTCCACTACCATCAAAGGTGTGCGATCTTTTCTTGGTCATGCCGGGTTCTATAGGCGATTTATTAAATATTTTAGTGCTATATCAAAGCCTCTTTGTAATCTACTCTTAAAAGATGCACGATTTGACTTTGATGAATCATGTCTTAAAGCATTCAATATGCTTAAGCAAAAGCTTGTAGAAGCCCTTATTATATAATCACTTGATTGGTCGAAGCCTTTCGAAATCATTTGTGATGCGAGTGATTATGCCGCTGGGGCAGTTCTTGGACAAAGGTCGATATGACAACCGTTGTAATCTTTTATGCTAGTAAGACTTTTTTAGAAGCTCAAATTAATTACACCACTACTGAAAAAGAGTTGTTAGTTGTGGTTTTTGCTCTTGATAAATTTAGGTAATATATTTGGGGGCATTCTAAGGTGATAGTATTTTCATATCATAGTGCCTTATGACATTTGTTGACTAAGAAAGAGAAAAAACCGAGGTTGCTTAGGTGGATTTTGCTTTTACAGGAATTTAATTTAGAAATCCGAGATAAAAAGCGGTCAGAAAATGTAGTTGCCGACCATTTGTCTAGAATTATCCCTCCGAAGTTCAACCCTTCTGACGTGATTAAGTAAAGCTTTCTGGGTGAAAGCTTCTTTGAGGTTTCTAAGGTTCCTTGGTACGCAAACATAGTTAATTAACTTGCAGTTAAAAAGCTTCCAGAGTTTTGTTCCAAACAACAAATAAAATACTTCTTCTCCGAGTTGAAGCATTATTTTTTGGAGGATCCGGAGCTTTATAAAGTTTATGCTGACCCAGTTGTTAAAGATGTGTTCTAGACCACGAGCATATGGACATATTGGTCATTGCCATTCTTACGCATGTGGTGGACACTTTGGTGCTACGAAAACAGGGCATAAAGGCCTACAAAGCGGTTTCTTTTGGCCGACTATATTCAAGGATGCCTAGTCTTTTGTAAAAGCATGTATTCGTTGCCAACAAGTTGGTGGGATTTCAAGGCGTGGTCAAATGCCTATGAATCCCATACTTGTTGTTGAGATCTTTGACGTATGGGGTATTGACATTATGGGACCATTCCCTACTTCCCATCGGTTTGTGTACAAATTAATGACAATTGATTATGTGTTTAAGTGGGTAAAGGCTGAGGCTACTAGAACAAATGACCATAGTGTAGTTCTTAAGTTTGTTAAGAAGAATATCTTTGCTAGACATGGAATTCCTAAGGCTATTAATAGTGATAGGGGTTCCCACTTTAAGAACTTTAGATTTGGAAAATTATTGAAACACTATGTAGTTAATCATAGGATAGCTACCCCTTATCACCCACAGACTAGTGGACATGTAGAAGTATATAATAGGGAGATTAAGCGAATGTTAGAAAATACTAGTGGACAGGTAGAAGTATATGATAGGAAAGATTGGTCCTTGAGGTTAGATGATGCCTTGTGGGCATATTGAACGGATTTTAAGACTCCTATTGGTATCTCACTATATAAGTTGGTATATGGCAAGGGGTGTCATTTACCGGTTGAAATAGAGCATAGGGCGGAATGGGCGATTAAGACCGTTAATCTGGATTTAGAGAAAGCGGGTAGTTCTAGGAAACTTCAATTATCTTAACAAGATCAGATTACACGTGATGCTTATGGAAGTTCTAGGATTTATAAGGCGAAAACCAAAGATTTTCAAGACCGACACATCACCAAGAAATCGTTCTTGGTTGGCCAAAATGTTTGGTTATTCAATGTTAGACTTAAGCTTTTTCTAGGAAAATTGAGAAGTAAATGGACGGGTCCATACATTGTGACTCAAGTCTCTTCACACGGAGCTATTTAAATAAAAAATATGGTGGGTGGAGAGCCTTTTTAAAGTTAATGGACACCGTTTGAAGCCGTATGTTGAGTTGGAGAGTGAGCAAATGGAAACGGTTGATGTGGTTTACTTGGAACCACTCCAACCGTCTCAATAGCTCATATGAGTTATGTCTGGCTGAAGACGGGTAATCTAAGCGCTTCGCGGGAGGCAACCCGTGGTTAGTGGAACTTTGTGGATGTGTTCACTACAAACCCTCACGAGACAGAACTCGTCCAGTCGGGCTACCGAGTGGTTTAAAGGCTTGTTGCATACGCTAAATGCAACCGCTATTCCTACAAAGTGAGTTAGGTTTTTATTTTGTGTGAGTTTGTCAAATTGATTTTTTTAACCAAAACTTCAATTTAAATTTTTTGCATTAGGGGAAATGCAATGCTTTAAGTTTAGGGGGTGGCACATGCGTTACATGTTTTGGTGTGAATTTTTTGTCAAATGGGTTAAAATATGATTTTTGGGAAAAATTGTAAATTTTTAAAGAATTTTAAATCACGTTATAAGAGTTTTGTGCTAATTAGATGTGGAAGTTTCTTCTACATTTATGTTTGTTGAGTGTTTGCAGATTCTGAAGATTAGCTTGTGGATGATTTATTGGAGCAAGGTAGAGGATTTGGCCATAATTATCAGGTGCAACCGATTCCATTGTATAATTTGGTTATTAAACTAATTTGATTGTTTGCATGTAGTTAGACATATGTATCATTTAGATGATCAAACCACGTCGGTTGAACTCCCTCTACATACCTTTGCTTAGATCGAGTAGAAAGTTTGAATAAATAATATGAAATATAGTAACGTAATTGTTGGGTTAGGACACTTGAAATTGATCTTATTCGACTCACCTCCCGCGCACGGTGGCCTTAGAAAAGAGTTGGAGAACTGTCATAATTATTGGTGGTAGTCATATGTTGGGCTTGCCTATCTGATTCGTCACCCGTGCAAGGTGATACTTTAGTTGTTAGCATGGGTCAAACGCCAATTTTTATGATGGATAGCATTGCACTTAGTTGAGACACTTTTATCTGAAATAACCCAATCCTTATATTATTGTAATGAAACTAGGAAGGTTGGATTAATTTAGTGCATTGTATAATTAGACTATGTGGTAGGTAACTCCATCATGTGATGTAACATTAGGCATGAAGTATAATTGTTCCCATTTAATTAACACAGACTAAATTAACCGGTTCCCGTGTGTTGATGTGTCTTATTATGCACCTACAGGTTAGATATTCATTTTTCTAAATAATTGGTCTTTATATCAACCTTAAAAGGAGTGTATAAAGCGTTCAGGATGACTTGTATAAGAAACAGTCCCGAATGGCTAAAAAAAAGAGCTTATGTGCGATGTGAAAAAAAAATAAAGAAAAAAAAAGTGAAACAAAAAAAATGAAAAAAAATTGTGAAAAAAAAGAAAAGAAAAGAAAGGTGAAAGTATGTAAGATAAAGTATTATGGCTTATGATGTGTGCTCTTATGATATAAAAACTCCAATGTTATAAAAGGTGTAAGATATTTTCACCTCTTGTTTTAGATTAATGTTTAGATTGATTATAGGTGTGCATTAGGTACATTGGACACATGGTTAATTATATAAACATAAAGTAAATGAAATCAATGGGAATGGTTATGCTAAGTGTTTAAGAAGGACAAAAATATTGGTAATCATTTTGGATTATTTTTCATGTAGGGTGGTTATTAGTGTAATAGGTTGAATTTGATCTTTTTGATAGAATTTCAATGATATGATTAAAAATTATGAAATTAACATGCTTGTATATTTTTATTTTATTTTTACTAGAGACAGTAAATGTTCAGTGTGAGGGGTCTGATTGGTGTATTTTGCATACACCTAATATCATGCTAATTTAGCATAATTATATATTTATTTTTCGTTATACATGTACTTTTAATGTGTTCTGTGATTATGTAGGTTACGAGCGAAATAGAATAAAAATGGACGGTTTATTAATTTTTTGGAGAAAAGACATTGTGAGCGCCGATAAATAAAGAAAAAATATTGAAGAAAAAGATTTGAGTATGTCGTAATAATTTAGTAGTCTTTTATTCGTTTGGGCTCCGTTTTAGGTGATTCGAAAAGCTACAGAATGAGAAAAATGAGATCGTCATTATCGCGAGATTAAAAGTGCAAAACTCCTATGTTATGAGTCAATTTCATGACAAATGGTGATTGAGGTGCTAAATTAAATTAAATAATCTTTTATTCTTTCTTTAGCAATATATGTCATTGTTTGAACGAGTGAAAGCAAAAGGAAAGCAAAAGAAAACAAGAGCTTTGATGGGCCTAATTTGGATAGCGAAAAAATGGTAGAGTCCATATATATATAAAAAAAAACACATCATTGGGGGAAGAGGACTTTAGCCTACATTGGTGATATATATATCACATTTGTTCTTTTGACATTAGGAGGGGGGGTTGACATTAAAAAAACGACAAAAGAAAGAAACACCAATTGGCCTTTGGCAATTAAAAGAGATTCGTGAGATTGGGATAGAAAAAAAAAAAGACGACTCAAAAGTGAGAGTCCTTTATATCATAGAGTGGCACCATCAATTTAGTCAATCCAAAAATTAAAAAAATATCTTTTTTTTAGATTATGAGTGCACAGCGGGCCGAGTACACCGTGGTGTCCGGCTAATTTTGTTGTAATTCCTTCTGGTGACTTTATTTATGGTTTGATCATTAATTTTGGGTTATCATATTTTTATTACATTGATTTATGATTTATTTTTAAATTATTTTTATTGGTTTAATATTATGTTTAATTATTTCTGCAAGACAATTTATTATTGGTTAACGAATCATATTTATTTTATTTAGTTAAAAAAAAGATGGTCGTATAATCGATATAAATTGTACCTAAATAAATTATTAAAACATAATTATTGGTTGGATTAATATAAGATTTATTATTGCGAGTCATTGATAAACATAAAAAATGCCGACATTAATTCATTCATATTAAGTCAAAATAATCTTTGTAAACGAACTAAAAAGTTTCGATAATCCACAAGTGTGACAAACCATAAATATTAGGATCTGGAAGGGATTACATTTTTTTAATTGTTTACATCTTTATTATATTTTTCTAGCTTTATAATTAGTTTAATAATTATTTTTAATTTTTAATCAGCATTTTTATTATTAAGAGTATTTTAGTCGTTAGATTTCAAAGCCAAAATTTTTATTAATCAGTGATCACCCGAAAAGTTAAACTAAAACCACATATTCCTCGTGGATCGATACCCACTTATCTTATCTAGTATAAGGTAATTAGGTTATTTTTGACCGGCACTTCGACGTCGATCACTCCTTTTAGGACTTGGATATATTAATTCCCATACCTTGTAAGGGTCTTTTTGGATAGACTTTCTCCATGATCTTTAGGGGAGTAATTTCTTTTCGTCGTGTGTCTCGATCCTTCATATTGATTTTGGAATAATGATTCTTCACATCATCTTGGATTTTTAGCAATAAAATAGAGCTCCCCATGCCTTGTTAGGGCCTTTTTAGATCTTCACCAATCTTCGTGTCCCGCTTTAATAAGTTATTCCTTGGCTATGAACACTATTCAACCACGCGCAACTTTTAAACGATCTTGGGCTAGAATATAAGTAACCTTTCAAATCGTACTACCTTAATTATTGCAATTATTGTATCCCTAATGCATTGATCTTATGGGAGAACAAGCCTCAATTAAAAACATATGTGCTTTTGAAACAACATTTTCATTTTCTATGTTTAGCATGATCACTTGTCAAACTCTATCACTTCTCGTTCTCACTATTTAAAGACCTCTAATTAAAGAGACTCGTGAATACTTAGCCATGCAAGTCAAAATTAATCCAAATTTAGATTAGCTTCATTAGGACTATATCAAATAGAAGTTTTGGGTTTTCAAATCACCTATAGGATCTTGCACTTTCTTAGACTTTTCAAGTTTAGAGAATGCATTTTAAAGTTCCCTTGATAAGTGACTTTCTAGGATCAATTATAGGAACTTGCGAAAAGTTCTTGTTCTTAACCTGTATGAACTAAGACTTTCGCGTTTTAATGTTCCCTATATAAAAGTTTTAGGTCTTAAGATTCTTAGGATTGTGCAAGTGTTTGTGATTATCTAAATAGATAAGAAGATGAAAGAACTAGAGAGGGAGAGTTAGAGAGGGAAATGAAGAATGGGAAAAAGATGGAATGTGAAAATCAATAACTAAGTGGCCAACCCCTCCTAACATGCTAGGAAGGGGCATATATAGCCCACCCTACATGTTGGCTTGATGGGCTATATGTTTATATATTGGATCACGTGCCCAATACTTAAATATATCGTTGGAGTGACCGGTCCTTTCAAAATACGTAAAAACATATTTCCAACAATCTCCCCCTAAGGGTGGTCACTCCATGTGACAATGTCCTAAATAATCTATAGCTCGTGATCTATGCTAAAAATGATGTGACCGAGACTTTATTTGGAAAAAGGTATTTCCAACAATCTACCCCTAAGGGAGGTCACTCTATTTTACAAAATCTTAAACCTAGCATACTATGCTTGAGTCTTTGATCTTGTTCTTGTGAATATGCTGATGAGATCTTTGACTTTAGTCTTGAGCATGTTTCCTTGCCTTGACCTTGTGCATTCATCACTTGTGATATTTGCCTCCTTGTGACTTCATGTTCCACATACTTATACTTTTATAAATTCTTGAAAGCTTCAGATTTTGATACAGTGGAAGACTTGACTTTTAGACTTTCTTGAATTTGTTGAAGTATTAAGTGCATACAGTATAAGTGTAAAACCCGCATGCTTTTACCATGAATAGTAACCTTAAGATCGTACTTTCTAGATTAAAACTTTCCTTTTATAGTATGTTTATGTTCACGTATAAGAATTTTAAGTATTATGTACGTGTTAGAACACGATAAGTATTTACTACGTATGAACACACAATAATTATTCAAATAATAATTATAATCATGAACGTAATTTAATCACGAGATAATATTATTTACGTATATATATTTATTACGAACACGAATAAATATATCAGGTCACGATCAATAATTAACTAGAACACATAAAACACGAACACGATAAAACACGAACGCACACTAAAATAATTAGACACGGAAAAGGTACGGTTACCCAATGTGGGGCCCCCTACCCGCGGCTACACCAAGAAAGTGGGCCAAACCCATTTTAATTTTGCTAAAACAAGGGAATTAGGAAATCTTTTGTCATAATTCACAATACAGGAAAAATAACAAAAACCCTAAATCTTTTCTTCCTTCTCTCTTTTGGCCGCCGGTTATCATCATCAAAAAGGGGTGTTCGGTTGATTTTTGATCTTGAATATTGTGCAAGCATTCGTGTGTGTTCATCCTTGATTGATCCACACATTCGGTATAACCTTTTTATCCTTTTTCTTTTATGTTTTGATTTAATAAATCACATAAAATAATGATGTTTTTAAAAACTAATTAAAAACATTTATTAAAACATGTCTATGATTATGGGGTAAATCAAAACAAGGGTTTTTAGGGGTGTTTGTTATAGCCGACGCCTAACCGAACCCCTAAGGGGTCTCGGTTTGGCTTATTACCCATCACCAAGACCTCATGGTCTCGGTATGGTGGTGTGGGTCCCACGGCAACAGCAAACAAGAGGGAACCCCGACTTGGTTCGGGGTATGGTGTTGATTACGGGTCCGGTTCATGGTTTCTAGTGACGATCCGGTTCATTGATTTTGTTAAGGTTTATGATTTTAATAGTTATATGTTAAAAATTAAATTAATAAAACATGACATAATTAATTTAATTAACATGACTTAGGTTATAAATTTAATTATTAGATCATGAATTTTAACCTAAGTATTTTATATTAACTAGAATTTATAATTAATTAATTATTAAAACCATGACTATAATTAATTAATCAACATGACTTAGGTTATATTATTAGTAATTAATAATACATGTTTTAACCTAAGTATTTTAACTTTATTTAATTAAAGACATGATATATTTAATTAAATACTTTTAACCTATAGTTTATTTAATTTACATGTAATAATTAATAAACTATACTTTATAAAAACATGACTTAGAATAATAATTAGAAAACACTTAAGCTTATATAATTAGCTTATTTAACCAGCTTATATCAATTTATAGAAACTTTCTATTTTTAGAAACTTATTTAATTAAGGCAGCTAATCTATTTATGGAAACTTTCTATTTTTAGAAATTTATTTAATTAAGGCAGCTACTCTATTTATGGAAACTTTATATTTTTAGAAACTTATTTAATTAAGGCAGCTAATCTATTTATGGAAACTTTCTATTTTTATAAACTTATCTATTTTAAGCAGTAAATCTATTTTTTGAAACTTTCTATTTTTGGGAACTTTCTATTTTTGGAAACTTTCTATGTTTGGAAACTTTCTATTTTTGGTAACTTTCTATTTTTGGAAACTTTCTATTTTAGGAAACCTGCTGTTTTTAGAAAGTTACTTATTATTACACAACAAGTATAATAATACATGAAATACAAGTAATACTTAATCAGAATAGACAGAATATGAGATAAATACAGTATAAAGCTTAAAACAGTAAAACATGACATGAACGTATAAAATAAGTTAAGACATGACATAAAATCAGTTACGTATTTAGTTCAGATACTTATGCACGTATGTATTTATGTAGCATTAGTGATATCGAAGTAGGACTCTCTTCCGTTCATCTTCTTCGTTCACTGGACATAAGGTACGGATTCCCGTCCTTCCAGTATGGACATTCTTTCCTTATTAGGATTTCCCGTATACAGCCAACTGTTTTCCCGTAGTATAAGTTTATATGTTTGATTGCTTAAGTTTAATTTAGAATACCTGAAGCCATATACATGCATGACCAGCTTCACCTAGTTATGGAGGTACCATAACCATAACACTAGAGGCACTGCTGTTATGACCTCCCCACGGTGGAGTGATTGCTCGTGGCGTCCCTTCAGCTTTTGGCCATATTATTATAGTTATCATGTGGGGTGTATGGGTGCATCCTAGTTACATGTTTTAAGCAGATTACTCAGTGTGAATATGGTGTGTGCCATGCATCCTTCACAAGGAGCTGATCCCTCCTACCCAAAACCAGTATATTAAATTAGAGGCAGCCCCTCTAATTTGCATGATGAGGTCACCCCTCCAATTATTCATGCATGGTGAATTTTCATGACCTATATTGGCTAATGGTAAAATATGTTAAACAATTTTTATAAGTTAAACATAAGGCATTTCAAACTATAAAACCAGTTTTACTAAGACTTAACCGGGTTATTCGGGACTTAGTTTCTTCCGCTGTTATATGCTAATATGCTTATATTATTCATTCTTTATTGTACATCCGTGCACTGAGCGTATTGCTCAGCCATTTTCCTTTTCATGTTCCCAAAACGGCAGGTACTCAAGGACGCTCGTAGACTTTAAGCGTACGTGCATATGGACTGGAAGCTTCCTAGTCTTTCTTTACTTTATGCATTTTCTATACTTTGATACTCTTTCCATGGATATTGTTTAGTCCTTTCGTTTACAGTACCTATGTTTGTGTGTGATGAGCTTTACTTTTGGACTATCGATGTTTGATTCCGGTATTTCCTTTTATGGTCATGTAATGTTTTAGACATTTATCCTTGTATGCTTTGATGACACGCCATAATTACGCGTGACATTCCATTATCAAAATGGGGTGTTACAATTATGGTATCAGAGCCAAGGCTTCGACCTGTAGGCTCTCAAAACATGACCTGTGATTAATGGGTAGCTACTATGGTCTTCCTAGAACTGACAGTCGTTTTTCATGCATTCATCATTTTTATGCATACATATATATGTCATTGTCGCAGGTTTATGACTAAGTAATGGTTGGTACATGACTGTCCCTATTTAGTCGCATGTGTTTTATCGAAACTTTTAAATTTGGGACCGACCCATAGGCGTCCCCTCGCCATGTCTTTTATATTGGGTGAACTGACCATACGCGTTCACCCTCGAGCATACAAAAGTTTTCATAAAACTGCATCATGCATTCATATATAAATTTTCTTGCATAAAATTTTTCTCTTGATTTATTGGTATAAATTTTTTTTCATATATATATATTTTATGTTTTGATCTGTTTAATCATATGTTTTATGTTATACTGTCGGATGGTAAACACAAACAATATATGGAGATGGTTGCAGCTGCCGACGCAGATATGCAAGACATCCTTCATCAGAACGACAACTATCCTCCCCCGCCTAACATTTTCCCATGGAAGGAAGGAATCGGCTCATGAGGGAATACTATACCATTAGACAACGACCTGACGAAGACAGCAATGACTTCATGCAACTTTTTCTTCATTTTGTCGGTGTCCTGAGAGCAGCTGTGGGCACCACTGAAGAGCAGGCACTACATTTTCGTTGGGCTCTTAATCCAATGATTGCCAATAACTTAGGAGGTGCTCTGTTGGATACGGTAGCACAAGTGGCCAATGCATCACGTAGGCTGGAGATGCTGCAGGAGAGAGATGAGTTCGAGGAAGCTGAGAGAGCCGAGAAGAGGTAAACATTCGTATTCAAGCGGTGACAAATCCGTATTTCTTCTATATATGTCAATTATTCATTTCTTTAAATTGTATCTTCCAGGCAGAAAACTTGGGATCGCTCTCAGCCGGCTACTCAGCAGCAGCCTAATCAGCCCGAAGGAAACGGTCAGACTAACGACCGTTCTGTTACGGATATGCGTGACGGTAATGATAATTACCATAACGACGTTGGACACTCAAACGGCAGCAGGTCCTAATACTTACGCATTTCCTTATGATTTCATATTAAAACTCATATTCTGACACTCTAGAAAATCTTCTACCAGGAACCATGGAAACGGTAGGGACCAAAACCAGTGAGGTTCATAGCCTAGCCGTCCAGCTATCACTGGTATTCAATCTTACGATTATTCGCATTGTACTTTGTACCCTATTATCCTGTCTCATGTAAAATGTTTTATCAGATCCTCAGCCAGCCAGAGCACCTGCTGGAGGATACACTCATCCTCTTTGCTCTACTTGCCATCGTGAGCACCCAGGGCCATGTCGTCCTAACACTAACACACGCTTCAAGTGTGGTCTTCCTGGCCATATCATGAAGGACAGCCATAAGGGCGAGATGGAGGGCACATCGGGACATGCTGATACCAAGCCTCCTCCTACCACTGGACGTGTCTACACGACATCTCGAGATCAGACCAACAAGTCTACAGGTACCATAACTGGAATCTTGTATATGTATGGTCAGGCTGCGTGTGTGCTATTTGATATGGGTGCTACTCACTCGGTCATTTCTACTGCTTATGCATAGAACATTAGGATGCTTCCCATGCCACTAGATAATAGACTTACTATTTCCACGCCTTTGAGGGACTCTGTATTAATCACCCATGTATACAAGAGTCTTCCCCTAGAATTTGACGATAAGGTTCGTCCTGTTGACGCACTTCCTCTGGACATGAATGACTTTGACATGATTTTGGGCATGGATTGGCTATCCAAGCATCATGCTACCATAGAATGCCATTCATATCGAGTTATCTTCGGTGATGTTAATGCACCAGAGTACATTCACAATGGGTTCTTACCCGGAAGGTCTGTACAAATCATATCTACCCTGCCAGCGCGTGCACTACCGTCACATGGCTGCGAGGGTTATCTAGCTACGGTTCACGACATGGATGCTGAATCTCCATCAATTCAGGATCAGCCAATAGTGTCGGAATTCCAAGATGTATTTCCAGAAGAACTTCCGGGCATACCACCTGCACGAGAAGTGGAATTTAATATCGAGCTCATCCCAGGAGTTGAACCGATCTCAGAAGCTCCTTATCGCATGGCTCCCATAGAGTTAAAGGAGCTGAAGGATCAACTGCAAGAACTTCTAGAACGAGGTTTCATTTGACCGAGCGCATCTCCATGGGCCGCACCGGTCTTATTTGTTAAGAAGAAGGACGGTAGTATGCGTCTTTGCATAGACTATTGCGAGCTCAACAAGATTACTATCCGGAATAGGTATCCACTACCGCGTATAGACGATATGTTTGAACAACTCCAAGGGGCCAAACACTTCTCCAAGATTGATCCTAGGTCAGGCTACCATCAACTACGGGTTAAGGAGAAGGACATCGCCAAGAATGCTTTTTGTACCCGTTATGGTCACTACGAATTTGTAGTCATGCCATTCGGCCAGACAAATTTTAACACCCCCAAATTTACACGCAGCGGAAAATATCTTGGGGTTCTAAACAAGCATACAATAATGCATAATTTATAAAGAACGACTCGAAAGGAGACGTTTCAAATTTATCGTTCCTAAAACATTTATCAGAGTAGCCTAGTCCCAAGTAATCGTTACCAAAAGATAAGTTAAAACAACATATTAGTTTGTTTTAAAAATGGAACGATATATAAATCAAAGAGTTTGAACAACAAAAGCAATGCACAACTTCATTCCTGTGACCTCCAAGCTTCCACTTCTTGATTACCTGAAATACATGTGAGTAAAACAATCAGCAAAAATGTCGAGTGAATCTATAGGTTTATGTAATCAATTTGAACATAAGAAAAGATTATAAGTTTGTGGCACGCTTAACAAGCATCAAATAATAATTTGCATCAACAATAATAATTGTATATAGCATAAATTTCAATAATCTCATGGAACCGAGCCCTTAAACACTCCTTTTAGAGGTCTAATAAGACAGGAGATTTATTAATTGTCGGTTACCTCCAGATTTTTGGTACATTGCCGTATACCTGACTTCTCAATACAATATGCTCAAACAGTGTGGAGGTCGGGCCTAAGCTTCTGTGACAAGTCCACACAAACTGAACCGGGGCGGCTTCCCCCATAGATCTATTAATTGTACTAGCGGCTAGCCCATCATAGGCTAGTTAACGGTCCATAATTGTGGCTTTAACAAAGGCAATCACTTAATGCAATTTAAAGGCAACCATGGGTCCATTCATAGAAGGACAAGCATACCATAAAAATCTTGTGTTCTAAGTTTATAAAACGTGTATTCCCCCTGGCGGGATTTTAAAATCATATAATTGCGCAAACGAGGCTATAGACTCACCTTAGCCAATAGTGGTAATGAGACGATCGCCGACGATAGATGATGCCTTTCAAGCACGAGAACCGCAACCTATCAAATAAGGTGCGTTCATTAATAATAGACTCGAGAAATAAACTATACATAAGAATATAAAACTCGACTCATAAAATCATGACAAACTCGAGAGAAAATGATATAAATAACTTCATTATACTCTATTACAGATTTACCTTACCATTTTACACTTTTAACAAGTCCGCCGGTACATACTACATGTACTAGCTTATTTATCCCTTTTAAACTTGTCAACCGCTTATGAAACGACTCGATAAACTAACTTACTATATATAGAAAGTCCTCTTACAAGTTTATCAAACGAAATTACTTTTAAAGTCCTTTTCCCGACTCATTTTCAACTACAAAATCCGGACAGATTTACGTTAATTTTTCATACAACCGTTTTAACTTATTTAAACGACTCCGTTTACAAAACCGACACTCGGGTTTTAAAGTAAACCCAACCTCTAAGGTAAACGCCTCATTATCAGTAGGTTATACATTTCAAAACTTCAATTTATAGTCCCCGAGATTCGATCCAAATATCAACAACAACTATATGTAGTGCCGATACTCGTCTCCCGGTACACCATCAATCAAAACATCATAACTTCGCGCTCGTTTGGAGCTAGAAGCTCTACCTTATATCAAATCGAAGCTAAAAAATTTATCTACAACCCTAGGCTATAAGTTAAGCCATTTTCAAAACATAAAAATTCGGATTTTACAGTTTACTTACTGTTATAAAATGACTATTAAAAACTTGTATAAAATCAACTTTTTGATCAAAACCAACCATAGAAATGTTCATTCCTATACCCTAACATCAACATATATGAACCATAACATCTATATATCATAAGAATTAAAACCATTGAATCAAAATTAAGTTTTTAACAAAGTTTTTAGCAAGAACACCATGGATCATGCCAAGAACACCATGCATAATCATGGTTTCTACCTACCAACATCAAGAAAATAAAAATGGATTGCATGTAAGAATTTTTTATACCAAAATGATCCTTGATCAATTCTAAGAGTGGGTCTATGATTAGTTTAGCTTAGATCATCCTCAAATTCAAGTTAAAATTGTTTGAACTTTGGTTTTGGTAGGGTGGTGGCGTTTCGGCATTATAAAGAGAGAAAGAGAGGATGAGACAAAAATTTTCAGTGGAAAATGTGTGTGTGTGTGTTTGTTTAGGCTTTTTATATAGTGCTCCAAGGGCTACTTTTGCCAATATGTGATAGTTTTGGTCCAAAATGGAATAAAATAGTTTAAAAAGGTAGAAAATGTAAATTGTTATTTTTGAAATATTTACGTGACTCGGGTTTCGTAAGAATACTTTTCAAAAGTTTAAACGCACATGAAAAATAATAATATAACGACTCGATACGTAATTAAAACGATATCGTCGAAAGTATTAATTATCAAAACGATCGATAATAAAATATAAAATTTTTGGCATCCGTCGGTATCGCGATCACTAGTAGTCCTCGTTACTCGTCAAAATATTAAAATATAATATTTAATATCTTTTTCAACTTAAACCGTTAAGCTTAATAGTATTTAACGTTATAAAATACTACAAAATTATTGAAAATAAAATTAAATTATGACCTTATTTTTACGGGTTTTACATCCTCACCACCTTAAGGGAGCGACGTCCCGGCGCTCAACTCTCCTCATACTCGAGTTGTTCACTACCCGGAAGGATGAAGACATTACTTAATAAGAAGTCCTCACGTTCCCACGTGTATCTCGATCCACGATCTCCACTGGTTCTTTTACAAAACGCAACTTGTCGTCAAGTTGTATCTCACCAAAAAGGAATAAATAAATCATTATCTACAAGTCACCCGTCAAGCTCGACACATGAAAATTTTATGAATCATACGAAGCTCATTCGACGACAAGAATAGATGACAGGATTTTCGGGTAAGTCCAGTTAAAAGGAATGTTGAAATTTAAAGGATAGCCACTGGCCGGATACCCATGGACACACATCAAAAAGAACTAACAAGAAAAACATTTTCGTCATCAGAGGGTGCTCACACGCGGGTCCCTACTCAAAAGATAATACAAAGACACCATCTCACTTTCACCAACGCGTATTAAAGTCTCAATAAACATCGTCATTGAAAGTCAAAAAGATATTTCATAATATGTGTTCTACATGATCGGACGTCATCAGATGATGCCATCTCAAGTTCTCACAACTTACGATCATTTGACTAGATCACACACCATATAAGTACATAAAAGAAAAGGTCGAAC
Organism: Glebionis coronaria; assembly: GCA_025667525.1. NCBI lineage: Eukaryota > Viridiplantae > Streptophyta > Magnoliopsida > Asterales > Asteraceae > Glebionis > Glebionis coronaria. Next base: position 601,098,158 of record CM046877.1, on the reverse strand, counting down.
ATAAACATCCAGAATAGATCTCCACTGTTAATCATCGAGAAAACCTTGAACGAACCCTTGATAATAACCACTTGATCTCAAGAGTCTTTCCACTTGTGGTGTCGGCTTCAACATACTCCTCGAGGTTGTAACAAATTTATTAACTCCATTCATTAAGAGATTCGGTCCTCAATCATTCCACACGTACACGCATAAATCCTGGCGACACTTATCGTTTCTTCTTATACACTGCTTCCCGAGATTCATTTTAAACTCAGAATAAAATAGTGATCTTCAATACGAGGAACAGAACGAGATAAAAATGAATTCAATAAACGCATAAACGGACAAGATGTTGTAAAATGATTTAAGGTTGACGATCGATGAGGGATCTCGACTCACGTAACCGTAAAACATAATAATTCACCATACTAGGAAAATGAGGGCGAAGAAATAATTAAATATGAACATTAAAATAACATTTGTCACAATTATCCGTCCCGGATTTGGTATTACCTTAAAACTCAATTGAGGTACTTTCTTGATAAGGATGATATATCAAAAATAGGAGTTAAATAGCTTCATAATTTATTTTGGTTGTCTTAAGAAACTTTGAAAGAATGACATGAATTTATTAATTAAACTCATATTGATGGTTACAATTAGAAAATATAATTTCCAAATTAAATCATTATCAGGAATATAAATTAAACCGGTAATTTCATTACATTAAAAGTAAAGTATGGTAAGTCAATTAGTTAAAAATATAGAGCATAATTTCATTTTAAACATTAGTTTTAGTTATACAAAATATGATGTATAAATTTGACATTTACTTGTGATAGTTATTTCGATAACTGAAAATCAATGGAAAAATGTATAAAAGTTCCATAAAAAATTTATAATACGTTGTAGAAATACATAAAGTGTTTATTATTTCAAAATAAATATGGGATATATTCGGGTTTCGAAATGTGACAAGATAACAAACGAATACGAATGGAAATAATAGTCAACAATTAGTACAAAATCAATGGTATAAAAGGGAACGAAACAAATGTCGTATGAATTCTTAAAGAGAATAATAAAATAAAGGCGTTGATGGTAAGACAATAAGAAATAATAGATTAAACAAGTTGTCAATTTTGTTAGTGCGGTCGATGGTTCACCAACATCAGCTCGTTAACTTAGCGGTGGTCGATACATGATCGGAAATAAGATCCATACAAAAATTTTAATAAAATAAAATTCCTAATAATCACTTGTAATTAAAATAAATCAAATGAACGATGTTAGTGTTTAAAGAGAGAAGTCAAAGCACGGTTCACAAGAGTGGATTTCGAGACAAACGAGAGTGACGGACGTCATCCCGGATATACGAAAATCACGTGCGGAGACATACCAAAGATCTACCCATTCGTATAAAGAAGATTGGACGAGAAGGAAGGATAAAACATCGAGACTTTCAAGTCATTTATCAACAGTCAGTAATTAGACGAACGGTCAAAAGAAATCAGTTACAACACAAAATGAAGTAACAGGTGGAAAAAATGACCGTCGAGTAAAAACGTATTCGTAAGCGCGTAATTCGTTTAAGTAAAGGTAAGAAAACGTATGTGGATGCATAGAAATTGTGCTACTTGCATAAAATATAAAGGTTTTCAAAACTTCTTTTCACTTTATTTCATTTTATTTATCTTTATCATAAATACAAATAAAAAGTTGATTATTATCAAGATTTTTAAGGTGACTACTATTCAGCCTAGCATGGCTCCTTCTAAATTAGACATAGGTGATCAGGCCATGTATAATTTAGGAATAGCAATGCAGTGCTCCATTTCGTCGAAGAGTATTACATTTCTAAGATGAAATTATGATAGAGTATATAATAACCAAAGGTTTGCAAAAAGTTGCAAATAATAGCTCATAAAACAACCAATGAAATGGTTACAAGTTAATAAGGTTTCAAAAGGTTATAAGGTTTAGACGAAAACGCCATGAGACACGCGATAAAAATATCGACGAAGAATGTGAAGACAAAACTTCGAAACTCAACCCAAATCAGTGGAAGGTTAGAAGAAAATAAAATAAAATAACATCGGATGACAAATGAGTCATATATAAAAAGAATAAATCAATCCATATGTGTATTCTATGTAAGATACTCGACACAACATGCTTTTAAGAAAGTATATTATTCATTTTCAAATTACACCATTAATCCGGTAATTGTTAATCCTGCAATGTTTCTATTTTTAAACATTTTCACATGCAACTAGTATTCGTTAGTTGTAAAATAATATTTGTTAAAATTTTACGATCTCAAATGAAATCAAAATTGCTTAGAAACGTTTAAAACCCATGTTCCGAATTTTCTATCAGATTTGACTTGACTTTTTAAATATGAGCCGATTAATTGACCCGATAAACGACATCTCCAAGACTCGGAGTCTAAAGCATTTTGATGCAAAACGATGTTTCAGACGACTTTCTAGTTTTACCCGAGACCTGAAACCCAATACAAAATGACCAAAATACTCCTGCAAGTTCTGTGCAGGTTTGACTATTTTATTTTAAAAACGCAGGTTTTACTTTTAAGTTTTGACCTGTTTATACACCCCCTGCAGTTTCTCCATTAATGTATTTTTCGACACATTCTAACGATTCAAAATATATATACACACATGTCTTGTGGATTTTACAACAACGAAAAATAAATCTCAAAGTGAGCATCAAATAAAAATATAGCATAATGAATGACAGAAGATGCTTTCAAGGTATCCAACACGAAGTTTAGGAAGCAAAACGGTGAATGACGTTCATAATTTAAGTTTCAAGGTGCAAAGTAGGCAAAGCTCCTTGGTGCCACGATTGTCCAAAAACACAACACATAACAAGAAAAGAATGGAACATTCATAGGTTGCGTTCCGAGAGTAAGAAGGTTAATGAAAGAGGATAATACAGGCTTATAGATGTAAAATAGTATTCCAATCTAGTGCCATAATCTAGACGACGATTTATAAAATAACGATGACGTTACCGAGATATAAGCGAACAATACACTTCGGAGTCGATACATATAAATGTCAATGAATTAAATCTTCGCATGCCATTTAAAACGGTGATAAAAATCAACAAAATATTAAGAAAAACCATGATATTATTCAACACGATTATAGGAAGTGTTTCAAGATGTGCGACTCACACGATAGCGGTTAGTCTTTTCTAGGGACACATTGAGCTACACAATGGTCTAGAGACTACGTTTCAAGACGTCCAAGCACAAACAGCCGGAATGCGATTTGGATATCTATATAGATATCTCACAGGGTTAAACAATGAACATAGCGCACGCCGATGAAGGTATGTAAGGTCATAATATAAAATTTTGCAATAAAAGCAATTTAAATACTCCAACATAAATACAGAAAGATCTTGAAAATTCATTGTATTTATTTAAGTTAATCATTAATAAATGATAAACTTTTATCGGAAAGTTTAACGACATAAATATATATCGATAAAGGGATCCTAGATATAAATATATATCCATAAATGCATCATAGTATTTATTTATAAATACTTGCCAATAAGGTATACGTAATAACATATACTAAAATTGTAATCTCAGAAGTAGCTTGAACCTGAAGTCACGCAAAGCCATGTGCACCGACTCTTTGAAAAATAAAACTGACAATTATAGTTTAGGTTTTTAAAATAAAGACCTAGTTCTCTATAACTCATGGCTCTGGTACCAATCTTTAACACCCCCAAATTTACACGCAGCGGAATATATCTTTGGGTGCTAAACAATGATACAATAACACATAATTATAAAGAACGACTCGAAAGGAGACGTTTCAAATTTATCGTTCCTAAAACATTTATCAGAGTAGCGTAGTCCCAAGTAATCGTTACCAAAAGATAAGTTAAAACAACATATTAGTTTGTTTTAAAAATGGAACGATAAATAAATTAGAGAGTTTGAACAACAAAAGCAATGCACAACTTCATTCCTATGACCTACAAGCTTCCACTTCTTGATTACCTGAAATACATGTGACTAAAACAATCAGCAAAAATGCCGAGTGAATCTATAGGTTTATGTAATCAATTTGAACACAAGCAAATATTATAAGTTTGTGGCACGCTTAACAAGCATCAAATAATAATTTGCATCAACAATAATAATTGTATATAGCATAAATTGCAATAAGCTCATGGAACCGAGCCCTTAAACACTCCTTTTAGAGGTCTAATAAGACAGGAGATTTATTAATTGTCGGTTACCTCCAGATTTTTGGTACATTGCTGTATACCTTACTTCTCAATACAATATGCTCAAACAGCGCGGAGGTCGGGCCTAAGCTTCTGTGACAAGTCCACACAAACTGAACCGGGGCGGCTTCCTCCATAGATCTATTAATTGTACTAGTGGCTAGCCCATCATAGGCTAGTTAACGGTCCATAATTGAGGCTTTAACAAAGGCAATCACATAATGCAATTTAAAGGCAACCACGGGTCCTTTCATAGAAGGACAAGCATACCATAAAAATCTTGTGTTCTAAGTTTATAAAACATGTATTCCCCCTCGCGGGTTTTTAAAATCATATAATTGCGCAAACGAGGCTATAGACTCACCTTAGCCAATAGTGGTAATGAGACGATCGCCGACGATAGATGATGCCTTTCAAGCACGAGAACCACAACCTATCAAATAAGGTGCGTTCATTAATAATAGACTCGAGAAATAAACCATACATAAGAATATAAAACTCGACTCATAAAATAACGACAAACTCGAGAGAAAATGATATAAATAACTTCATTATACTCTACTACACATTTACTTCACCATTTTACACTTTTAACAAGTCCCCCGGTACATACTACATGTACTAGCTTATTTACCCCTTTTAAACTTGTCAACCGCTTATGAAACGACTCGATAAAATAACTTACTATATATAGAAAGTCCTCCTAAAAGTTTATCAAATGAAATTACTTTTAAAGTCCTTTACCCGACTCATTTTCAAACTACAAAATCCGGACAGATTTACGTTAATTTTTCATACAACCGTTTAAACTTATTTAAACGACTCCGCTTACAAAACCGACACTCAGGTTTTAAAGTAAACTCAACCTCTAAGGTAAACACCTCATTATCAGTAGGTTACACATTTCAAAACTTCAATTTATAGTCCCCGAGATTCGATCCAAATATCGACAACAACTATATGTAGTGCCGATACTCGTCTCCCGGTACACAATCAATCAAACCATCATAACTTCGCGCTCGTTTGGAGCTAGAAGCTCTACCTTATATCAAATCGAAGCTAATAAAATTATATACAACCCTAGGCTATAAGTTAAGCTATTTTCAAAATATAAAAATTCGGATTTTATAGTTTACTTACTGTTATAAAATGACTATTAAAAACTTGTATAAAATCAACTTTTTGATCAAAACCAACCATAGAAATGTTCATTCCTATACCCTAACATCAACATATATGAACCATAACATCTAAATCATCATAACAATTAAAACCTTTGTATCAAAATGAAGTTTTTAACAAAGTTTTTAGCATGAACACCATGGATCATGCCAAGAACACCATGCATGATCATGGTTTCTACCTACCAATATCAAGAAAATAAAAATGGCTTGCATGTAAGAATTTTTCATACCAAAATGATCCTTGATCAATTCTAAGAGTGGGTCTATGATTATTTTAGCTTAGATCATCCTCAAATTCAAGTTAAAATTGTTTGAAGTTTGGTTTTGGTAGGGTGGTGGTGTTTCGGCATTATAGAGAGAGAAAGAGAGGATGAGACAAAATGTTTGAGTGGAAAATGTGTGTGTGTGTGTGTGTGTTTGTTTAGGATTTTTATATAGTGCTCCAAGGGCTACTTTTGCCAATATGTGATAGTTTTGGTCCAAAATGGAATAAAATAGTTTAAAAGGGTAGACAATGTAAATTGTAATTTTTGAAATATTTACGAGACTCGGGTTTCGTAAGAATACTTTTCAAAAGTTTAGACGCACACAAAAATAATAATATAACGACTCGATACGTAATTAAAACGATATCGTCGAAAGTATTAATTATCGAAACGATCGATAATAAAATATAAAAATTTTGGCATCCGTCGGTATCGCGATCACTAGTAGTCCTCGTTACTCGTCAAAATATTAAAATATAATATTTAATATCGGTTTCAACGTAAACCGTTAAGCTTAATAGTATTTAACGTTATAAAATACTACAAAATTATTGAAAATAAAATTAAATTATGACCTTATTTTTATGGGTTTTACACAAATACTCCAGCAGTGTTCATGGATTTGATGAACAGAATCTTCCATGAATTTCTGGACAAGTTCGTCATTGTATTCATCGATGACATCCTGATTTTCTCAAAGTCCAAGGAGGAACACGAAGACCATCTTCGTATAGTACTACAGATTCTTCGCCAGAAGCAACTGTATGCTAAATTCTCCAAGTGGGAGTTCTGGTTAGACAAGGTGGCATTCTTAGGTCACATTGTATCAGCAGAAGGAATCACTATGGATCCAACGAAGGTTGAGGCTATTACTAAGTGGCCGAGGCCGACATCAGCGACGGAAATCCGCAGTTTGTTAGGCTTAGCTGGCTATTACCGTAGGTTCGTGGAGAACTTTTCCCGCTTAGCACTACCATTGACTAAATCACTCAGCCAAATGATACAGTTGAATCAGTCTATGCTCAGATATGGTCCAAACATGTCATAAGCAGATCTGGTGATATAAGCTAATGCTTAAGCTAGTATAAGCTAACCACAGTCCACCAAATGCATACATAAGCTCAATAAAACTTAATGACACACAAATTAACTCATTTCATAAACTGATTCCAAGTTTTGAACAACATTCAAGCATAAACAATTAATGATGAACAACGATGAACACAAAATCCTACTTGCTGATGTACTTGACCTCGAACCCAAGTTCAAATCCTCCAATCTTCTTAACAGGTTGCAAATACTTGGATTAATCACTTGTTATCCCTAGATTAACATGCAAACTAGGTGTAGCAAACCACTCTATTATGATATTTAAACAAGAACTACCACAAGCCAATAACTAACACCTACTCAAATCAATCCAACCTTGAAACATGCAGTTTACCCAAAAACCCCTTAAACTTTTCAAAATCAAAATTTATGAAATTAAAAACATTTTCAGGTTAGACCAAGCCTAGATAATCATCATAACAACATTATCATGCATATTCAACAAGATTTAGACCATAATAACACTTCATACAATAGTACATCACAAAAATCACTTTGAACTAAATTCTTGACAGATTTTTCAAGAAAAGAGGACAAACCTGATGAATGCACATCCACACTCACGAATGTTTGAGTTTATGTGGTAGCTTAACAACCAAAAGCTTCCAACAAGCTGCTAAGAACACCAAGATAAGTAACAAACAGATTATTTGAACCAAAAATGGAAAATGAGACTGATTTAATTCAAGCTTGTTCCCCACTCCTTGAATCCTTCCAAACCACAAGCTAGATACACCTTGATAATATCCTTATCAGGGTGTTATGGTCACTTATAATCCAAAAGTTAAAGTATTTGAACTAAGACTTGGAAAAATAATCAGATTTTTAAAACTTTTGCAAACACTTGCACAATCCTTAAAACCAAACTTTGAAACGTCAAATCCACAAACATATAACAATAACAAGATAATAAAAAGGTTGGAACTTGGAATTCTTCACAAAATCAAACACTTTTTTCATTCACTTGAAAACAAGGATTTATAGATTTTTGACCAAAGAAAACCAAGAACAAAGAACTATGTTGTGATGCTAATGCCTTATATAGGCTACAAACTATGCTATGAAGCTAATAAAAAACATAAACCCTAGTTGGTGAAGTCCCAAAATTGCCCTTAAGGTTTTTGAACTTTTGTTGACTGAATTTGACTTGGGAGGGGATACATGTGATGCTAGTGGTGAAAGGGTGATCCAAGGGGTCTAATGCAAGCTTAGGAAGTAAGCAAAGGTTTGGTTTGTTGATTTGCTGCAAGTATTTTGTTTGGGAGTTAATAGTGTGGCAGGGAGGGTGGTGGAATCATGTGAAGTGATGGTGATGGGTGTTTAAGGGTTGGGTTAGGATTAGTATAAACTTAATCATGTTTCTGGATAGTTTTAAGGCTTAATTTAACATGATTAGAAGAAACCGAATTCATGTTAAGAACATGGAAAAGAAGGTTTTGATCTGTTTTAGGTTATAAACAAGGTGTTAGGCGCCAAGTTTAACTAATTAATATATTTAGTTAAACCGGTGGTGAGTGGAAAGTTAGGTGGAGGCTAGGTGGATTCTGATTGGTGGTGAGGAGGTAGTGGGACACGTGGAGAGGTGTGGTTGGTCTAGGTTAGTTTCCTTGTCTTGGCAGCTATTACCCCTCATCTATTTTCTTCCTTTTATTTGCAACTTTTCATCCCTAAACTTCAATCCCTTTGTTAACCAAGTTTCATTCTTCACACTTTTGCCCCAAAAACTTTCCAAATAATTTTTAAAGGACTTGTTTTGTCATTCCTTGATATTTGAAGGACCAAACTTGTAATGTCTTCAATCTTCAAGGTCTTGACTTGTACGGTTGACTTTGTGGATGACTAAAAATGACAAGTCTTCAAATATGAGGGACCATTCATGCCAAATTTTCAAAATGGAAGGTCCTTTTGTAAATTTGACAAACTTTAAGGACCAATCTTGTAATTATGAGTATACGAGGGTTTAAAGTGTCAATTCTTCAATATTGGAGGACCCTTCTTGTACAATCTTCAATTCTTCAAGGGGTTTTCTTGGAAAATCAACACTTGGATCCGGTTCATTATGCGGCTTCTTTTCCCGTGTTTGTTTTTCTTTGATTCTTGTGATCTTTTTTGTGATTTTCTCAATATCCTTACCTAAAATACACATGGAACAAACACAAGCATATATTTGGTACAATTTATGATATTTTGTGCATTTTAAGCCCATTTTGGATGATGAAACTATGTATAAAAGCAGTCTCATCAATAAGCTAATGCCATAAGCTCTAATTTGACACTAATAAGTGTGAATACACTTATCCTTTTACCACTTATTTCCAATAATAACAAGACCAAAACGTGTATTTTATGTCATAAAAGTCAGAATTATGCGTGGTTTGTGTTTTTATTGTGTTTTAGGACCAAAAGATGAAAAAGGAAGAAAACACGGGCTTTCACGGGCTTTTATCGAAGAAATACGAGAAAAGACGAAGTCAAAGGATCAAGAGTGCAAAAAAAACGAAAGTCCAAGGCCTATTCTAAAGATTTATCGAAGAAAAAGTCTAAAGATGGAAGTTTAAGTAAGTCGAAAAACTCAAGTCTAATAGAAGAGGAAATTACAAGACAAGTTCAATTTACATCGACAATTCCCGAGACGACGTCGAAAAAGACAAAGAATTTAAATCTAGTCGTGAAGAAAGAAAGAAAGAAGGGAACACATGCACCTTCCCATCTCCTATAAATACCCTCCTAAACACATTAGGAGGGTGGTTAGCTACTTTATTTTTTCTTTCTTTAGTTTTCATTTTAGAGAGAGAAAGTGTTTAATTTTCTCTCACTAAAACTTCATCTTTTCTTTCTTTCATGTTTAAGCTTTAATTCACTTTTGTAATTTTGAATCTTTAATCTACAAGTTCAAGTTTAATCTTTTAATCTTAATCTTCTTCTGCCTTTCTTTATTTTTAAGTTGTTTTTGATCCGTTATAATCTTTGATTTTGCTTAAATTTGATGTTTATGTGATTAAAGAGTTTATCTTTTTAATCATATATAAGTTTTTATACGATTAAGCTTAAGGCTTGTTATGCTTTTTGGCTTATTTAGTATTTAGCTTATTTACCTTTTTTAAGTTTTCTTAAAAGTTTAGTGTGATACCAGTGAATGTGTCGTACGATGCTAAGTTATTGTCTCAAGAGTCGTTCAGTATGAGCATCTCTCTTAAGTTGTGGCTCACTTGTGGATGTGATATCCCGAGCCCAACGTCATTTATTTAATCCTATTTTACGAATATTTTTTAAATTTTTAAGAAATTTCGTTTGCTATATATTTGACGGTTTAAGTTGAAACCAACGTTTACGGTCGTAATTTTAACATTTTACGGTTTAAGTAGAACCGATGACGACTACGAAACCGACGGATGCCCAAAATTTGTCTTTTTTTATCGATTGATCGATATTTGAGTTTTTTGAGATTTTATTTTTATTACGTTTTAAGTCGAGTCGGAACCATATGTGTATTCGTTTTGTGTGCGTTTGAACCATTAAAAAGTATTTTGAGGTAGCCGGGACGAATCCCAACTCCCATAAAATTTAAAACCTATCATTTAGCCAAAATCCCGCTCTTTAAATGGTCGTTTGTTATTAACGCCAAAATAAAGAAAAAATTACCACTTGGGTCCCTCCATTTTTACAAAAAGGAACAAGCACATACACACACTTCATTTTGAAAAAAAAAACATCATCTCTTTCTTTTTCTCTCTAGGCCGCTGGCCACCCACCACACAACCACCACCACCATCATTTTTTTAGGTTTTTGACAAATCTAATCAGAGACCATCCTTTAAAATCATCTTGTATGTAAATCCCACCAACAAAAACAAACATGCAACTACTTGCTTTTTCCAAAAATTATGATTTTTCAAAAACGGATTTTGATCTAATTAAATGGTATACAAGTTTAATTCAGGTGTTTATAATGTTAAATCTTCAATAAAACAAGTTGGAAGGGCTATTTTCTTGGGTGTTTTGGCTACACTAAACCCACGGCCAAATGGGTTTGGTGGTGGCTTGATGATTTTGATGCTTATGTGTTGTGGGTTATGTTTAGGATCATGTTTGTGATGTTTTAAATGATTTACACTAATTGCATGTATGATTTAGGCTTTAGGTTTTGATGAGGATTCGATTTTCATATTGTTATAAGCTGTTTGGATGATTGGGTATGATCATAAGTGGTTAGTATAGGCTTAGGTAATGATAGAATGGATTGGAAACAAGTTTTGAATAGATTTTGAAAGAGGAAAATTTAGGCAGATTGTTCAAGCATGTTTTTCGTGGGTTTAACTTTGTAAACAGGTCATAAACATGTGATAGAGTTGTAGAGCTTTGTCTTAGATTCGTTTTGGTATAAGGTAGAGCTTACGACTCCAAACGAGTCAAAAGTTATGTAATTTTGAAAATACGTGTACCGGGAGATGCGAACCAACACAATCCGAATTTGTGTTTGGTTTTGGGTCAAATCCCGGGGACCATAGATAGAGTTTGGTAAATAATTGAAAGTTGATTTTTGGTTTCAAACCTGCATTTGTGAGTCTATTTTTAGACATAGGGGTTGGATTGTTCAATGGTGTATTTTAAATGGGTCAAACAAGTCCAACATGTTCAAAGTGCAAAATCAGTCCTAAATGTGTACGTCTAGTAATGTGATGTGTAACGAGTCATAGAAGTGAAAACTTTTTATGGGATTTAATATGGGTTTTCTACAGGTCATGAGGCATTTTTTTGAATTTTCTTGAAATTTATATAGGTGCTTAAGTCATAGAAAACAGCCCGTACTTTCGGTAAGTACCGGCAAATTTATAAAAGGGAAATCAACTTTAATTACGAAGATAAATGGTATAAGTCTAGTAACAACTACTTGTTTGATTTTGGCATGAGTTTTCATAAGCATTGAGTGTGGTTTCATATGCGTGTGTTTAGTACAATAATGTACGCTGAGTATTGATTTGGTTTTCGTACCTTGATTTTTAGGTCAAGTGTTAAATTTTCCCGGGCATCCACGTCGTCGGTGACATTTCTCGTTACGTCTTCGCTAGAACCACTACTACTACGCCAGGTGAGTCTATAGCCTCGCTCTTTACTTATTTCAATGTTTTTACCCACGAGGGGGATGCATGCTATTTAAATGAAAAAGAACATAAGTCATGAATGATTGTTGGACCCGAATGTTGCCTTAAATTGTGTTGAGTACCTAGTTGTAAAAGTCCCTAAATTCGTGAACTATTAATTATTGTCTTTCCCTTGTGTGTGTTGGAGATAGCCGCTTATACAATTGATAGTACTATGGGGTTGACGACCCTATCCGAGACGAGAGCTAGTACGTTGAGTACCCTCTGCGGACGGATAACTTGTGATAAGAAATAAGGTATAATTACAACTAATGCCTTTAGAAGGGGAACTTGTTTCACTTAAATCATGCCGGTAAATGTATGCGGGTGATTGAGTTAACGGATTAGTGTCACGAGCTTAAACACAATTATTAGCTACTGCTAAAGATAATATCCTTGAATAATATATTGTGAGTACGACAATGCTTAGAATGGTCATGATTGGTTTTAATACTTATGTTCAACTTATGATTTGATAAACCTATAGATTCGCTCAACCTTTGTGTTGACGGTTTTAAGCATGTGTTTCAGGTAACCAAGATTAATAGCAGTGGAGCATGCGAGGATGGAAGTTGTTGTGGCTTAGCGGTCTACTTTGTTTTCCTCCCTTTTAGCACTTAAATAATTTATATTATGTCATGTGAACGAAAATGTACTTTTGGGTTGAGATTCAATGGGGGCCTAAACGTAACTCTGGTTCAAATTTCTACGTCTCTTTGAGTCGTTCGAAATAGCTTATGAGTGATGATAACTGCCTAGCACCCAAATGTTGTAGTTTCGCTGCGCATAGCATTTGTTGGGGGTGTTATATTTAGTGTTTTTAAATGTTCATCTTATTAAGTTTCCTTATTTGGTGATTTGATAAGCTTTCCATTTGTAGCTTATTGAGTCTCCTTATTATTGGTCTTGTTGAGTTTTTGATAAGTGCATATTAGGATTTTTAGCTTATCTCCATTTTCGGATTAATTTGTGCTCCATCGCAATCATAGGTTTTGTATATTCCGACGCTACATTCCGATGGTTTCAGTGTGATTGCAATAACCTTTAAGGTTCTACTTTGCGATCAAGTGTTTTTTCCCCCTTATTTCGATCGTGATTGCGATCGCTCATTGTGATCGCACATTGCGACGGGTCTTAAGGTTACATCAAGACAAAACTATGCCAAATTTTTGCTAGCAACATTCTGATAGAAAACCTTGGATTCCGATCTTAAACATTCTGATACTGGATATTCCGATAGACTTACATTCCGACACTGCATTCCGATAGAATTAATTTACTTTGATATTCCGATGGTTATTCAGACAGCATTATTCCGACAGCTTTCCTTTTCTATTATTCTGATGGTTATTCAGACAGCATTATTCCGACAGCTTTCATTTTCTATTATTCCGATGGTTTTGTTTTTGCAACATTCTGACAGAATTGACTAGTTACATTCCGATGGTTTAAGTTTCTAGTAATTTTTAGTTTAATTTTTAAAGCTTTATTTTTACTCAACGGCATTTTCATATTTACTTTTAGTTTAAAATAGATAACCAAACCATTTATTTTTCCACCAAGAACGACTGAGTCGCACTTTCTACTAGTAATCAATTCGAAAAGACTTGGAACGAAATTATTTTATACTTGGAAATTCTTTGTATTAAATGGCGTTGTTGCCGGCTCTTTTCGTGAAGATTAACGGTTTTTAGTGAGAGACGCGTTGGATTTTGGAATCCATTCATCTTTGATCGTTATTTTTCTTGCTTAAAATTTTCAAAAATCCTAAAAAATATAAAATTTTCAAAAATCCAAAAAAAATAGAAAAACATAAAAAAACCAAAAATATTTCTTGTCTATTTTTCTTTTATTTTTGTAGGTGTGTATGCGTACTCGTGCTCGTAAGAAGAAAGTAGCTCAAGCCGAAGTCATAACTCCACCTATTGTCACCATGGACAATAAACCAATGATCGAGCTTTTGCAATCGCACGTAGAGGGCAACACCGATGCTATTGTCATACCCGAGATTGGAGCCAACTATTTTGATCTCAAATCCGGCTTATTCAAATGGTCTCTGCTCGACCTTTCTTGGGGCGTTCGCTTGATGATCCTCATGACAATATAAAAAGGTTCCTTCAACTCAATAATACGGTTAAGTATAATGGGGTTTCACAAGAAGTGATTCACTTGCAACTTTTCCTTTCTCCTTAGAGGGACAAGCCCGGAATTGGCTAGACAAGGAATCGCCACAAAGTATTCTTACGTGGACGGATTTAGAGATCAAATACATCAACTACTTTTTCCCGCCCTCACGTACTACCGCTTTGCGGAATAAAATCATTACCTTTTAACAAAAGTACCGTGAGACATTTAGTGAATCTTGGGACCGTTTTAAGGAACTTTTAAGAAAGTGTCCACAACATGGTTTCACAAAAGTACATCAAGTTAATACTTTTTACAATGGTTTAAGCATGAATGACCAAGATTCACTAAATAGTGTGTGACAACCCTGGTTTTAAGGTTCGTCACTTAGTTTTATTTTATGCTAGTTACGTGTCTTTACGTGTTTATGTGCTAATTGGTGTGTATAGATTGTGGTTTGGATATCGTTTCTGGTACGGGGTACCTTGTGAGTGAAACGATGTGTGATGATTTCATGTTCATGAGCTCAGATGGTAGTGACTATGAACTGAGATGGTGTTATTTAGTGGTTTTATGTATACGTATATGTATTATAGAAAATCGTATTTTTACGATTTACGGTTTAGCATTTAGAGGTCTCGGATGAGGTAATTAGGCATATGGATATTTTTCGGGATGGTTTTAAGTCATTTAGGACTTAGTTATAAAGCTTATTTCAAAATTTGAGATTTTTATAAAAGTGTATATTTTACGTCTTTTACGGTAAAACGCGTAAATTTGACTAGTTTTACGGTTTTGAGGTTTTGGAGGCTTTAGGAGCTGAAATAAATTAAGGTAATACTAGTAATGTATTATTAAACAATAAAAAAAATATATATATATATATATATATATATAAGAGGCGGTTTGTCCGACTAAAAGAAAAGAAAAGAAGAAAAGGAAAAAAAGGAAAAAGATTTATGGTAAGTGGTAATTGGGTTGGACAAGGATTGCTTTGCTATATAAGGAACCCCCACACTAAATCAAACGCATTTTTTTTATTCTCCTGGAGTTTATAGTCGACTAAAAAGAAGAGAAGAATTAGGTTTCTTCATAAAATTGGGTTTTTTCATCTTCCATTAATTTAAAGGTAAAACCTTCTTAACCCTTTTCAATTTAATTGTTTTAATTATTTCTTAATCATCTTATGATGGATTTAGGTTAGGTTTGATGTAGTGTTTTCGTACACAAGTCTTAGGAAAGACGAGTATAAATGCGGTAAGTATTAATCGACACGATTTAGAAAAACCGTGAAGACGAATGATGAGACTGCTTTTATACATAGTATCATCGTCCAAATCGGGCTTAAAATGCATAAAATATCATTAAAACTTCCAAATATATGCTTGTGTTTGTTGCTTGTGTATTTTAGGTACGGATATTGAGGAAAAGACAAAAAGATCACAAGAATCATTCAAAAAAGAACACGGGAAACGAAGCCGCACAATGAACCGGGCCCAAGTTTTGAATTTCCAAAAATGACCTTAAAGAATTGAAGATTTTCAACATTGGTCCCTCATTTTAGAAGACTTGGAAATTTATACCCTTGCAAAACTAATAAAATGCATTGTGGTCCCTAAATTATCAAGATATTACAAGAACAGCCCTTGATGATTGAAGAAATTACATTTCAAGTCCTTGTTTTAATTTTGAAAAGTAATTGTGCCAAAAATGACAAGTTTGCCCTAATTGATACAAGTATAATGGGCGTTGATAGCTGTTTTTTACAATATAAACAAAACAATGAAGATTGGGGACCTATTCTGCCAAGACACTACAACTACTCATAGCCAACCAAACTGCCATGTCACCCACCACTACCAATCACAACTCCCCACCTGACTCCCTCTCCCACGTTAACATTCCACCCACATTTTTTAAATATCAGATTTAATTAATCTGATTACTTTTGGTGGCAAACACGTTTTTTAATACTTAATTAACCAAAAACTGATTGAAACACCCCCTAAACCACCCATAAACCCTAAAAACCCCAGGCTAAATTAAACTCATATCAAAGGGTTTTTTGTTAAGCTACTCCAGATCCCTAATTTAGCTTATCCTCACCAAAACCCACTCACTTAAACCCTTCCCAACACACCCATGTGATCACCCCATGGTCCCCTGCACCCGTTCCTATCCCCCAAACCCCATGAGGAGACAAGATAAACGTCTCACATGCATTCCTTGGCCCCCAATGCCAAATGAACGTCCAAGATCAACAAGGATAGCTGTCAACAGTACAAGAGTCACAAGATGCCATTTTGACTGATTTTGAAGATTGAAGACCAAGGGCTTTTTGGAGATTTCAGCAACTAGGGTTTTAGCTTCTAGTTTATTCCATTCACTAGTATATATAGAGGTCGTATGTGACCCTATATTTCTTGTTCCAGACTTTTACTCAAACATTTGTAATCCTTTTTTAAATGTTATAAAGTTGGTGTTTTTGGTTGAAAATTGTAATTCCTTTTATTATTTTTGAAATTTGGTGTATGTTTGAGAATCCGAGTTCCATTTTTCCATTGTGAAACTATTTTCAAGTTTCAGTTTTCAAAAAGTTTTTTTTTTAAAAAGATTTAGCAATTTTCAAAAACCCAAGATTCTATGAAGTGAAAGTGGATTAGAACCTTGAGTTTCTGATATTGTTCTTGTTTCAGAAGTTGTTCAAGGTCCAAGGTTTGTTGGATTTTAAGGTTTCAAAAAGAAGGTTTGAAAAAATCAGATTTTTGGATATATTGTTTGTTCATTGATTCTTAGCAGGTTTGTTGATTGTTTTGTTCAAGGCTCAGCACAAGCCCGAGCTTGTGGGAGGTGACATAGCAGTCATTGTTGGGCCTGGATGTAGGCCCAACAAGGTAGCATACTTGTTCCTTTTTCATTTTTCAATTTAAGTTGATTTTGCATGAAATTTGTGAAGTGTTGGTTATAGGCTTGTTAAGTGTTTGATTTCACTGATTAATTGGTTGTATACATGTTATAGGTTGTTTAATTCAGATTGAATGTGATTTAAAGTCATTTGCTTTGTTAAATCATTTTCTGAAAAACTAAAGGGGTGTTTAGATTTAGGGATTAGCCAAGAATTTTGATAAGATTATTGTGTTAAAACCTGTTTAATACACTTCCTAGGTGGTTAGTAAGTGATACATGTGCTTAAGTTTCTGTTTGGGTAGAGTTTGAACACTTGTGCATGCTAAAAATTGGATAAACTAGTTAAAATCAGTCAATCCCTTTTTGTGCATGTTTTGTGAGAATTTTTCCATTGAAACTTTGTAATCTGCTAGATACTAGGTTTAAGCAGGGTGTGCTATTGCTTATTTGTTGTTTGGTTGATTATTGTTCAAGATATTGGCCATGGAAATTCGTTTTTATGCAGGTAATTTAGGTGTCAATACTCATCAGTCAACATTAAGCTTTATCAGAAACTTATTGTGGATATTTTGCTTGATTTGTGTGATACTTGTTCTTGTTTTTTGTTTGAATTGACTCCCTATACTCAACTGAGTATAGGGGTGCCCCATTTGTCCAATCAAACAACACCAAAAAGCCAAAATCAAGTCCTCTTGATTATCTGCACAAGTGAAGAATCACACTTGTGTTCATCAGATAAAAATCAAACCTGGGCATTTGTTTTGATTTCTGTAGCTTAAATCTTTGTTTATTTGTTATAAAGTGTGTTTTAGAGTGAGTTAAAGTACTTGGTTTTGAGTTTTTAAAGGTTAAAAAAGAAAAAAAAAAGGGTTTTTCAAAAAGGATGTGGCCAGGACTCGAACCTGCGCCACTCCTCCCACAAACCAACGTGATAACCAGTTGCCCTAGGGTCTTTGACTGGTTATCACTTAGTTTCTTTAATATATAAGGACTCCTGGTTTCTAGCTTATTTAACCAATCAGTTTGGTTATAAGCTGTTTTCAGCTTATTTCTTTTGGCTTTTCCAAGTTAGCATTTTTCTATTGATATTTAATAGGTTAGGGACTTTTCAGTTCAAAAAGATTATTTTTCCCGTAAGTAATTAATTTTTTTAGGATTATTTTTAGTTTAAATTTTAGAAAGTGGATAAAAAATAGGAAAAAGCATTTTTAAAATATGAAAAAATAGTTTTTAGGTTTTTATTTATATTCTTGAGGTTTACAGCCAAAAAAGTTTTCAAAAAGTCTTATTTTTTATTTTATAGGATTTTAGGGTTTTTAACCAACTTTAAAATTTAATATAAAATTATTAAATAGGTTTTAGAAACTTTTAATTGCATTTTTGTCTTAGTTACAATATTATAGATTTTTTGGTAATTTTTTAGAATTTTTTAGTAAACTTTGAATTTTTTTGATTATTTTATTATTATTTTATTACTAAAAATTGAAAGTTTGTTTTTTTTAGTTTTTTCATTTTTCCTAGATTGTAGACATTAAATTAGGAATTTTGTAACTTTTAAAATATTTTTAGGACTTTTCAATTATTTTCTAGAATTTATTTAAATTTTAATTGATTTTAATAGTTTTTAAGTGTTTAAAAATAGTTTTATTTGATTTTAAAATTTTAAAAAATAATTTTTAGCTTAATTAGGTTATTTTTGAGGTTTACAAACTTTAAAATCTTGTTTAGGGCTTTTTAATAATTAATTGTGATTTTTAGGGCTTTAATTAGCATTAAAAAGTCATTATCTAATTAATTAAAAGGTTTTAGCAAGTTTGGATTTTTTGTAAACTCTTAGAATATTATTGTGGATTTTTAAGAATTTTTAGGTTAAAATTTTAATTTTTGCACTATTTACGGTTTTACGTGATAGCCTTTTTCGTCTTAGCTCGATCCCTCTTCGTAACCGTCCTTTCTTTCTTATTTCTATTTTCTTTTCTTATCAATAAAATCACAAACATTAAATCAATTCATCACACAACACACTAGCCTCCTCGAGAACGAACTCACTTAGGGTCATTTACACACGGTTTTCCTAAATCGTCGTGCCTACTTACCCTATTTATTGCTCTTTTCCTAAAGGGTAGTAAAAACACTATATCACTTTTGGCGCCGCTGCCGGGGAGGCGTGTTGTGTTTTGATTGAACAATTGTTGTTTTTATATAGACATAATTAGTATTTGTATTAGTAGCACTCTACTAATACGTATTATCGTTTTTCGGTTTTTGTGTGAATACTATTACTATATTGTATACGTAGAACAATAAATTCACAAGTACTCCAAATACGTGAGAAATCACAACCTTGACTTGGGAGGTCATTACCCAATCATTGTATTCGAATCTCAAACCAAAGAAAAAGGCAAAAATAGATAAATACTTTCGTGAAGCTCGATTTTGAAAATACAAACTATAAGGTGGGTATAAGGCGGTTGTATTTCACGACCTAAAGGAAAAAAGGCTCTTAAGTGCTTCGCGCCGCCTCGTTTTCTCCGCTTGCTTGTGCGTATTTTGATTTTGAGAGCTAATCGAGGGTTTTGCCGCCCAAAGTATTATTACATATCATATATATTTTCTTGGTTTCTATTGATTAAACCCTCTTGAACGATTTGGTGTTCCACCGTCGTTCTAAAGTCATCGAAGGCGTTCACTTCACGTGATCGTTTTCATTCCTTGAGGCTTCTTTAATCGAGAGATTTGATTAAGGAGGAGATTTGTAGATTTTTGTCTACTTAATACATTCACCAATTTCCAAAAAAAAGTTAATACCATCAAAAACCACAAAAAGAATCTTCTTTGCTCGTCTCCTCGTTGTACGTGACGTTTATGCTAACTCGTAATCAAGCAAAACGTGCACGTAGACGAAAGAACAAAACTCCCACTCCAACTCATTCTAGTGAGGAGTCTCCTATTGACAAACCCATTGTACGAGAAGCACCAACCATGGCGAATCGAACTATGATGGAGTTACTTCAAGCACCCACCGAGGGTTATGGAGAAGCTATTGTGATTCCCGCAATCCTTGCGGAGAATTTTGAGGTGAAAACGGGTTTGTTGTCGATGATCCAAAACAACAAATTCCGTGGTGATGAGAAGGACAATCCCCACAACCATATCCGCCAATTTAATCGTCTTACCGCCACTTGCAAATTCAAGGATGTCTCGAATGACTCGATTAAGATGATGCTTTTTCCGTATTCCTTAGCGGGGCCCGCTAAAATTTGGTTAGAGAAAGAGCCACCCAATTCTATATTGACGTGGAAGGATCTCATTTCAAAATTCGTGAACCAATTTTTTCCGCCCTCTAAGACTACGCATTTGAAAAATGAGATTTCTAAATTTTCACAAGAATCAAATGAAAGTTTTTCAACGGCTTGGAATAGGTTTAAGGAGATGTTGCATGAATGTCCTCATCACGATTTTTCTGACTTGCACCAAATTGACACGTTTTACAATGGACTTAATGATCATGAAAGAGATTATTTGAATGCCGCCGCGGGTGGTAATTTTTTGTGTAAAACGGTTGAGGAAGCTTTGGTCATAATTGAAAATAGGTCTAAGGTTTATAGCCCTCGTAACACACCGAGTGTTGCCAAAATGGGCTCGTCATCGTCTCGTAGCATTAATGCTTTACATGATGAGGCAAATGAAGAAAATCGTATTTTTGATAGATTTGCTAGCCTTATGTCCCATTGGAAAGCTCAAGAAGCTTCAAATTCTGCTTTGGTTAAAGCGGTTTCTAAGAGTTGTTTGTCGTGTGGTGGAGCTCATGATCTTTCCGAGTGCATTACCGCGGATGGTGACACTTCGAGTGCTTATGTAGCCACGGGAACTTATAACCAAAACGGTCAAGGTTCCCGCCAAAATCAAGCTCCACCAAATCAAAATGCTAATAACTATCGAAACAACAACCAAGGTGGAAATTATCAAGGAAATCAAAGGATTTACAACAAGGGTAATTATCAAAGTGGTAATGGGCAAATTTCAAACCAAAACCAAAACCGTGATTTTCAAACTACTACTCAAGGTTTTCAAAATGATCACACCAAAAATCTTCAAGGAGAATTTTTGAATTACGCTAAGGCAAATGATGCTAAGTTTGATAACATGCAACGTGAAATGGTTAGCTTAAGATCCGAGTTGAAAAACGAGCTTAAAAACGAACTTGCTAATGAACTTAAAACTCATGCTAATAAAATGGAAGGAAATGTCTAACGACTCCAACAAAATCAACAAAAAATGTAGCAAGGTCAACATGAGATTAAGCAAGAATTGTTAAAAGCGGATGCTAGGCAATCTAAGTTTGAAGATCGAATGGGAACAATGTTTGAAGCTATCATGTGTAAGCCCTCTTCTTTGGGTGGTCTTCCTAGTGATTCCACCGTGAACCCGAAAGGAGAATTGAAGGTTATTACTACTCGTAGTGGTAAAACTTTCAAAGAACCCAATTATCGTCCAAGTACTTCTATGGAGAAGGAAAAAGAGAAAGAACCCGAGGTGGTGGTAGAAAAGGAGCACATTCCAAGCCCACGAAGTACCGCTCAAACCACACCTACGGTTGAACCAATACCAATCATGGAACCCGAGATTCCAAGGCCGATGCCTATGCCTATGCCCCAACCCACACCACCTTTACCATACCCTTCAAGACGAGACAAGGAAAAGGCACAAGAACGAAATAATTATCAATTTGAACTCTTTATGAAAATGTTTCGTGACTTGCATTTTGATATAAGTTTTGCCGACGCCTTAGTCATGATGCCTCAATTTTTCACGAACTTCAAAAGTATGTTGAATAACAAAGAGAAATTGCAAAAATCGTCTAGTTGTTCTCCTGTTTTTCTAAGCCGCATACCTCAAAAAGTCGGTGATCCCGGCAAGTTTTAATCCCATGTGCTATACAAGACATGGAAGAATGCTACGCCTTGGCCGATCTTGGTGCTAGTATTAATTTGATGCCTCTTGAGATTTTTAAATCGCTCAATCTTCCAAATCTCACTCCTTCAAGAATGTCAATCGAAATGGCCGATCATTCTACGATTCTAGCTTGTGGAGTTGCCGAGGACGTCTTTGTGAAAGTTGGAAAGTTCTACTATCCCGTAGACTTTATTGTTGTTGATATTCCAATCGATCCTAAAGTTCCGTTAATTTTAGGTCGATCTTTTTTGGATACCTCGAGAGCACTTATCGATGTACATGCAAGGAAAATCACACTTCGTTTCAATGAGGAAGAACTCGTCATTAATGCAACTCAAAACTCCACTCTTTCTCATATGTATTCTATCACGTCTTTGTACAATGTCAATCCCATCGAAAACATTTGCAAAAAGATTTCAAAAAGAGTTTTAGAAGTTGCTGATAAAAATGAAGTTTCGTCCCCTCCGTCGGTGGAGGTTAAGAGTGTTAAGCCTACGATTCCAATCTCGAATGATTCTTCGGATGATGAATACGTTGATCCCGATGGGGGAGTTTTCTTTGTCGACAAACGTTTTGAAAACTTACCACCACATTTACCAAAACGGTTTTCAAAAGTGAGAATTTTTAGTGTGACTAACATTGCTTTAGAAACACCAAATATTTTTGACATAATTAAATCGGGTTTTCACAAGGAGAGTGTAAAAGATGAAAAAGGAAAAGATTTTGAATTGGATTTAAAAGATTTTTCTACAACTCTAACTCCGTCATCACCGCGTGTATTGAGTACTACAAGCTCGTCTTCTCCTTTAGACGATGCTTTGTGTGGACTTAGTGTGGGGGAATCCCCATATGTTCCCTCCCCTTTCTCCACCGAGGACGAGATATTTGATCCTGGAATTGCTGATAAAGGGAAATCTCGGTCTTCCACCGATGCAATAAGTGGAAAATCTTTTCATTTGATTGGTGCGAGTCTACCTCGAGTAGCTCAATGTTTTCATGACTTACCCATTGTCCCACCCTTCTATTTCTTCTCATCTATTTTCTTGAAACTCTTTGAGTTTTTGTTGACTCATGATGAAGTGGCGTTGATTTGTTTTTCCAATGAAAACGAGAACGCCATCTTCGATCCCGGTATTTTGCACCATCAAAGGACTTAGTCCTTTATACCGGTTGTTTTTGGGCCTTGTTTATCATGTAAGCCCCACCAAAAATTGACCACACCATGATTATCCCTAAATGATCACATTTATGGGGATTCGAGTCGAGCTTTTGACTCGGTTATCAAAAACAAGGTGTCTCGTGGGGAAGACCCATGCTTATCCATGTACATATTATTGCTTTCTAATTAGTTTAATGTGAGGGGATTTGTGCCCTTCCAACCTTTGTTCCGTGGTTGTTTGTGCATTGTGGTTTTTAGATCATGGTCTTCACGATTGGAGCCTCTCGTGTTCGTTTTATGGGAGCACTCGATCGTTTGCTTTGAAGACTTTCTTAATATCCAAATGATATATCCTTTGATGTTCTAACCTTAGGTTTTTAGCACACTTCATAAACGGCTATTAATTTATTGGTTACACCCTTTCCATGCTAGATTAGGCATTCGACTACATCTCTAGTATGGGGGTGTTTGCACCCCTAGACTCGAAACATTAAGGACAATGTTTAACTTTAGTATGGGGGGGTGAATAGATACTTGCCTTGCCAAACCTTCACGCTTTCCAAAGTTTATCTTTTTGCTTATCGTTTTTGTTGCAAAATAAGGCTAAAAATGGGAAAATTTTAAAATTTTTCTCATATTTTATAAGTGTTTGAAGACACGAATGTAGGTTTTCCGATGGCGAGAATAAGAGTAATTTTTGACTCGACCGTGCGTGTTGAGCACTTAGCTTTGATTCCTTAACTACACATTAGGCTAAGTCTCTTAAATGAGGACGAGAAATGATAGAGTTAATTATAAGTTACTATGCTAAAGTAGAGTACTCGTATTCTTTCAAAAACTCATGTGTTCTCGTTATTTGCTTATTCTCCCTTCGCATGTAAATATTTTTTGCTTAATAAATATTGACTTAGCGGTTTAGTTAGGATTGTTGGGTTTCTAGTCTTTTCTAGTAGCTTCCATGTAATTAAATTAGGAAGACATTAAGGTATCGCCAACGTCACGGTTTTGAAGTATTGGCACCCCAATAATCGAAAGCTTCACCTAATAATAAGATTTCAAGTGATCACCTAAATCTAGCAAACAATTTGAAGCCCCACAAGGCCAAAAATCAATGCAAAATTGAAATTGAATCAAGCCTTAATCTTCGAAGCTTTAAAGATCCAAAATTCGCTTTAGCGTGAGGATATACGTCTTTGGCTAATAAAACCACCGATGAGGCGGATAATAAAAGGCAAGGCAAGACCGAAGTCATAATAAAAGCTTCATGGTGAAGTTGAATAAAAGATAGAGGTAAACCAAAGATAATAAGGCCCTTCCGTTAGGGGGCGTATAAAAGTCTTGGTAATAAGTCTCATGTTCAAAACCGTTATAAAACCGTGTTTATCGATTCTTCTTGTCAACTTAATTTTTTGACATCGTTGTCTATTGGGAGGGGTTATTGATTTGATGGTCTTGGTTACACCGTTAGGACTCTATTTTTAGACCTAAATCTCTATTATCACATAAGTCAACAATGTATCCTCGTGAAACATTCAAGACAAAATAAAATATAAGAGATACAACTTAGGAATAATGGGAGAATAAGTACGTGATTAGAGCATATGAGTAGTGTTAGCATTACTAACTTATAATGACAATGATCTCGTTGCACGCTTGGCATGGAATTAGGGTGAAAATCGAGGACGATGAAAATCATACATTATGTCTAAAACGCAAGTAGTAGTAATAGTAGTAGTGTAGCTAGTTTATCATTTCAATTAAGTAAATAAAAATGAATTTTGGAGGTGCTACGATACTTTATTCTAGCATTGCGTGAGGGAACGACAATGGTTTAGTATGGGGAGTGATGAGACTGCTTTTATACATAGTCTCATCGTCCAAATCGGGCTTAAAATGCATAAAATATCATTAAAACTGCCAAATATATGCTTGTGTTTGTTGCTTGTGTATTTTAGGTACGGATATTGAGGAAAAGACAAAAAGATCACAAGAATCATTCAAAAACGAACACGGGAAACGAAGCCCCACAATGAACCGGGCCCAAGTTTTGAATTTCCAAAAATGACCTTGTAGAATTGAAGATTGTCAACATTGGTCCCTCATTTTAGAAGACTTAGCAATTTATACCCTTGCAAAACTCATAAAATGCATTGTGGTCCCTAAATTATCAAGATATTACAAGAACAGCCCTTGATGATTGAAGAAATTAAATTTCAAGTCCTTGTTTTAAGTTTTAAAAGTAATTGTGCCAAAAATGACAAGTTTGCCATAGTTGATACAAGTATAATGGGCGTTGATAGCTGTTTTTCACAATATAAACAAAACAATGAAGATTGGGGACCTATTCTGCCAAGACACTACAACTACTCCTAGCCAACCAAACTGCCATGTCACCCACCACCACCAATCACAACTCCCCACCTCACTCCCTCTCCCACGTCAACATTCCACCCACATTTTTTAAATATCAGATTTAATTAATCTGATTACTTTTGGTGGCAAACACGTTTTTTAAAACTTAATTAACCCAAAACAGATTGAAACACCCCCTACACCACCCATAAACCCTAAAAACCCCAGGCTAAATTAAACTCATATCAAAGGGTTTTTTGTTAAGCTACTCCAGATCCCTAATTTAGCTTATCCTCACCAAAACCCACTCACTTAAACCCTTCCCAACACACCCATGTGATCACCCCATGGTCCCCTGCACCCGTCCCTATCCCCCAAACCCCATGAGGAGACAAGATAAACGTCTCACATGCATTCCTTGGCCCCCAATGCCAAATGAACGCCCAAGATCAACAAGGATAGCTGTCAACAGTACAAGAGTCACAAGATGCCATTTTGACTGGTTTTGAAGATTGAAGACCAAGAGCTTTTTGGAGATTTCAGCAACTAGGGTTTTAGCTTCTAGTTTATTCCATTCACTAGTATATATAGAGGTCGTATGTGACCCTATATTTCTTGTTCCAGATTTTTACTCAAACATTTGTGATCCTTTTTTAAATGTTATAAAGTTGGTGTTTTTGGTTGAAAATTGTAATTCCTTTTATTATTTTTGAAATTTGGTGTATGTTTGAGAATCTGAGTTCCATTTTTCCATTGTGAAACTATTTTCTGATATTGTTCTTGTTTCAGAAGTTGTTCAAGGTCCAAGGTTTGTTGGATTTTAAGTTTTCAAAAAGAAGGTTTGAAAAAATCAGATTTTTGGATATATTGTTTGTTCATTGATTCTTATTAGGTTTGTTGATTGTTTTGTTCAAGGCTCAGCACAAGCCCGAGCTTGTGGGAGGTGACATAGCAGTCACTGTTGGGCCTGGATGTAGGCCCAACAAGGTAGCATACTTGTTCCTTTTTCAATTTTCAATTTAAGTTGATTTTGCATGAAATTTGTGAAGTGTTGGTTATAGGCTTGTTAAGTGTTTGATTTCACTGATTAATTGGTTGTATACATGTTATAAGTTGTTTAAATCAGATTGAATGTGATTTAAAGTCATTTGCTTTGTTAAATCATTTTCTGAAAAACTAAAGGGGTGTTTGGATTAAGGGATTAGCCAAGAATTTTGATAAGATTATTGTGTTAAAACCTGTTTAATACACTTCCTAGGTGGTTAGTAAGTGATACATGTGCTTAAGTTTCTGTTTGGGTAGAGTTTGAACACTTGTGCATGCTAAAAATTGGATAAACTAGCTAAAATCAGTCAATCCCTTTTTGTGCATGTTTTGTGAGAATTTTGCCATTAAAACTTTGTAATCTGCTAGATACTAGGTTTAAGCTGGGTGTGCTATTGCTTATTTGTTGTTTGGTTGATTATTGTTCAAGATATTGGCCTTGGAAATTCGTTTTTATGCAAGTAATTTAGGTGTCAACACTCATCATTCAACATTAAGCTTTATCAGAAACTTATTGTGGATATTTTGCTTGATTTGTGTGATACTTGTGCTTGTTTTGTGTTTGAATTGACTCCCTATACTCAACTGAGTATAGGGGTGTCCCATTTGTCCAATCAAACAACACCAAAAAGCCAAAATCAGGTCCTCTTGATTATCTGCACAAGTGAAGAATCACACTTGTGTTCATCATATAAAAATTAAACCTGGGCATTTGTTTTGATTTCTGTAGCTTAAATATTTGTTCATTTGTTATAAAGTGTGTTTTAGAGTTAGTTAAAGTACTTGGTTTTGAGTTTTTAAACTTTAAAAAAGAAAAAAAAAGGGTTTTTCAAAAAGGACGTGGCCAGGACTCGAACCTGCGCCACTCCTCCCACACACCAACGTGATAACCAGTTGCCCTAGGGTCTTTGACTGGTTATCACTTGGTTTCTTTAATATATAAGGACTCCTGGTTTCTAGCTTATTTAACCAATCAGTTTGGTTATAAGCTGTTTTCAGCTTATTTCTTTTGGCTTTTTCCCAGTTAGCATTTTTCTATTGATATTTAATAGGTTAGGGACTTTTCAGTTCAAAAATATTATTTTTCCCGTAAGTAATTAATTTTTTTAGGATTATTTTTAGTTTAAATTTTAGAAAGTGGATAAAAATAGGAAAAAGCATTTTAAAAATCTGAAAAAATAGTTTTTAGGTTTTTATTTATATTCTTGAGGTTTACAGCCAAAAAAGTTTTCAAAAAGTCTTATTTTTGATTTTATAGGATTTTAGGGTTTTTAACCAACTTTAAAATTTAATATAAAATTATTAAATAGGTTTTAGAAACTTTTAATTGCATTTCTGTCTTAGTTATAATATTATAGATTTTTTCGGAGTTTTTTAGAATTTTTTAGTAAACTTTGAATTTTTTTGATTATTTTATTATTATTTTATTATTATTTTATTACTAAAAATTGAAAGTTTGTTTTTTTTAGTTTTTTCATTTTTCCTAGATTGTAGACATTAAATTAGGAATTTTGTAACTTTTAAAATATTTTTAGGACTTTTCAATTATTTTCTAGAATTTATTTAAGTTTTAATTGATTTTAATAGTTTTTAAGTGTTTAAAAATAGTTTTATTTGATTTTAAAATTTAAAAAAATACTTTTTAGCTTAATTAGGTTATTTTTGAGGTCTACAAACTTTAAAATCTTGTTTAGGGATTTTTAATAATTAATTGTGATTTTTAGGGCTTTAATTAGCATTAAAAAGTCATTATCTAATTAATTAACAGGTTTTAGCAAGTTTGGATTTTTTGTAAACTCTTAGAATATTATTGTGGATTTTTAATAATTTTTAGGAATTTTTAGGTTAAAATTTTAATTTTTGCACTATTTACGGTTTTACGTGATAGCCTTTTTCGTCTTAGCTCGAAGGAGGTGTGTGGATTAATGTTCCAATTATATAAAAATCAAGTTTGGATTAGTGACGTTTTTGGTTTAGAAGAGAAAAAGTAAAGACGAGCTACGATTACGATTAACCTACGACGTAATGACGTAAAACGATGACGTAATTACGTAAAACGCGACGAAATTAAAAATTTAACCTGAAAATTAATTAAAAGATTAAACTAAGTCTAAAATAATATAAATAAGAATAAAAATCCAATAAATATATTTTAAAACCTTTTATTAATTAAATATCAATTTTAAATGCTAATTAAAGCCCTAAAACTAAATATAATTAACAAAATGTCCAAAATATTATTTTATTGAACTAATAACTCACTTATATCATTTAAAGACTAAAACGTATTTTTCCTAAATTTTCAAAACTATTTTTCTAATTTTTTAATGATAAAAACTATTTTTAAACTAAAATAATCATAAAAAATAATAAAATAATGCTAAAAATGATTTGACAATTTTAAAAATCCTAAATTATGCTATTGAACAGTAGAAAAATGAAAAAGTTTGAAAAATGTAAAATTTTTCACTAAAAGACAAAACTGATTATAATTAAAACCCTAATTAAACTAAATTAATTATAAAAATTAAATAAAAAGTGAACAGTAAAAACTTTTTAAACTACAAATCTTAAATTATTTTTCTAAGTCTATGAAAATTTTTAAAACTGAAAAATAATAATTTTTGTCACTAAAAGACAAAAATAGAAAAATAAAAAGTGATTTAATGTAAAAAATACTAATGAACAGTGACAGAAAAATAAAATAAGCAGAAAAATCAAAAATAAAATAAGAAAAATACTGAAACAAAAATGGAGTTCTAAAACCTATTTAAGCTCACTAAAGACAAAAAACTATAGAACTGAAAGTGACATGTTGGACTTTTTTGTCTTGTAGCTTGGAAGTACCAACCAATGCACTAGCAGGGGTAATTGAGTTCCCACTACTAGTGCAAAATCAAGGTATGTGGGATAATAAGCTTAGGAAAGCTTATTGTGAGCTTTTTTCTTGGACAATAAGGCACCCCCACAACCAGTTGGGTTGTGGGGAGTCAGTAAGAATGTAAAAACAACACCTTAAACACAGAAATCACACAATCCAACACAATATGCAGTCACTGTATTGCCTTTTGGGGACTGATGAACAGTTGCAGTATTTCTAGGCACAAAAACGAATTTCAATGGGCCAAAACTTGCACAAATCCTAACCAAATGGCATAAAAGCTATCTAAAACCCTAGATGATGCTAAACTCTAATAGATTTCACAAGATGGTGGACCAAATCAACAAAGAACAGTCAATTAAGGCACTTACTTAATTTTGCTACTTGGTCCAAATTTTTAACATGTAATCTATTTCAACTCCTACCAAAATTGAAATGCAAAGCTACAAATACCCTATGACATCAAAATAAGTAGGTTTGAGTGGATTTTAACTGGTTTTAGATGCACTTTAACCAATAATCCCTTAATCCCAAACACTCCCTTATTTTCTCAAATCAAAAATTAACAAAGTAATTTCAAGCAACTTAAATCAAAATCATATAAATCCACATCAAAACACTTACCTAACACTAAATGAACAGAGCACAATCAAGACATAGCCATAAAACTTAACCTAGAGCAGTTCTATCCAAAGATCACATAAAACTTCAAAAAAACAAGGCAAGTGGGGTTCAAGCCTTATACCTGGCTGATGCCTTCCACTGGTCCATTTTTTTGGCTTGTGTGATATGTGTAGAGAGCTCTTGTTGCTGGTCTACAACAGACCCAAGAGTATAATGTCTTCAAATCAATGTAAAATAAAAGGGATGGAATGGGGCTTGCTGATCTTTGTTCCTGCACAACACCACCAAACCAAGAGACAAAAAACAAATTCAATAAGTACCCAATAAGCTGTTTGTCAAGCAGCTTATGGGTAGCTTAAATGAACAGTGAGATAATAATCACTAAAAAATGAAATTTTTTTCTGAAAATTCTTTGAGACTTAAAACCTTTTGAAACCTTATCCTTTTGAAACCAACTATTCGAAAGAAATCTTAATCAACCAAATCAGCCTAAAGCTTCAACTTTCACTTCCACTTTAGACTTTGATTAATTTTCTGAAAATCTTAGAACACCTTTTTAACAACCTTTGACAACTTTAACTAAAAACATGAATTGGAAGTAAATTGATAAATACTGAAACATTAAACGAAAAATTATGGAACTCAGAAATTGTAAAAGCTTAACTCTTTCATTTTCATTAATAAAATCAATTTTTTACAAAAACTGGAACAGAAAATAGAGACACATTTCGTCTCTATTTATACAAGTAAATATAACAATCTAGAGTACACAAACCCTAAACAATAATATGCCTAAAATGCCCTCATGAATTTGAATTTCAGCTTTGGTCAAATGGATCACATGTGAATGTTGTGATGATACAGCTGTTATCTTTCATCTCAGTCGTTCAATTTTTCCTTGCCAACACGAAACAAACCTGGTTCGTTGATGCTGCTGCCACATTTGTCTTCAAGCTAAAAAAGTGGGGCAGGGGAAGGTGGGTTTGTCACATGGGGTGAGACTGTGATGTTTTTGGGAGTGGATAAGGGATTAGGCTGGGGTTAATTATGGTTCTGGAAGAGTAGGGTTTAAAACCCCTTGATTTAAGGTGGGTTTGTAATTAGGGTTTATGTTTTGGATTAATAGTGAATTTAGGGAAGATGGGGGCACAATAACTGTTTCCCTCCACTAATATTAATATAAAAACCAGATTTAAATTAGGTTTAAGATTAATAAAGAATATTAGTGGAGGTCTGACGTGGGGTGGTGACTAGGCGTTGACTACCAGGTGGCACAAGGTGAGTGGGTGTAGAAGTTAGGCTGTCTGGGCAAGAATAACCCCCATAAGTTTCAAATGTTTCTATATCAAGTAAATACCAGATTTAACCCAATTCCTTTATAAATAACTTTGATGCTTTTGTCACTTTTGGCACAAGGTATTTCATAAACTTTCTATAAGGACCAATCTTGCAATTTTGATTATTTCCAAATTCTTCAAGGGAAAATCTTGTATATTCTTCATTCTTCAAGTATATATCTTGTATAAATTGATTCTTGGACCAAACTTGACAAATCCCAAAAGATGAGGGACCAAACTTGACATTCTTCAAAACTTCAAGGGCAATTTTGGAAAATCATCGTTGAGGTCCGGTTCTTTGTGCGGCTTCGTTTCCCGTGTTCGTTTTTGCTTGATTCCTTTGATCTTTTGGTGAATTCACGATATTCGTACCTGAAATATACAATGAACAAATACAAGCACATTTTTGGGTATTTTGATGATATTTTAAGCATTTTAAGCCCGATTTGGATGATGAGACTATGTATAAATACAATCTCATCAAGGGTTTAATTTAAAAACAGTATATTAATTTTATAATAATGATGTTATAATGATTACATAAATTAGGGCTTGTAATTAGTGGGGTTAGGGTTAATTAATGAGGTTGATTTAGTTAAACCCGTTTTTAAAAACTGGGCAGAATTTTGAGTCAAATGTTTTGATCATATCGGGAGTTCTACAAACTCCTATTTTGCGATCCATGTATCCCTGAAAAGGTAATTGAAGTGGATTTCCAATTCAAGAAACTAGAACTAAATTGGAGGTCGGGAAGTGGGTCAAAAACAGGTTACAACAGTCGGAGGTCAAAATAGTTTTGAAGTCAGTCTGTTTTCTTTTTATGTTTTGGGTTGTTTGGGGTACTTAAGGTTGCATTAGGATCTTCTAACGAACATGAGAGATGGTTTATATATTAAAGTAAGTATCTGCATTGGGGCTAAGGGTGTGGTTTAGGGTAAGCCCCCCTAATCATGACAAACTTTTTGTATGTTTAAAATCAGTAAATCTGGAATGACAAATATATATATATATATATATATATATATATATATATATATATATATATATATATATATATATATATATATATATATATATATATATATATATATATATATATATATATATATATATATATATATATATATATATATATAAATATATATATCGGGGCCTTAACAGTAGCTTTAAGGTTGGGACAAACGGAGGGTGTTAGTTAACATATGTAAGGGCATAAATATTCCCTTTACAGAGATCATGGGTATGTTTAAATGGGTGTTTGGCTTATAGTTTGGAGACCTAAAACCGGGACTGTTTTGGGTAAAATGTTAACGGGACGGGTTATGAAGTATAATGAGTTAAGGGCTTTATAGAGGGGTGTAATGAGATGCTTAGAGTATGTAAATGAGTTATTAATATAGGAGGAGGTTAGATGTCCATCATAGGTTGATGAGCCATCTTAGTGATTGGTTCATGTTTTGATTATGTGTTTTTGGTTTGTTAGCTTTTTGCTAGTGCGAGGACTTTTGGAGAAGCTCAATCAGGTGAGTTTCATAGTCCCATGTTTACTAATGTTTATGACTTCCAGATGGGATGGAAGAGACACTGTGTTGTTATTTATAAATTATGCATTGAATGTTTTACGTTGGTAATGGACTTATGTGTGAATACTTACGTGATTAACTGCCAGTTGATTCTTGATTGTTTATGTTTTGACTTGGTACCAAGGGGATATTGGCAAGGCGGGGCATTGGGATTGGTTCATAGGTGTTTGGACACATATAGGAGTATGGTGTTTGGTAAGGCTTGTAGCCTTGGATTTGGGTGGTTTTGTTAAATCTTGAATATTAGTTGTTAATGCATGTTAGTATCACATTGTCCATATGTTTCTTAGATTTGGTTATTATTCATAGCTTATGGTATGATTTTGGCGTTTGAGTCTAAACCTATGACTCTCACCAACTTTATGTTGACGTGTTTTAGTGTCTCTTTCAGGTGATATTATGGTTAAGCGTGAGAACTTGATTGGCTAGGATTTGGAGTTACGTAGGAATGCATTTACAAGGAGATCCCCGTTTCCTTCTTAGTTTTTATTTGTTCATTTAATAAGAGATACTGTTGGCACCTATATGTTTGTTTTGGTTTTGTTATTGTTTGTCTCGGGTAAGTGGTAGGACTGTTACCTACTTACCTAGAATCCTGTATTGTTGAGATATTGTCATGACTTTTGTGTCACCATTTTATGACATTTCTTATTTCATATAGTTATCTCTATAGACACGCCATGTTGTGATGATATTCATACGTCGCGCCCCATATTCCGCCATGGTTAGGTGTGACAGAATGGTATCAAAGGAAATGGTTATAGAGAATTAGGTTGCCTAGTCACGTAGCCTAGTCTATATCTTAAGGGTCCCTACATATAGGCGTCATAGGAGTATGTGTGCATTTTATAATAGTTGATGTGTTTGGATGTTATTTATTGCGATGTTTCGACTAGTATGAGTTGAACCATAAAATTTTCATACTTAGCCACATGTTATTTTCTTTTCGGGTTGTGACTAGTGAAGGTTGAACCATAATCATCCACGCTAGTCATTGTTGTATTTTTGCTTAAATTGTACATTATAGTACATAATATGTACCTGAGGTATAATATTTTCTTTTGATTTTTAAGTCATGTTCCCTAAGAATCATGTGGTGGTTGGAGTTACTAGAGTAGGTGGATAGGAAGGATGTTAAGTTGTTACCACTCTTATGGGCGACATGACTTATAACTGATTATGTTTTCGTTTTGGATTTAGTCTATGCTGTTTTAGCTAGACTATGGATTTATGTATTTCAAGAAGTTTGACTATGTTATTTAAATGGATGAAGTTTTTGACCTTATTGGTTATGTGGTTATGAGTTTATGTGAGTAGATGGATTTATGTGTTATATGTTGTATTAATTCCTATAAGTGTCATCATAGGAGGGAGTGCATTGGGGAAAGGGTAATTGTATAAGTATGGTGGCCAACATAGTTATACAAGTACCACAACTTCAATGGGTTCTCAAGTATGATTGCATGAAAGAGGGTTAGTACATGCTTGTATATGATGAGATGTGGATTGTGGGTATATTTATAATATATGGGTTTATGTTATAGTCATGTTGTGTGATTTTGGGATCACAAGATAGGGACTGGTTTTAGTGATGGGTTTTATGCCTTGTGGTAAGATGGGGATTACTCGTATGGAAAAACGAGTGTATGACGCGATCGATTGACTTGATATGTATGATAACGAGTATGTTTTGGGAGATTTAATAGTTATATATATGCAGATGTATATATACTACTATGTGTTAAGTTATGATATATGGTCGTTCAGTAGTTATTTTAACTTGAACGTACCTTGTGTTTGCTCGTGTTTTATGGTGCTGGAGTTTGATGGAGTTCCAACGACGTTTTGAGTCTTTTGGATGTGTGTCTACATTCGGGTATGTATCTTTATTAATGCGAACTACTAAATTTTCTTGCAAATAAGTCTTGCTGATTATAGCAAAACGGTTTTGAGAATAATTTTTAAGTGTATGGTATGATATCCATATGAATAAGTCCTAAATGACTTAAAACCATCCCGAAAAATATCCATATGCCTAATTACCTCATCCGAGACCTCTAAATGCTAAACCATAAATCGTAAAAATATGATTTTCTATAATACATATATGTATATATAAAACCACTAAATGACACCATCTCAGTTCATAGTCACTACCATTTGAGCTTATGAACATGAAATAAAGACATATCGTTTCACTCACAAGGTACCTCGTACCGGAAACGATATCCAAACCATAATCTATACACACCAATTAGCACATAAACACGTAAAGACACGTAACTAGCACAAAATAAAACTAAGTGACGAACCTCAAAACCAGGGTTGTCACATCACTCCCTCCTAATAGAAATCTCGT
The DNA here is from genome assembly GCA_025667525.1 of Glebionis coronaria. Taxonomy (NCBI): domain Eukaryota; kingdom Viridiplantae; phylum Streptophyta; class Magnoliopsida; order Asterales; family Asteraceae; genus Glebionis; species Glebionis coronaria. The sequence goes on along the minus strand of CM046877.1, from coordinate 601,062,874 downwards.
CCCGAGATTTACTCCTTAGGATCAAACACACAAACAACAAATCACATGAGGATACTTGTTCTAAACGAACTCCTCTCATTTCCATGAGGGCAACAAGGGATGCTATGTAGAAAAGGAGGAAACCACTAGAGTTAGTGACAAAGTTATGTATGAAGTTTCACCCATAGTAACGGGTGGTATGATTTGGTAAAATGAAAGAGTTGATGTAGAGTTTTGTAGGTCCATTTATGTTCTTTGGAAAGATCGGACTAGTAGCTTATGAGTATAGAATTACCTGGGGAAAATGAGTTGTATACATGATACATTTCATGTATTGAGATTGGTAAATGTTGTTTGAGAATGCATTTTGCATGTACGGTTATTCAGGACTTGTGTTAATAAGAGTCTTTGTTTTATCAAAGAGTCAGTTGTGAGATTTATTGACTGTGAGGTCAAGAGTTTGGCAATGAATTTAGATATTGTTAGTTAGTATATGTGGTAATTTGAGACTTGAACTAAAGTTCACATGGAAATGAGAGGAGTTCGTTTAGAACAAGTATCCTCATGTGATTTGTTGTTTGTGTGTTTGATCCTAAGGAGTAAATCTCGGGACGAGATTTCTATTTGGAGGGAGTGATGTGACAACCCTGGTTTTGAGGTTCGTCACTTAGTTTTATTTTGTGCTAGTTACGTGTCTTTACGGGTTTATGTGCTAATTGGTGTGTATAGATTGCGGTTTGGATATCGTTTCTGGTACGGGGTACCTTGTGAGTGAAACGATGTGTGATGATTTCATGTTCATGAGCGCAGATGGTAGTGACTATGAAGGTTGAACCATAATCATCCACGCTAGTCATTGTTGTATTTTTGATTAAATTGTACATTATAGTACATAATATGTACCTGAGGTATAGTATTTTCTTTTGATGTTTAAGTAATGTTCCCTAAGAATCATGTGGTGGTTGGAGTTACTAGGAGTAGGTGGATAGGAAGGATGTTAAGTTGTTACCACTCTTATGGGCGACATGACTTATAACTGATTATGTTTTCGTTTTGGATTTAGTCTATGCTGTTTTAGCTAGACTATGGATTTATGTATTTCAAGAAGTTTGACTATGTTATTTAAATGGATGAAGTTTTGGACCTTATTGGTTATGTGGTTATGAGCTTATGTGAGTAGATGGATTTATGTGTTATATGTTGTATTAATTCTTATAAGTGTCATCATAGGAGGGAGTGCATTGGGGAAAGGGTAATTGTATAAGTATGGTGGCCAACATAGTTATACAAGTACCACAACTTCAATGGGTTCTCAAGTATGATTGCATGAAAGAGGGTTAGTACATGCTTGTATATGATGAGATGTGGATTGTGGTTATATTTATAATATATGGGTTTATGTAACGGTTGCCTACGATATGGATATTTTTGAGTGTGTTATTTTTTTGGGTTATAGTCATGTTGTGTGATTTTGGGATCACACGATAGGGACTGGTTTTAGTGATGGTTTTTATGCCTTGTGGTAAGATGGTGATTACTCGTATGAAAAAACGAGTGTATGACGCGATCGATTGACTTGATATGTATGATAACGAGTATGTTTTGGGAGATTTAATAGGTATATATATGCGGATGTATATATACTACTATGTGTTAAGTTATGATATATGGTCGTTCAGTAGTTATTATAACTTGAACGTACCTTGTGTTTGCTCGTGTTTTATGGTGCTGGAGTTTGATGGAGTTCCAACGACATTTTGAGTCTTTTGGATGTGTGTCTACATTCGGGTATGTATCTTTATTAATGTGAACTACTAAGATTTCTTGCAAATAAGTCTGGCTGATTATAGGAAAACGGTTTTGAGAATAATTTGTAAGTGTATGGTATGATATCGCAACTTACATTTTTTTTAGTTGTATTAGTAAGTTATAAAAAAGTTGTCTTGAAAATAATTAGATTAGTCTATGTAACATGTGATAATATATTTTACAGGGGTAAAGAAATTTTACAATGATTTTCTTAAGTGGAGTTAAAATTTTAGAAGTATTTAACTAGACGGAAAGAGTAAAAAGGGAGATTTTATTATAGTAACGATAATAATAACACCACACCTTGTAAACTTGTAATAGTTTAGTTATAACCAGCCTAAATGGATTTTATAAAATAATAATAATATAGAATAAAATGAAAATAAAACACTGTATTTATAAACATGTATTGGTTTCATAAAAACAAGTGAAATAAGTTTAATATGGGTAAATAAGATAATGGTTAGAATAAGATTGTAGTATACTAACTAGTTGATATCTGGATAAAATGATGAAGATAAACGGATGAGTTATTGATTAAAAATGAGTATGATTGATTTTGGTTCTTATGAGAAGTAACTAATTAGGATGGAAGTTTTAAATTTTCTGATTTTTCGAAATTTAGTAATACTAATCGTGACGAGTCTAATTTTTCGTTGTTGGCACACTCTATTGATCTTTCGGATTACATTGTTTTGTTTTCAGTTGTTTTGGCTAGGGTTCATTTTACCCTATATTTTATTGGGACACGATTTTTTGGAATTCTATTGTTACACGTCATGGTTGATTTATTTATGCGATTGTGGGAACGTTAGGATGAGAGGATAGAGTTGGGTAGTATTACTTATGGTTAGATACTGTAATGGAGAGAGGTGTTTTGGTTTAAAGATTGTGTTGAAGGAATGATTAAGAGTTGTGGAGTTTTGAAACTTAGATTAGTTACGGGAATAAGGGAGTAAGTAAAGTTAGTTGAGTGGTCATGGGAACGAGATGTCATGCTATGAGAAGTTGGTTGAAGTACTTTTAGAAATATTGTGGTTGATGAGTTGAAGTTAGGAGCTAATACGTAGTGGGAAGTTCCTAGGTAACATCATGGAGACGAGAAGGAGTGCGTAAAGAGCTACATCGCGAAGCAAGGAGCTGAAAGGACTACGTGTCGGCTGCGAGAAGGATGCAAGAGATTTAGAAGGAGTCACGAAAGTTGAAAGGACTGGAAAGGTGACAAGCACTATGATGAGAAATTTACGTATGGTTCGTGACGAAGAAGGGCAGATCGAGTATCGGAGTGGAGCTGCAAAGAGCTGAACCAGTGGATCGTGATGAAGTGAATACATGACATGGGAGATTAAGAACTCGTGGAAGTGACAAGGGGAGTCGAGTGACCACGCGGATAGAATTTTGTGGCAATCAATATCGAGGGATGAGAAGTGAGGCTGAGCTGAATAAGTTTCGTGGAGAAGTGATTAGAGAGTCGGTTTTGTAAAGGTGTTATGAAAGATCTTTGGGAAAGACAACTATGAATTATCCAATGCACTAGTGATTTCCATAGATCTGATGAATGAAGTATGAAATTTTTGTTGGACGGGATAGTGTAGGAATAAGGGAAAACCATGGAAGGAGAGAACCAAGTATTCCTAGAAGATGATGACTGAAAGTACCTCATGTTAGGTCAAGATCATAATAGAAGTATGATACTTGAGTAATAATTTAGAATAGGGCTTAGTTAGACAAATGGAAACTAATGTAGGTATAAGATGAGAGTGTGATCCGCATGAAATCACAGGAAACTCTAGTCTGTCCCTATTAGGAGGGAGTAGGAGAGCTGGTTGTGAGAAAAAAAAGTGAAGCTACCTGGAAAATTTTGGCATATAGATGACTAGATAAACTTAGCTAGTGGAGCTGGATTGTTATATCTGCCTAGAATGCTAGAGGCATTCGGAGTACGAGACGTAGAGAATGATCTATACAGATCATGAACGTCTCCAACACATATTTAATCATCTTGATTAAACATTTGGAAAAGGTGATGATTGGAGTTAAGTGATGAAAGAAAAATTGCAAGGCCAAGTACCATCTGGGAAAGGCAAGCATGGTTGATGACATATGGAATAAGAAAAATGAAGTGAAGTTGAGACGAACTTGAACTATATGGATGACATATTAGGGTGGTTTGGATGAAGGATGTAGGTTGCACGAGTTGAGTTGTCTAAAGCAGAGAACGCGTCAACCTGTATGTTGCGTGACTTGGACAATCATATGGAGAAAAGGGACGTAGACTATACTTCCTACATAGATAGGAGTAGTTTAGAAAGGGGCGATGTAAGGACGAAGTTGGTGAAAGGGATACATAATGGGGTGGAGGAATAAGTACGATGAGAGATGGGTGATAGTCGATAGACTGACTAATTCATCTCATATTTCAAGAGGAATGAGAAGACACGTAGTTGAGAAGTTGGAAGGATTGCGTACGGATGTGATGGAATAGAGGGTTTTGCGTAAAGGTTAGCCTAATATGTATGGAGTGCCTTATGAAGGATTATGGCAAGGGAAGAAACGAAGGGAAGCATCACATCGTGATGTATGGTAGGATTTGAGGAAGAAGAAGGAAGTGTGTATAGAAGCGAAGCATGAATGAAATAGGTCGAGATAGGAACCGGAGGTAAAACTTTGGTAGAGCTTAATAAGTAGAATAAAGCACAACACAGGCTAATACTGTCGTAGTGCGGAAAAGGAAATGGCACTGACCTATACTTATTGTTTGGGAGACTTAGTATCGATAATCGAATGGATGAGGAGTTATAGGAGTGATGTGCCATAGGGACAAAGGGCTTGGACTAACTGAGATAACCGTCCTTTTGATGATGTGTATAGATCATAAGTTGAATTGGATTGGAAGAACTATGGATATGTGGAAGACCGTCACATGTCACTTTGTAAGGAAATTGGAATTTTTAAGTAGTTTGGGGTACGGACTAAAGGGAGTTGATGAACATAATTGGTCTAACACCCCACCAAATGCTATGCGCAGCGGACCTACAACATTTGGGTGCTAGGCAGTTATCATCGCACACAAGATATATCGAACGACTCCAAAGAGACGTCAAATTCAAACTTAAATTAAAAATTGTTGAAAAGTTACATGTCTACGGTTTTCCAACCCCAAATGATACAACAGAGTTTTGCGTTTCGGTCCCCATGAATCTCAACCCCAAAAGTTACAGTTTTCACAACAACATGACATAGAGTTAAAAATGTTTAAGTAACAACGGGAGGAAAAACAAGTAGACTCCTAGCTCCACACACAACATCCATCCAATGCACGCTCCATGCTACACTTCAGCGGTTACCTGAAACACATGCTAAATTTGGTCAACGAAAACGTTGAGTGGAATTCATAGGTTTTACAATTCATTTTGAACATATGTGAAATAAAAACCATTCACGATCATTCATAGACTTGTCGATCAAACAATCTATATTCAAGATACTGACAATTGTGTTTAAGCTCATGACACTAAACCGTTAACTCAATCACCCGCGTAATAATTACCGGCGTGATTCAGATGAAACCAGTGCCCCTACTAAGGCATCAGTTGCAATTATACCTTATCTCTTATCACAAATTATCCGTCCGCAGGGGGTATCGACGTACTAGCCCTCGTCTCGGATAGGGTAGTCAACCCCATAGTACTATCACTTTGTATAAGCGGCTATTTCTAATCCACGTTAGGACTAAACAATAGTTAATAGTTCATGAATTTAGGGCCTTTTGCAACTAGGTACTCAATACAATTTCAAGGCAACATTCGGGTCCAACAATCATTCATGACATATGTTCATTTTGAAAACTAGCATGCATTTCCCTCACGGGTAAAACAGTTTGAAATAATAATAAGCGAGGCTATAAATTCACACCTTATATAACAAGTAGTCGATAGTTCGAGTGACGGTCACTGACGACGATACGGATGCCCGGGTAAATCAACACCTATCAAACCAAATAACGCGTAATGAGTAATATCATTTTATAAACCTTATGGTACTGTATAAAATACATACATATTAGTCACTTGTGACAATTACAACTCACGCCAAAACAAAACGACAAGTGTTACTCGTTTTTACCATTTGTCCTTATTATTAACGTTATTCATTTTTACTCATTTTCGCTGATACTTACCAAAAGTACGGACTGTTTTACTATACTTAACCCTTTTTATAAAATTTGAGAAAATTCTCAAAAATACTTTAAGACTTTTAGAAATCACATATTTAATCCCAACAAAAGTTTTCACTTCTACGACCCGTTACTCAACACTTTTCCAAAACTACGTTTTTCGGACTGAAATTGTACTTTGACCAAGTCGGACTCATTTGACCCGTTTAAAATACTCCATTGACCCATTTGACACCTAAGTCTTATAATAGACTCAAATGTGCAGGTTTGAGACCAAAAATCAACCCTTGACCATTTACCAAACTAAACCTATAGTCCCCGGGATTTGACCTAAAACCAAGCATAATTTCGGATTATGACGGTTTTCATCTCCCGGTACACAAATTTCAAAACGTCGTAACTTTTGACTCGTTAGGAGTCGTAAGCTCTACCTTATATCAAATCGAAGCTAAGAAGATGCTCTACAACTCTATCCTAATCACAAGACCTGTTTACAAAATAATTTTTACGAAAACACCTTAAACTTTCTGCCTAAAATTACCTATACCAAAATCATACCAACGCTCGTTTTCAAACCCATTTACCAACATTAGACCTCAAACTAAACACTCCTAAGCATACCCAATCATCCAAATCAGTCCTACACTACCTAAGGTTCATACCCAAATCAAAACCCAATCACTAAATCAAACATGCAATAAGCTATACCTATTTAAAACATCTAAAAACACAAAATAAACACAAACCCATGATCAAAACATCAACCACCATGATCCCCCAAACACCCCCCCTTAGCCGTGGGGTTTGGGTGATCAAAACACCACAACTAAATTAATTTTGGTGGGTTTGTTAATTGATTACACACCCATTACACATGAATTAAACATGCATTTACCCAATTAACATCAAAAATTATTTTGAAAAATTCATTTGATTCTTGAAAAAAATTATGAATGCATGTTGGATTAAATTACATAGAAAGATTGGAAATGATTTAATTAGAGGTGGTCTAACCTTAGTTTTAATCAAAACCAAGTAAAAAAAAATTTATGGGTGGTTTATGGTGGGTGAGGGTGGTCGTCGGCCTAAAGGAGAAAAGAGGGAGAGAGTGGAAATTTTTTTGAAGTATTTTGTGTTGTGTGTGTTTTGTTTTCCATTTTGTAAAAATTCTAGGGACTTGGTGCAATATGAGCATTCTTTTGGCCTTAAGCAAAAACGACTCCAAATGTTTACGGGATTGGCTCATTTGACATTTTGGAAAATTTTACGGGAGTCGGGAATCATTCCAAACACTCCAAAATACTTTTGGGACACTTTAAATGTACCCGGAAAGCAATAAAACTCACCTGACTCGACTTAACACGAACCGTAAGTAAAATTCTCGAAAAATTACATTATCGATAAAACTTCAATAATTATAGAAATTTGGGCATCCATCGGGATCGTATTCGTCATCGTCCTTCTTGAATCGTCAATCGTCAAAATTATAACCTCGAACATCGGTTTCAACCAAAATACTAAAATATATAGCAATTAAAATTTATTAAAAATTTCAAAAATAAGCGTAATTTAGGGTAATGTTAGTGACCTCGGTTCTAGGGTATCACATCCACCCCTCCTTAAAGAGAGCGACGTCCCGGCGCTCGCCTCTTCTTATACTCACATTTCGTGCCGCTGGAACAGATGAGGATACCTTTCCTTGAAAAAGTCCTCACGTTCCCAAGTGTATTCCGGTCCACGCCTAGAATTCCATCGAACCTTCACAATGGGAATTCTACTACGCTTCAGCCTCTTGACCTCTCGGTCCATAATTTCCACGTGTTCTTCCACAAAATGCATTTTGTCGTCCAGTTGAATCTCGTCCAAAGGAATCACCAATTCCTTATCCGCCAAACTCTTCTTCAAGTTCGATACGTGAAACGTGTCGTGAATAGCACTAAGCTCGCTCGGCAACTTTAACTTATACGCTACTGGTCCAATTCGTTTAACGATCTTAAATGGTCCAATGTACCTCGGACTCAACTTTCCTTTCTTCCCAAAACGAATTACACCCTTCCACGGCGAAACCTTAAGCATAACCATATCTCCGACTTCAAATTCCAACGGTTTTCTTCTGTTATCGGCATAACTCTTCTGTCGGCTTCTCGCAGCAAGTAGTCGGTTCTTGATTTGCACAATCTTCTCGGTCGTCTCTAAAACCATTTCGGGTCCAGTCAATTGACTTTCTCCTACTTCACTCCAACACACAGGCGATCTACACTTCCTTCCATACAATGCTTCGAACGGTGCAGCCTTGATGCTCGCATGGTAACTATTATTATACGAAAACTCCACTAAAGGCAAGTGGCGTTCCCAACTTCCTCCAAAATCAATCACGCATGCTCGGAGCATGTCCTCCATCGTCTGAATGGTTCGTTCACTCTGGCCGCCAGTCTCCGGATGATAAGCCGTACTTAAATTCAATTCAGTGCCCATCGCACGTTGAAGCGATTTCCAAAATTCCGAAGTAAATCTACTATCGCGATCCGAAATAATCGATAACGGTACTCCATGTCTGCAAACGATCTCCTTCACGTACACACTGGCCAGCTTTTCCATACTGTCCGTCTTCTTCATAGGTAAGAAATGAGCAGTTTTCGTCAATCTATCCACTATTACCCAAATCATATCACATCCACTAGGAGTTCTGGGTAAACCCGTCACGAAATCCATAGCGATTCTCTCCCATTTCCATTTTGGGATCTCTGGTTGTACCAACAACCCAGACGGCTTCTTATGTTCTTCTTTAACCTTCGCACAAGTCAAACACTTACTAATGTAACGAGCAATATCCGCCTTCATATTCGGCCACCAATAAACTTTCTTTAGATCATGATACATTTTATCCGATCCAGGATGTATCGAGTACTTTGACTTATGAGACTCGTTCATAACCAAATCTCGTACTCCAGGCTTTCCTTTCTCGGATGGACACAACGGTAACCGAATCCGATTCTCGAAATATCTCAGTCCGTCTGACCTAACCACAAAAAGAGGTTTCAACATTCTTCCCAAGTTCTCAGCATCAACATTCTCTTTCATTAATCCCCTCTCTTGAGCCTTTAGTATAGTTTCGGTTAAGTCAACACTCTCAGTCATCACCAATGCTCTGAATCTCAAAGGTTTCTCTCGATCCTTCCTACTAAGTGCATCCGCTACAACATTCGCCTTGCCAGGATGGTAGCGAATTTCACAGTCATAGTCACTCAGTAATTCTACCCATTGTCTCTGTCGCATGTTCAACTCCTTTTGATCTAAAATGTGCTGCAAACTCTTGTGGTCAGTGAATACAACACACTTCGTCCCATACAAATAATGTGTCCACAATTTCAACGCAAAGACTACAGCTCCTAATTCCAAATCGTGCGTCGTGTAGTTCTCCTCATTCTTCCTCAGTTGTCTCGACGCGTAAGCGATCACCTTCTCGCGCTGCATCAACACAGCTCCATAACCATTACGAGATGCATCACAATACACTACAAAGTCTTCGGTTCCTTCAGGTAATGACAATATCGGTGCGGAACATAACTTGTTCTTGGGCGTTTTGAAAGCGAATTCTTCCTCATCTCCCCATTCATACACCATATTCTTCTTGGTAAGCTTTGTCAATGGCTTCGCAATCAACGAAAATCCTTCAATGAATCTCCGATAATACCCAGCTAAACCAAGGAATTGTCGAACTTCAGTCGGCGTTGTCGGTGCCGACCATTCCCTGATCGCTTCGACCTTGGCGGGATCCACGCGAACTCCTTTGCTATCAATTACGTGACCAAGGAATTGCACAGACTCTAACCAAAACACACACTTCGAGAACTTCGCATACAGCTTCTCTCTCTTCAGTAGATCGAATATCTTTCTCAGGTGCTTCTCGTGCTCCTCCTTACTCTTAGAGTAAATAAGAATATCATCAATAAAAACAATGACAAACTTATCTAGATACGGCTTGCATACACGATTCATAAGGTCCATGAATACAGCAGGCGCGTTTGTCAACCCAAACGGCATTACTCGAAATTCGAAGTGTCCATACCGCGTACGAAAGGCGGTTACAGGAATATCCTCCTCTCTCACACGCAGTTGATGATACCCTGATCTCAAGTCGATCTTTGAGTATACACAGGAACAGATCAATTACAAGGTTCAATTAAGTCGATATCAAAAACGAAATTTCCTAACTTCAAGGTACACCCTTTCAGTATAGAATTCGTACTAACGATTTTCCCATCGGCTAACTCCACGTTATAACTAGTCGCTAATAATACCGGTTTTCTATCGATATGACGACTAAATTTAACATCTACGAAACTCTTGTCGGAACCAGAATCAAACAAAATACTAGCATAACAAGCGTCTAGCAAAAACGTACCGGTAACCACGTTAGGACCCTGTGGTTTATCAGTCGTCCCCACTTGATACACGGCAGCAGCATTGTTACCTCCTTGCTTGTTTCCTGCCTTCGGGCAATTTCCTTGCTTATGGCCTCTTTCTCCACATCCAAAACAACCCATCACTCTCGTAGCATTCGCCCCAGTGGATACCCCCTTTGTTCGGAAATCAGACATCCTGTGACCCGCTTTTCCACATTTACCGCATGCAGGCGGGCAACTCCCTACATGGTACAAGTTGCATCGACCACAGTGGGGATTCACCTTCGCTCCTCTGGGGTTTGTCACAGCTCTCATCCCTTTATTCCTTCGCTGGTTGAACTGCTGATTGCGGTTCTGACCATTGTTGTTTCGGTTTCCACCTCGGCTTTGACCCTGGGATTGGTTGCTCTGCGCCGCCTCCCACTTCCTCTTATTTCCTTCAGCAATGAAGTTCTTTTTGTCTTGGAGTTTGACATCCATCAATGCGTGAGCCATCTGGACCGCTTCATCAAACGACCCAGGTTTAGACGAAGTCGTCTCACCCTTGATATTACTGGATAGACCTTTGATGTACTGTTTCATCTTCTTGTTATCATCGGCAATGGTGTCTGGACACAAAAGGCTTAGTTCATTAAACCTCCTGGTGTAAGCAGTGATATCATTATTTTTCAAAGTCAGGTGCCTCAACTCATCTTCCAATTGACCTAGCTCCTCTTCAGGACAGAACTTCTTGGTCAAAAGAGCTTTAGTAGCAGTCCATGTTCTTGCATTCGCTACTGCTAACCCAACAGTGGCTACTTGGGTGTTCCACCAACTCAATGCATCGTCAAGAAAAGTAGCAGCCGCAAACTTGACCTTGTTCGCTTCTGAGCAACCACTAATCTCGAAAGTACTTTCGACCTTTTCTAACCATCTCCTGAGTTCTAGAGCTCTACTAGTTCCACGAAATTGCGTGGGACCACATTTTATGAAACTAGAGTAAGTACACTCTCTTGGGGCTTGCTGTCTCCGCGCATTTCTGCCCTGGTCTGGGTTCCTCCCTGCTCGATCTGCTTCTAGCGCATTCGCAATGGCTTCCTGAATCATCGTGTTCACGCGGTCGGCGGTTAGTTTTGGAGGCATGGTGCGTTATCAAATACACCTCTCTGTAAAGACAGGGAAAATAGAAAAACAATGTAAGTATACACATCAAGATTAAGATGGATTTCTCTTTCAAGACATAATATAAATACAATGACACATCACTACAGAGTTACTAATATTCATCAATTCACATCACAAAAGATCAAATTAAAGACATATCACAGATCAGGAAAGGTAAACATGGATTGTATTGATAATCAACCAAAATTGTGACAAGTAGTGCCACTACAACCATTCACCATAAAACTTAAGTCCTCAAGTTTTTCATCACAATGCCATCATACAAAAGTCTAAAATAGTTCTATTACAACGATCAAAGATAAAATACAAGACAAGCAACTAGGCATGTGGTGATCCACACGGCCTCTTGGATGGCGGTTCATCATCATCTTCCTCGGGTTCCTCGTCGCTATCTTCCTCGTCCACATCATCCATCTTCCTCTTTCCTTTGTCATTCGGCCCACATTCAGTCGCCTTCCTCGTCCCTGACGTAGACCCACACTCAACCGCTACATGATTTCCCACAGTGATACAAGCACCTCTGGAAGGTGGCTGGATCATGAAGTCATTAGCCTCCATTTCCAAGACGTCCACAAATCTCCAATCTTGGGGCAAGGATGCTCTCACTCGATGCTCCCAACTCTGCATCCTAGAAAATCTCGCTTGATCTTCCCTAACTCGATCAAGACTGGCGCTCAAGTTCGCGATCATCGATCTTAGGCTGTTGATATCACTCTTGTTTGCATTTCCATCATACTCAATTCTTGAAGTTCTTGCCAATAATCTTTGGTGTGCTCCTTCATTCTCGTCGAATCTGTCGATTACCCTTGATTCCACTATGTACCGCTCGCTCATCGATTCATCCAATCTTCACACAACACGCCGTACGTCATGATAAGCTCTTTGTCCGGGGTAGCAAACTCTTGAGATGCCCTGATGAAGAAAATTTGCGCTCGCCGCACCTTCGGATCTCCTGGGGATACCTGGTACACCAACCAGATGAGAAGTACGTTGTGGGTAAATAGTTCTCCTTTGGTCAAGGTCCTGGGCTTGCACATTGTTCGCCTCGGTCTGTCCTTCAGCAGCTGTTCCAACATTTCCCCCTTCGTGACCCACGACGTAATCGTTTCCATTACCATTAGGCGGTACCTCGGCCATTCCTGCAATAATAGAGAATTTTGGAGGGTACGTAAGATAACTATACAATATTTATAAATACATGCATGCAAATGCATTGCAAAGGTGGTACACATGCCCAAAATGCGATAATATGATGCTCATGCATGATTAATAAAAGAATTACGGTGTCGGGTATTCCACGTATAATTTCAACGTTTACATATAGTAATTTCCATATTTACGTAATAAATACCCACATATATACTTCAACTCAAAAGTATACGTCAAATGCCATGAATACAAAAATAAACCTTACTGGAGCCATGCAGGATAGTTGTGTGCTCTTGGACAATTTCTTACGACACCAAAAGTTATAGTTTAGGAATTTTCAAAACGACCTAGTTCTCTATAACTCATGGCTCTGATACCAATCTTTAACACCCCACAAAATGCTATGCGCAGCGGAACTACAACATTTGGGTGCTAGGCAGTTATCATCGCACACAAGATATATCGAACGACTCCAAAGAGACGTCAAATTCAAACTTAAATTAAAAATTGTTGAAAAGTTACATGTCTACGGTTTTCCAACCCCAAATGATACAACAGAGTTTTGCGTTTCGGTCCCCATGAATCTCAACCCCAAAAGTTACAGTTTTCACAACAACATGACATAGAGTTAAAAATGTTTAAGTAGCAACGGGAGGAAAAACAAGTAGACTCCAAGCTCCACACACAACATCCATCCAATGCACGCTCCATGCTACACTTCAGCGGTTACCTGAAACACATGCTAAATTTGGTCAACGAAAACGTAGAGTGGAATTCATAGGTTTTACAATTCATTTTGAACATATGTGAAATAAAAACCATTCACGATCATTCATAGACTTGTCGATCAAACAATCTATATTCAAGATACTGACAATTGTGTTTAAGCTCATGACACTAAACCGTTAAGTCAATCACCCGCGTAATAATTACCGGCGTGATTCAGATGAAACCAGTGCCCCTACCAAGGCATCAGTTGCAATTATACCTTATCTCTTATCACAAATTATCCGTCCGCAGGGGGTATCGACGTACTAGCCCTCGTCTGGAATAGGGTAGTCAACCCCATAGTACTATCACTTTGTATAAGCGGCTATTTCTAATCCACGCTAGGACTAAACAATAGTTAATAGTTCATGAATTTAGGGCATTTTGCAACTAGGTACTCAACACAATTTCAAGGCAACATTCGGGTCCAACAATCATTCATGACATATGTTCATTTTGAAAACTAGCATGCATTTCCCTCGCGGGTAAAACAGTTTGAAATAATAATAAGCGAGGCTATAAATTCACACCTTATATAACAAGTAGTCGATAGTTCGAGTGACGGTCACTGACGACGATACGGATGCCCGGGTAAATCAACACCTATCAAACCAAATAACGCGTAATGAGTAATCTCATTTTAAAAAACTTATGGTACTGTATAAAATACATACATATTAGTCACTTGTGACAATTACAACTCACGCCAAAACAAAACGACAAGTGTTACTCGTTTTATACCATTTGTCTTTATTATTAACGTTATTCATTTTTACTCATTTTCGCCGATACTTACCAAAAGTACGGACTGTTTTACTATACTTAACCCTTTTTATAAAATTTGAGAAAATTCTCAAAAATAATTTAAGACCTGTAGAAATCACATATTTAATCCCAACAAAAGTTTTCACTTCTACGACCCGTTACTCAACACTTTTCCAAAACTACGTTTTTCGGACTGAAATTGTACTTTGACCAAGTCGGACTCATTTGACCCGTTTAAAATACTCCATTGACCCATTTGACACCTAAGTCTTATAATAGACTCAAATGTGCAGGTTTGAGACCAAAAATCAACCCTTGACCATTTACCAAACTAAACCTATAGTCCCCGGGATTTGACCTAAAACCAAGCATAATTTCGGATTATGACGGTTTTCATCTCCCGGTACATAAATTTCAAAACGTCGTAACTTTTGACTCGTTAGGAGTCGTAAGCTCTATCTTATACCAAATCGAAGCTAAGAAGATGGTCTACAACTCTATCCTAATCACAAGACCTGTTTACAAAATAATTTTTACAAAAACACCTTAAACTTTCTGCCTAAAATTACCTATACCAAAATCATACCAATGCTCGTTTTCAAACCCATTTAACAACATTAGACCTCAACCTAAACACTCCTAAGCATACCCAATCATCCAACTCAGTCCTAAACTACCTAAGGTTCATACCCAAATCAAAACCCAATCACTAAATCAAACATGCAATAAGCTATACCTATTTAAAACATCTAAAAACACAAAATAAACACAAACCCATGATCAAAACATCAACCACCATGATCCCCCAAACACCCCCCTTAGCCGTGGGGTTTTGGTGATCAAAACAACACAACCAAATTAATTTTGGTGGGTTTGTTAAGTGATTACACACCCATTACACATGAATTAAACATGCATTTACCCAATTAACATCAAAAATGATTTTGAAAAATTCATTTGATTCTTGAAAAAAAATATGAATGCATTTTGGATTAAATTACATAGAAAGATTGGAAATGATTTAATTAGAGGTGGTCTAACCTTAGTTTTAATCAAAACCAAGTAAAAAAAAATTATGGGTGGTTTATGGTGGGTGAGGGTGGCCGTCGGCCTAAAGGAGAAAAGAGGGAGATAGTGGAAATTTTTTTGAAGTATTTTGTGTTGTGTGTGTTTTGTTTTCCATTTTGTAAAAATTCTGTGACAACCGTCAAATTTTCGCCTATATTTACCCTCGTTATTATATTTAAGTTGTGAACCTATCGATTTAGCCGTTAGGAGTTACTTTTAACTTTTCTGCATGTTGATTATTTTGCGCTAGTATCACTTGGAGTTATTAGAAAATCGTGACTGTCATCACTTAATCAGTTAAGCCGAATATCCCATGTTAACTAGCTAAGTTAACAATTAGACAAGTTTTACTATACAAAAAAAAATACCCACACTCTTCACATTCCTATTTTACCTACACTATATTTCTACACTATATTTTATCTCATTTTTCCTACATCTCAATTATAAACTCATACTATCCTAAATTAAATCAAATGCTCCACTATCTAAAAATTTAAAACTATAATAAGTCTATAACTAGCAAATTCACACTATACTTTACACCTCAACATTAACCTTTTTCTCCTAATACAACCCATCGGTTCACCCTTCCCCTCCACCAAAACAATTTACATGATTCAAATAAACAACAAATGTAGTACCATGTATATTTTGTCTATTACCCATTTTGGAGACACAAGTCTTCCATAACCAAAAAGACACTCCATAAACTTTCTCCATCTACCTTACTTAACAAACCCATTATATTATATTTAACAAACCCTTACTACCTCCTACCCATACAACACACGGCTAACACACATTTCATTTCACACATACATTCACCTTGCAAAAAGAACACATATCTCAATTTCACTCTCTCTCTATTTCGGATCAAATAAAGATATATATCACACCAAGACTCCGTTGTCATCTTTTAAGTTACCACTTTACATCTAAACCCATAACCTTCCCATTTTATTTTAGCTAACACCTTTACAAACATACAAATATGCCTATTCACTAAAAAGGATTCGTATACCATAGTTCTGCTAGTTTTCAGCGTGGGATTTTGATAGTTAACCGTAGGTATTTTGAGCTTAGATTGGAGCTAGGGTTTCTATTTGGAGTACTAGTCGTTTCGTGGGACTTTCGTTAGCACTTTTCTCGCCTAAGATTTGTAAGCCACATATATATCTCTATTCCATTTTAGCTCCTATTCGTTACATGTACTTGTTTAACAAACGTTTTTGCTTTGAAAACACACGAGTTAAATTGAAAACAATCATTTATACGTGTGCATGGGTCCTTGGCGTGAACCATGCATCACGGGGGGGACACTTTGGGTTACAAACTTGTCTTCAAACATTTGGGTTCAAGGTTTAACACCACCATTATTGTTGGACGTGAGTACCAAGTTAAGAAAAAATAAATACAAACCTAAATGGGTCATATTTACGTCATTTGAGTCGAGTGAAATTGAAAATCTTGAGTCGTGAACTTTGGCAAAATGGGCAGTTTTCCTTTGTAAAATATCAACCTAAGTCACGTCCAACTGCGTCATTTTTGTTCTGGGAATTGTAGTCGGGTTCGTAAGGTTTATCATGCAACTCGAATTTTCAAAAACCATCGAGTATCGAAGTCGTAAGGAGAACCATAAGTCGCGAGTTGAGTTTTATGAAGCATGGTTTCTTCTTTGCGTTTCTTGTAAGCGACGAGAGAGAGATGAACAAAAATAGAGTACAAATAATACATGTTTTTTTTATTTGTGTTTTCCTGTGCTGCGTCAGATGGGCAGAAAAGAGAAAGGGGAGGGGACCATTTGTTTAATATACTTTGAGGGAAGACATATATGTCTTGTACTAGTAGTATGAGATAAATTAAACCTTTATTAATTCTAAATTTATCTCTATTGGACCCTTAGGTTTAATTTAAGTCTTATACATAAAATCTATAACTTCTATTAAAAAGGAGTTTTTGCTGATGTCATTTTACACACTTGTCATTCAACTAGCTATCTAGCAAAAGGTTGCTGATGTAATATATGTAATATACTATTTTTCTTTATTTATTTTTCTTTATTTATGCATAAACAGAAATATACTTTGTCGTAACACTTTACTTTTTTGGTTTTCTAACTTCACAAAAAGTAGGCAACTTGCATAGTTTGCCAGACTTTTATGTAGCTCTCTAAACAAGAATTTGAAATTTGAATCTCTCTTTTTCTTTTTAAAACTTGAATTTGTTTAAAGTACCACTGATCTACATCTTCAAGTTTTTCTAAAGTACATGTTAATTTATCTATTTTCTTATTCAATATCATGTTCTTCATTTTTATTTTTGTTCTTAGTGACAAGCCTCTCGATTTACATTATTCTTGTTTCTTCTTTTTTATGTTATTTTAACATATCAGATGGAAGATAGATCCTCTTGACTGCAGATGGTTTTCGACTCAACTTTATTCTTATTTGAATGCTGGACAAGGTATCACTAATTCTCACTTAAGATCTCTTTAGTTATTGTTGTTTCTAAGTATCCACCAAGTGTTTGATAAAATGTTTCAACTACATAGCCATTCTACAGTTCAGTTTTCAAAGAATTTTGGATATTATGTTTTTTAGATGTGTCATTTTTCATGTTAATTAGGCAGAGCATGTAGACAATCTAGAGAAGTTCACTCAAGTTTATAACTACCATTATTGCATATCCACATCTTCATGTTTTTGAAAAGTTACAGGTTATAAAGATGTTATAGCCTATTTCAAGATGGAGCTTATAGATTTTGGTTGTGGTAATGGTATGTTCAACAACAATAAAATTTCACACCTTATGTTGTGCAACTATTATAATTCGTTCATTATTTGGTAACTGTTTTGTTTAAGACAAGGTTGAAATTGTTTTCTTTAATTTTTATGTTAGTGTATGAAGTGGAAAATGATAAGTTGATTAGTTAAATGCAATTCAACTATAAATCAACTTATGGACCTGTTCTTGTGGCTTTGGAATCTTTAATACAACTAGATTTGTAAAAGTCCCATTCCTACATGCACTTTAATCAACTAGATTTGTTCTTTCAATCATAGAGATGGACTTGATTCAAGTCAATTCAATAGGTATGTTCAATTCTTGAAATAAGTATTATTTAATCTAAACCTGGTTTACTATATTTTTGCACCAGTATATGTCTTGGATGAGATTAACTAAATAATGTCAAATGTAAGATTGTCAAACTCTACTTACCATGTTTTTTTTCTGGTTGGTTACTTTTGCATAATGGTATATACTGTATGACAAATTGCTTTAGTTTCATTTCCTTTGTTTTAGGTTTCTAAATGAGATTGAAACCTCAGCGGTGAGGAAGAGCAAAGAATGGAAACATAAGCTTCCAATTGATGTTCTAAAAGCTAAAGAAATTGTAACTTAAAAGCTAATTCCTGAGGTACATATTTTTCCGGGTCACAACCCGCTCAAAATAACATTTCATATACTATTTATTTGTATTTCGATAGTGTCTGGGATTGATTTTTTTCTCAACTGCTTACCATGCTGGCATTGATCTCCTCCATCCGTGTCTTTCAAACAATCGGAGATCAATTCATGGTAAAAATACATATCAGCCATTTAGAAATGAATAAGTCTATCCATCTTTTACAATGTTATCTTGATTATTTTAATAAGTTTTTCAAGCAAATTTTATCTTTTGTGGTGAGATCAGTTCACAGTTTCTTTTTTACACAAAATACCGATTGATAATAGCAATGACTGTGTTTTTAAATAATCATTAAACCTAAAGAAAAAACAAAGTGCTATAACAGTGATAGAGCACGAGCTTACATTCAACATAAGATTAACTTGGTCATGGAAAAAATATATTATCTGGACAGTTTTAAAGTTTTGAACTAGCTTTTAAGTTCTAACTGAAATAGTAATATGAAAGCTTCAACTGATGCACACATATGTACATCAGAACATAATTTTTTAGGATACCAACTTTGCATCTAATAAGCAGTGGTATATTTCATCTTTAAGCTACATAATTCTCCCTTATGACAAATGGTTACGTATTTTATCTGCTTTCTTGCTATTATATTTGGGTTGTTGCTTGCGGATTCTTACATAAGTGTCTTTATTTATTCAAAGTTGAGCTCTCTAGGTAATTCTCCTGTTTGTCTTATAACTTGCATACAATTGCAGACCTTGCTTCACTTAAAAAACTCCAAAAACGATTTAACAGTTTTGTACCTAAAAACGTACATGCTCATTATAATCAGTTTCGCACTTTCAAATCAAACAACAAACACCCCCGAAATCCTCTTGATTCTGAATTGAAGAAAAAATGCAGTTTTAAAATGGGAATAGAAATAATGTTACATGTCTGATCTTTATTTAAGAGATCTACATTTATCCAACAAAACAAAAACAAAATACATAAGAGTTGTGAACTTTTACGAAGGTTATATTATTCAGCGTTTTTTTTTCATTTGCATATTCAGATAACAATTAAAAGACCAGAGTGGGGAAATGCATTCCGACCACATAAAGGAACAGATTCGTGCAATCAGCAATGCTAGATGTAATGGTATTATAGCAGTTATCATTCTCATTCGAAAGGTACCTTATTTTCTGAAGGGTCATCAGATTTTTTAATGAGAATTGCATATCATTTTTATCATGGAACTGAGTCCTTTTGTAGAGGCGTTAACAAACACTTATATGTTGAGAGGTTATGTCGTTGGTGCTTTAGACAAGGCGCACCTCCCGCCATTAGATGCTTTTTTTTTACCATTTGACATACTATCAACCTGATGTAAAGATAAAGTTATAGATTTTTATTTTATGCCTGAATATACTCTATAATTTGACTGCATTATCATTTGGAAGCTTTGATTTGAGAAAACATATGTACCATGGATTAATTCTGAAAACACTCTCCAATATTGGTTCTGGACATAATATATAGTTTGAGATTGTAAATGCTGTGTTATTCACATTACAAAATTTTTGAAACACTATGATTTGGAACCTTGAGTACTTGGTGTTGACTCTAGACAATTTAATATACTGAAGTTGAACCCATTTTGGAAACACTATCATTTGTAAATGATCTAACGAACCGTTACAACAACAAAGTATCAAACCATTGTGCTCATACATGTTTAATAACTGCGACAAAGTATCAAACGAACCGTAACAACGACAAAATCAACGACTACCGAACGTCTTCCCGTCTTCGCTCTAAAAATAGCGCTCCTAAATGCCCCATTGCGTAGCGTGGGCATTAATCCTCATATAAGTAACATACAGAAATTTTGAAAAAGACATTTTATATTTTTTTTGTTCTTGAATTATTGTGAATTGTTGAATAATGGTCCATTGACATGATTATATAAAGTACACTTGAGTTACATTACGGAGTATATCTTATTACTTGGTACAGGTTGTACTTATGGGCAAGACGCTTATATGTTGTTTGGATACCTTGATTAGTATTTGTTGTTTAGATTTTGTATCGAGTTGGTTAGTAACATGGACTACTATTTTTACAAGCTCATTATATTGCTTAAACTTTATGAAATACCAACGAAAGGGGCTTGAGGCTAACATTTGGCATGGGTTTTTGTAACTCATAAATAATGTTGTTATTTTCTGTAATGCGCAATCATTCCCAAACATACAAAAAGCTTTAGCTTCATCATTCCAAAAAGTTTTTGTTGTTTTAGTTTTCATCATTTCAAACAAGTTTTTATTGCCCGTGTTAAACACGGGTTATGAGCTAGTTTAATAAATAAAATTAACTAGTATAATTTAACTCGGATTAAATTAGTATCACGGTTCGTCCGTGGAGCGTGGGATTAAGCATTCTTCGATTTATTCGTATATGCCGAGTCCCATTGACTCTAATAATTTAACCCAGACTAAATTGGTGTCATAGTTAGCGCGTGGAGCGTGGGAATTAAGCATTCTTCGATTTATTCGTATATGCCGAGTCCCATTGGCTCTAACCGAACTAAAAGACCCAATTAAGCGGGTCCTGGACAAGGGCCTCACGATTTATTCGTAGACGACCCAAAAGGGATCTTTACTATATTCTGACCTATAAATATATTATTAAATGAACACATAGAATAAATAAAACCTAGAGGACTGATATCATTGTTGGACAAAAATTAGGTTTAGGACCGTATTATTTCTGGACTGTGATGGACTTGGACTTAGAAAATTAGTGGACTTATTTAGTGACCAACTGCCGTTTCACCGAATTAAATTGTAATTATTTGTTGTGTCTATTTTTTCTAAAAGTTTGTCTTTGAGTCGTCTAAACTATTTTGTGTGCGTTGACTCATGGATTCGACCTTTTTAATAGACTTTGACTTTTTAATAAAAAGCAAATGTTTTACATAAATAATTTAAAAAGGCAAGTATAATGTAACGACGGAGTAATTATTTAGTTGCATTACTTATTTAGATATACTTATGCTAGGTTGCGGATAAAGTTGGAATAATTTGCGTGTATTTTCTCTGTGCTTCCTACTTGTTGAACTTACTTGCCTATCAATTGAGGTGAGTTTATAGCCCCACTTTAACTTATGTATATTGCTTTTATGAAATCTTGGGGTGAGATACATTGCTCGTTTTAAACTGTCGGACATAAGTAGAACAGGAAACGAAAACTTAACTATTGATGTTGCCTAGGTAGCTGAATCTGAAACTGTAAACTGTGCCCCTAATCATGAACCGTTAGTTACTGAGAGTAAGCGTGAATGAAGGTGGATAGATCTATTTTGGGGTGACGCCCACATCCAGGATTGGCAGGTCATATGGCCATCGGGTGCATTTGAAATTCTGGAAACTATGAAACAATGAAACCAGGGCATACTTATGTTAAAGTCTCGGTGTCATGAGCTTAGGGCATCAATAGTATTTATTTTTACATGTGTCATTATATCATTTATAATGGATCATATGTATAACTTAGCTTCTTATGTTCCGACTTATCAATTTAAATAAACCTATGAACTCACCAGCCTTTGTGTTGACACTTTTAGCAATGTTTTATCTCAGGTGGTTAAGCTGCTTGCTATATGAAGTAATCTGGAGTCTGCATGCATCATGATTTTGTCTTCGGATACTTATTTCATTTAAAACTATTATTTCGTTGCTATTTTAAAACTTTATTCGCTTCTGTAATCTCTTATTTGAACTTATGAAATCTTGTAATCTTGTTAACGTTAATTAAATCAATGAGAAATTTTCCAAAACGACTCATGTAGAGGTCGTTCTTTATATTCTGAGTGTATGATGTTCATGAAGTCACATGGCCCCGACTTTTACCAAACTCTGATTTTGGGGGTGTGACAGATTGGTATCAGAGACTTAGTTATAGAGAACTAGGTTGTATTAGTAACTCTAGGCTATAACTGATTCTCATTCGCATGTATTCATTTCATCATACACATCTTATGCCAGTTTTAGTTTATTGCTTGATAGGATTTC
The DNA here is from genome assembly GCA_025667525.1 of Glebionis coronaria. Taxonomy (NCBI): domain Eukaryota; kingdom Viridiplantae; phylum Streptophyta; class Magnoliopsida; order Asterales; family Asteraceae; genus Glebionis; species Glebionis coronaria. The sequence continues at coordinate 601,040,113 of CM046877.1, read as the reverse complement.
ATGATTATATGACTTATATGTTTATGAGTAGTTCCCGACGATGAGAAAATTCATCAAAAAGGTTGAGATGAGTAATAGAACTTAATAAGACCTTAAGGCTGTTCTTGTTTGATTGGGTTGCGAGGTGGAGTTAAGTTCTAAATGTTACTTAGCTTAAGTTTTTTGATTAATTTACTCAGAGACGGGTAAGACTAATATGATCTAGGTAAGTTGCATATTAACTTTCTAAATGTAACAAATTGCTTATGTGTATGTAATTATTGTTACGTATGCGCCTTATAAGTATTTGCATACGTTATAACTATTATGTCACGAGTATGTATATATAAATGTCTCCCCTAATCCTGTAAATTCTCGTGCCTATAAGAAGACTAATCGTATGCTTTGCTTTTGAAGATCATGGCTCCCGCTACTAGAAGTGGAACGAACCTTCCCGAACTGGAGCAGTTGATTGCCGACCGAGTGGCTGCAGCCTTGATTGCCCATGAAGCTAACCGAGCTAGTGGCACTGGAAATAGAACTCCACGTGAAACAAGCAACACCTCTGGAGGAGAAAATCCCCCAACCCGACAGTGCTCCTACAAAGATTTTCGGAACTGTAACCCCCATGACTTCAAAGGAACCGAAGGTGCAATAGGACTGACTCGTTGGTTTGAGAAGATAGAGTCTGTCTTTAATATCAGTAACTGTGCTGAAGCCTGCCAAGTTAAGTATGCCACTTGTACCCTTCAGGGTGAGGCATTGACTTGGTGGAACTCTTTTGTGAAGACCGAAGGTCTGGAGACTGCTTACGCTATAAGATGGAAAGAACTGAAGGAAATGATGATCGAGGAGTACTGCCCGAGCCATGAGATTCAGAACATGGAAGTGGAACTTTGGAATTTGACGGTGCAGGGAGCAGATGTAGGGGCTTATACCCGAAGGTTTCAGGAGTTGGCGTTACTATGTCCTAGTGTGGTGCCTACGGAAAAGAAGAAAATTGAAAGGTACATATGGGGATTGACTGATGACATTCAAGGGAATGTCATTGCCTCAAAACCTGCTAAGATTGGAGAAGCCATCCGTATGGCTCAAGAGCTGAACAATAAGAAAGTGAGAGCACGAGCTACTAAGGCTGTTGAAAACAAGAGGAAGTGGGAAGGAACCAACAACCATCAAAGCAACAATCATAACCAGTCTAACCAGCAGAACAAACGACAAGAAATTGTTAGGGTTTATACAGCAGGAGCTGAGAACAAGAGTGGGTACAATGGAAAGGCACCCTACTGTGCCAAATGCAGACTTCATCATTTTGGAGCATGTGGTCAGAAGTGTGGAAAGTGTGGACGTGTTGGCCACAAAACTGAGGAGTGTCGCAAGACTGATAAGGCTAATGTCACTTGCTTTGGATGCGGGGAAAAGGGACACTACAAGAGTGAGTGCCCCAAGGGGAAGAATCTCAGTGCTATAATTTCTGCTGAAACTGAAGAAACCCGCCCGTGGGTATACCAGTTGCGTGGGAGGTCAGGAAACTCCGAGACTGAGCATAACTAAGGGTACGTCCCTATTAACGACCACTAAACATTTACGATATTTTTACTTGATATTATCCGTTACTATCTTTATTGCTAAGAGCCTCTTCGTGTGAACCGACAAAGAAACGACTATAGACTAATAGACTATTAGTAAACCTGATACTATTATATCCATTCTTAATACTTATTACGAATATCAACGAATTAATTTTGCGGACAAAATTCTCTAACTTTGGGGGACTGTGACAACCGTCAAATTTTCGCCTATATTTACCCTCGTTATTATATTTAAGTTGTGAACATATCGATTTAGCCGTTAGGAGTTACTTTTAACTTTTCTGCATGTTGATTATTTTGCGCTAGTATCACTTGGAGTTATTAGAAAATCGTGACTGTCATCACTTAATCAGTTAAGCCGAATATCCCATGTTAACTAGCTAAGTTAACAATTAGACAAGTTTTACTATACAAAAAAAAATACCCACACTCTTCACATTCCTATTTTACCTACACTATATTTCTACACTATATTTTATCTCATTTTTCCTATATCTCAATTATAAACTCATACTATCCTAAATTAAATCAAATGCTCCACTATCTAAAAATTTAAAACTATAATAAGTCTATAACTAGCAAATTCACACTATACTTTACACCTCAACATTCAAAACATTAACCTTTTTCTCCTAATACAACCCATCGGTTCACCCTTCCCCTCCACCAAAACAATTTACATGATTCAAATAAACAACAAATGTAGTACCATGTATATTTTGTCTATTACCCATTTTGGAGACACAAGTCTTCCATAACCAAAAAGACACTCCATAAACTTTCTCCATCTACCTTACTTAACAAACCCATTATATTATATTTAACAAACCCTTACTACCTCCTACCCATACAACACACGGCTAACACACATTTCATTTCACACATACATTCACCTTGCAAAAAGAACACATATCTCAATTTCACTCTCTCTCTATTTCGGATCAAATAAAGATATATATCACACCAAGACTCCATTGTCATCTTTTAAGTTACCACTTTACATCTAAACCCATAACCTTCCCATTTTATTTTAGCTAACACCTTTACAAACATACAAATATGCCTATTCACTAAAAAGGATTTGTATACCATAGTTCTGCTAGTTTTCAGCGTGGGATTTTGATAGTTAACCGTAGGTATTTTGAGCTTAGATTGGAGCTAGGGTTTCTATTTGGAGTACTAGTCGTTTCGTGGGACTTTCGTTAGCACTTTTCTCGCCTAAGATTTGTAAGCCACATATATATCTCTATTCCATTTTAGCTCCTATTCGTTACATGTACTTGTTTAACAAACGTTTTTGCTTTGAAAACACACGAGTTAAATTGAAAACAATCATTTATACGTGTGCATGGGTCCTTGGCGTGAACCATGCATCACGGGGGGGACACTTTGGGTTACAAACTTGTCTTCAAACATTTGGGTTCAAGGTTTAACACCACCATTATTGTTGGACGTGAGTACCAAGTTAAGAAAAAATAAATACAAACCTAAATGGGTCATATTTACGTCATTTGAGTCGAGTGAAATTGAAAATCTTGAGTCGTGAACTTTGGCAAAATGGGCAGTTTTCCTTTGTAAAATATCAACCTAAGTTACGTCCAACTGCGTCATTTTTGTTCTGGGAATTGTAGTCGGGTTCGTAAGGTTTATCATGCAACTCGAATTTTCAAAAACCATCGAGTATCGAAGTCGTAAGGAGAACCATAAGTCGCGAGTTGAGTTTTATGAAGCATGGTTTCTTCTTTGCGTTTCTTGTAAGCGACGAGAGAGAGATGAACAAAAATAGAGTACAAATAATACATGTTTTTTTTATTTGTGTTTTCCTGTGCTGCGTCAGATGGGCAGAAAAGAGAAAGGGGAGGGGACCATTTGTTTAATATACTTTGAGGGAAGACATATATGTCTTGTACTAGTAGTATGAGATAAATTAAACCTTTATTAATTCTAAATTTATCTCTATTGGACCCTTAGGTTTAATTTAAGTCTTATACTTAAAATTTAATAAATAAAATTAACTAGTATAATTTAACTCGGATTAAATTAGTATCACGGTTCGTCCGTGGAGCGTGGGATTAAGCATTCTTCGATTTATTCGTATATGCCGAGTCCCATTGACTCTAATAATTTAACCCAGACTAAATTGGTGTCATAGTTAGCGCGTGGAGCGTGGGATTAAGCATTCTTCGTTTTATTCGTATATGCCGAGTCCCATTGGCTCTAACCGAACTAAAAGACCCAATTAAGCGGGTCCTGGACAAGGGCCTCACGATTTATTCGTAGACGACCCAAAAGGGATCTTTACTATATTCTGACCTATAAATATATTATTAAATGAACACATAGAATAAATAAAACCTAGAGGACTGATATCATTGTTGGACAAAAATTAGGTTTAGGACCGTATTATTTCTGGACTGTGATGGACTTGGACTTAGAAAATTAGTGGACTTATTTAGTGACCAACTGCCGTTTCACCGAATTAAATTGTAATTATTTGTTGTGTCTATTTTTTCTAAAAGTTTGTCTTTGAGTCGTCTAAACTATTTTGTGTGCGTTGACTCATGGATTCGACCTTTTTAATAGACTTTGACTTTTTAATAAAAAGCAAATGTTTTACATAAATAATTTAAAAAGGCAAGTATAATGTAACGACGGAGTAATTATTTAGTTGCATTACTTATTTAGATATACTTATGCTAGGTTGCGGATAAAGTTGGAATAATTTGCGTGTATTTTCTCTGTGCTTCCTACTTGTTGAACTTACTTGCCTATCAATTGAGGTGAGTTTATAGCCCCACTTTAACTTATTTATATTGCTTTTATGAAATCTTGGGGTGAGATACATTGCTCGTTTTAAACTGTCGGACATAAGTAGAACAGGAAACGAAAACTTAACTATTGATGTTGCCTAGGTAGCTGAATCTGAAACTGTAAACTGTGCCCCTAATCATGAACCGTTAGTTACTGAGAGTAAGCGTGAATGAAGGTGGATAGATCTATTTTGGGGTGACGCCCACATCCGGGATTGGCAGGTCATATGGCCATCTGGTGCATTTGAAATTCTGGAAACTATGAAACAATGAAACCAGGGCATACTTATGTTAAAGTCTCGGTGTCATGAGCTTAGGGCATCAATAGTATTTATTTTTACATGTGTCATTATATCATTTATAATGGATCATATGTATAACTTAGCTTCTTATGTTCCGACTTATCAATTTAAATAAACCTATGAACTCACCAGCCTTTGTGTTGACACTTTTAGCAATGTTTTATCTCAGGTGGTTAAGCTGCTTGCTATATGAAGTAATCTGGAGTCTGCATGCATCATGATTTTGTCTTCGGATACTTATTTCATTTAAAACTATTATCTCGTTGCTATTTTAAAACTTTATTCGCTTCTGTAATCTCTTATTTGAACTTATGAAATCTTGTAATCTTGTTAACGTTAATTAAATCAATGAGAAATTTTCCAAAACGACTCATGTAGAGGTCGTTCTTTATATTCTGAGTGTATGATGTTCATGAAGTCACATGGCCCCGACTTTTACCAAACTCTGATTTTGGGGGTGTGACAAATTCTAGGGACTTGTGGTGCAATATGAGCATTCTTTTGGCCTTAAGCAAAAACGACTCCAAATTTTTACGGGATTGGCTCATTTGACATTTTGGAAAATTTTACGGGAGTCGGGAATCATCCCAAACACTCCAAAATACTTTTGGGACAATTTAAATGTACCCGGAAAGCAATAAAACTCACCCGACTCGACTTAACACGAACCGTAAGTAAAATTCTCGAAAAATTACATTATCGATAAAACGTCAATAATTATAGAAATTTGGGCATCCATCGGGATCGTATTCGTCATCGTCCTTCTTGAATCGTCAATCGTCAAAATTATAACCTCGAACATCGGTTTCAACCAAAATACTGAAATATATAGCAATTAAAATTTATTAAAAATTTCAAAAATAAGCGTAATTTAGGGTAATGTTAGTGACCTTGGTTCTAAGGTTTCACAATTAGATATGAGTATATCCAGCTAACTGGAAAAGGATGGGCAAGTGAGATATTTATACAACCATAGGAGTTACACTGAGGGCATGATTTGTGATACCCTAGAACTGAGGTCACTTACCTTACCCTAAATTATGCTTATTTTTGAAATTTTTAAGAAATTTTATTTACTATATATTTTATCATTTTGGTTGAAACCAATATTTGAGGTCGTAATCTTGACGATTGATGATTTAAGAAGAACGATGACGACTACGATCCCGATGGATGCCCAAATTTCTATGTTTATTGTCGTCTTATCGATATTATAATTTTTCGAGGATTTTACTTTCGGTTCGTGTTAAGTTGAGTCGGTGCGTTTTATTGCTTTCCGGGTACATTAAAATGTCCTAACAGTATTTTGGAGTGTTCGGGATGATCCCCGACTCCCGTAAAATTTTCCAAATTGACTAGTGAGTCATTCCCGTAAATATTTGAGGTCGTTTTCACTTAAGGCCAAAAGAATACTATAATTGCACAACAAGGGCCCCAATTTTTACAAAGTTCAAACCAAACACAGACACAACACAAAATTCACCAAAAATTATCTCCCATCTCTCTCTTTTCTCTCTTTAGGCCGACGGCCAAGAACCACCACACCACCACCACATTTTTTTTTCTAGCTTGTTTTAATCAAAACTAAGGTTAGACCACTTCTAGTTTAATCATAAAAAGTGTTTTCATATACTTTAATCCAACATGCATCCATAAAATTTTTCAAGAATCAAATGGGTTTTTCAAAAATTTGTTTTGATGTTAATTGAGTTCATGCATGTTTAATTGGGATATAATAGATGGATAATCACCCAACAAACCAACCAAAATCAATTTGGTTGGGGTGTTTTGATCACCCACACCCCATGGCCAAATGGGGGTGTTTGGTGGATCATGGTGTTTGATGTTTTGTTCATGGTTTATTTGTTTAATTCATGTTTTTAGATGTTTTTGAATGGGTAAACCTCATTGCATGTTTGATTTAGTGATTGGGTTTTGAGATGGATTTGGTATTTTAGGGGTTAGGGACTGATTAGGATGGTTAATCATGGTTAGGAGTGTTTAAGTTGAGGTTAAGTGTTGATAAAATGGTTTGGAAACGAGTGTTAGATTGATTTTGAGATGTGTAATTTTAGGCAGAATGTTTAGGATATTTTCATAAGTTTGATTTTGCAAACAGGTCATGAGACTAGGATATAGTTGTAGAGAGTCGTCTTAGCTTCGATTTGGTATAAGATAGAGCTTACGACTCCTAACGAGTCAAAAGTTATGATGTTTTGAAAATACGTGTACCGGGAGATGAGAACCTACATAATCCGAAATTATGTTTGGTTTTGGGTCAAATCCCGGGGACCATAGATATAGTTTGGTAATTGGTTAAAAGTTTCTTTTTGGTCTCAAACCTGCATTTGTGAGTCTATTATTAGACTTAGGTGTCAAATGGGTCAACGGTATATTTTAAATGGGTCAAATGAGTCCAACTTGGTCAAAGTGCAAAATCAGTCCGAAAAACGTAGGTTTAGTAATGTGTTGTGTAACGGCTCGTAAAAGAGAAAACTTTTGATGGGATTAAAAATGGGTTTTCTACAGGTCTTAAGGTATTTTTGATAATTTTCCCAAATTTTATTAAAAGGTTTAAGTCTAGTAAAACAGCCCATACTTTTGGTAAGTATCGGCGAAAAACGTGAAAAGGGTAATAACGTTAGTAACATGGATGAATGGTATAAAACGAGTAACAATTATTTGTTTGGTTTTGGCGTGAGTTTGTAATTATCACAATTTACTAATATGTATGTAATATACAGTATTTAAAGTTTATAAATGTGATTACTCATTACGCGTTATTGTTTGTTAGGTGTTGAATTCCCCTGGCATCCTCATCATCGTCAGTGATGTTGGGAATAAATTATAGCCAAACTACTTGAGCGCTGACAAGAGTAAAACAAGCGTTGACAGGAGTAAAACAAACGCTGACAACTCAAGCGTTGACAAGACAAAGTCAAGCGTTGATACATTGAAGAAAAGCACTGATGGAAAGATATACTCTACGCGTTTATTGTATTCTAGATTACTTCTAGTAAAGATAGGAACAACAATGTATTTTCTATATTTATCTTTACCTAGAATAGTTGATACGTACATTATTGTACAAGGCTTCTTATATCTATAAAAGAAGACCTTTAGGTTAATGTTCAATATAAGTTTTCATACGTAAACTACTTTCATTGTAAGCAAGTTTAATATCATTAATCAAAGTGAAAGTTTGTTTACATCTTGTGTGTTCTTGTTTAAGTGTTAATTCCGCATAACACTTAGATTGTCATATACATATACAAAGGTTTCTCTAAGTGTATTACTTGATCTAATATCGTATACATAAAGCTAAATCGATCTAAGTTTGCGATCAACAAGTGGTATCAGAGCTTGTTGAGGAACTTTTGATGTTAAAGAACACAAGAACCCTAAAAATCACCAAAACCCTAATTTTCTCAAAAACCCTAACAACATCATGTCAAATCCAGAACTAACCTCCTCCTCCTCCTCACCTTTACAAAACATCAAGATTCCCATGCTTGATGCAACCAACTTTGAATTATGGAAATTCAACTTTGAACAATACCTGGGGATCTATGACTACACACTCTGGGAGATTATTGAATATGGAAACACATTCGATAAGGCTCAAAAGATTGCTAATGCTATTGCTGGAAGAGCAGCTGTTGCTGGATGTTCTGAAGCAGATAAGAAAGAAAAGCCTGATGATGGTAGAGCTGTGTCTGCTGAAGACATAGCAAAGAAAAGGGTTGATATGAAAACCCTAAATATCCTGAAACTCTCTTTGGGACAAGAGAACCAACATAAATACATAGGTTATGAATCTGCTAAGGACAGTTGGGCAGCTCTTGAAGTTTCATATGGTGGCAATGAAGATACTAAGGAAGAGAAGAAGAAGCAACTCATGCATGATTATGTTGTCTTCAAGGCTCAACCTAATGAAAAGCTTAGTAGTGTGAGAAGCAGATTGCTTGATATTACTAGCAAATTGTCCTTCATGGGGACACAACTTGGTGATGTTGATATTAATGCCACTTTTCTTAAAAGTCTTGGTGAAGCGTGGAAAATTGAGGCAAGATCTATTGTTGCCAATAATACTCACAAAAGTTCCACGTTTGATGATATCTACAACAAACTGAGGCTGTTGGAAGATGAAACTCTTTTGGAGCATGGAAGCAAGTCCACCAACAGTAACATGGCCTTCTTTTCTCATAGTAAAGGTCAATTCAATCAGAAGGACTCCTACATGCATCCAGTTACTGGATCATCATGTGTCAGCGCTGGAACATGTCCTGTTAACGTCTCCTTTTCAGACGCTGACACATTCAAAAGTGACTCACCAAGAGTTAAACCTACTAGTTTGGATTTGGATACTATATGTGCTTATATTGCTTCTTTGCCCAATGGTTCAATGATTACCTATGAGGACCTAGAGCAGATAAGTGATGAGCACTTGGGAGAGATGGACATTAAGTGGAACATGGCTCTTGCTAGTATAAGAGCAAACAGGTGGAATAGAAGGTTTAAGAAGAAGATGACCTTCAATGCAAAGGACACAGCTGGATTTGATAAATCCAAAGTTGAATGCTACAACTATCATCGTATGGGGCACTTCATGAGGGAATGCAGATCTCCTAGAAGATCTGATGCTGGTAAACCTTCAAGCCAAATTGTTAAGGCTCAGGATCCTAAAGCCATGGTTGCAGTTCAAGGAATTGATGGAATGGGATGGGATTGGAGCGATTTGTCTAAAGATGTAGAAGAGGATAAAGCCTTGGTTGCTGAAACTGAAGAAGAAGAGCATGTTGAATATGCTCTCATGGCACACTCCTCCTCTTCATCTGATAATGAGGTATACGATGATGCTTTTTGTAGTAAAGGTTGTAGGTTAAACACTGAGAAACTTAACAAAGAGGTGTTAAGATTATTAGATGATGTGAGTACTGAAAAATGCAAACTGTCTAATTACCAACTAGCTCTCACTCAAACTGAGAAGATAGTTTCTGAATACAAGAAAATGGAATTTGACTTAAAACATAAAATAAATATCTTAAAACATGAGTTAAATGCTAGTATGGATATTAGAAACATCATGGAAAGGGTTAATGGTGAGTTACAGGCTAAGTTAGATGAGGCCATTAAGAATAAAGATAATATTGGCCTTAAAATTCAAAGATTTGATAAGGCCACACAAACCCTAGGAGAATGTGTGAGTAAACAAAGGGATCCTAAGGACATGACTGGGATTGGGATGAAAGACTACTCAGTGGTTCCACCACCAGCTGGTGACTTCTATGGTGTCCAACAAAAGGACCTATCTTGGACTGGTTTGCCAGAACTCCAAGAGGAGGAATTCATTCCTCCACCAAGAGTTGTCACCCTAGTTGAATAGTATCAACAAAAGTTGACTGACCTGAATGAATGGAAGAAAGCTAACCCTACCTTATTTGTTAAGGGTGGCTTGCTATGTGAAAGTACCAATGAGTCAACTCCTATTAAGGTTACCAACCCAATCACTGGTAAGGCTGTTGACCTTGGCTCAAACACTGTTAGAAAACCTAGCAGTAAGTATGCATAGATGTATAGGACTACTAGGTCACCTAAGAGCCAAGTTAGCAATGATGGAACAGGCTTCTTCTCCTCTAGACCTAGGGCTGTGTCTAGAAATGCCTGTTACACTTGTGGTAGCTTTTCACATTTAGCATATAAGTGTGTCAACGCTCCCAAAGTCAGCACTGACAGGAACAAATTCAGCTCTGACAGGAACAAATTCAGCACTGATAGGAACAAAGTCAAACGTTGTCAGACCCAAACCTTGTGTGCAGCAAAGTCCACAAGTTGTTGGACCTGCCCCATTCTTCACTAGAGGGTCTAACACTCATGGACAAAGACCATTTCAAAATACAAATACTCGGTCTAATAGGCAATGGTTTTCTGTAGCAAACCCTAGGTTCAACGCTGACAAGGGTAAATTCAGCGTTGACAAGACCAATTCCAACGCTGACAGAAACGTGACCAAACCTAAATATTTGCAACCACAGGGTAAGGGGTCTAAAGCTTCTTCAAGCTTGACATGGAGACCAAATAAAGATCAAATCCCTAATGATAATGGGATTTCAATGACCTACAACAGATTTAATTACATTTCAAAGGTCATTACAAAACCTGTTGGGGTTAACTGGGTATTTCATCCTATGAAGGATGAAAATGGGGTTGTTGTGAGAACTAAGTCTGTTCTTATTGAACAACCAGATGAATCCAAGTCTTCCATTTCTTGGGTTCCCAAAGAAAACTAACTTGTTTTCTATATGTACAGGGCATTCAAAAACAGGTCAATGATTATGGATATTGGGATAGTGGATGCTCAAGGCACATGACAGGGAAGGAAGATTATCTAACTAACTTCACTCCCATTAAGGATGGTGATAAGGTTTACTTTGGAGGTGTATATGGTACTATCACAGGCAAAGGAACACTTCTCACCAAGAACTTGCGTTTTGAAAACGTATTTTTGGTAAAGGAACTTGATTACAATCTTTTTAGTGTATCACAAGTTTGTGATAACAAAAATAAAGTTCTGTTTATTGATATGATGTTTGGTGTTAAGCAAGGATTATAAGATCCCTGATGAGAAATATATTGACTATAGAACACCTAGGCATAAAGACATATACAATGTGAATCTGAATGCGATATATTTGGTCAGCTGTACGAGATTGTTGGAGGACATGTTTTGTTCTTCCTAATTTTTTTAGGGATTGCGATGTTTGTCAAAGTTTCCTAAACAGTCTTCTACTTAATTGGGATGTGCTCTTTAAACATGCGTATATTACTGATGTTGTCGATATGGACGTGACATAGAGCAGGTTTCAACTTTTGATATTACTTGAATATGTGGTATCACGTATATAGCAGCAACAATACAAAGGAAAAGAGTTGTTCACGTGATGGGTTGGAATAAAATATATTGTGGTATGTTGGGCATGATAAGAGAAAAAGTCATCATGTTTTGTGCAAGTGTGTGTGGTGGTCTCGGGAAGACAGTGAATAATTATAATTTTTCACGTGATATGGGCTACAACATGTGGTCTCAAGTGGAGTCGACAGTAGGTATTTGGTATTCACAGCAACTAATTCTTAAAGGTATAAAGGCTCGTTTTCTTTTCATTGATTACGAAGAAAAGTTTTTATTACTTGTTTGAAGACGAAGTAGATTTTTACGGATTTATGTTCTATCATATCTTCAAATTTTGTCAGCATTTGAAGGTAACTTGTAGGTTCTTTTAATTTGTGACAACGGACTTGATAAAAAGGTGGTAAAGGTATGAGATTTTTCTTAAGACGCTCTATGCTCATATTTGCTAGAGAACTCTTTTTGTCAAGAGACTACTCATTATAGCCGTGAGTTTTATAGTCTACTCATTATAGCCGTGAGTTTTGGAGTCACATGTTTAGTACAAGACATAGAATACAAGTTCGGGTTATTCTGTTTCATCATCAACTAAGTCATAATTAGATTTCTTCATATGTGATCATTACATAAAGCCTACAGAATTTGAAGATTCAATAAACTTGACAAAAGTTGATCTTATTTGGTTCTATTCAAACATTGGAAGTTGCTCTTTTCAAAGATACTACTACTTGGGTACGTATACTATTAGTCATTTAAAGATGGCACTACATTTTAATTTCTAGTGCTGCCTTCATCATGGATGGTACTACATAGTATTCGTTTCTGCAAGTGGTTAGTTATTCGTTTGCTTTTGGAGGTTGATACTTCTACTTTTGTTCAAAAGAAATGGTGAACGCATGGTATAAGGGGAAGCTTCTTGTTCTAAGCGTTACATCATTTACATGGTACTTATATGCTTCATAGATGTCTACGTTTTACTACTTCCTTGTTGATGCGGTAAAAAGGGGAAGAAGTAATAAATTAAGGGGAAGATGGAAACTTGAAGAACTAGTGTCATAAAAGAAAGCAGTTTGTTTTGTCATATCAACTAGGGGAAGATTGTTGGGTCAAATATTGAGTGGATGTGACAAAATAAAGAAAATAAGAAGACAAGGACTAAAATGTACAAGAAGCAATTGTACAAGCTGGTGGAGTCTTTTTATTATTATGTTAGCTTTCTTTGTAAGCTATGTTTTCTACTATATAAAGAAAACATACGTAGGTTTATATATATTCAGTTTTCACAATGTAACCTACAATAAAGTTCGATCTCTAGGTGTGGGATTCAATGTATACACACCTAGAGTTGTTTGTGTTAATCATTAATACAAGCACACTTTGGGAGAATTCATCTTTGTTCTTATAACATCTTGTTACTAATAAATGTTCTATTCCGCTATGATTAACATCATATGAATGTTGATTATCCTAGATATAATGGTTCTTAACCATTGAGTCTAACGATCATTGGACTCCACAATTGGTATTAGAGCAAGTGCTATTGTGTGTATTGCTATGACAAGGAAATTGCAAAAGTCCCAAGTGCACTGCACACAATGAGATCAATAGATCTATTGCAAGTGTTATTGTGTGTATTGCTACTGGGCAAAAATTTTGATTATTCTAAAATGATTTTTGAGGGCATGTGTAAAAATAAAGGGAACAAAATGACTTTAGCTTATCCCAGATTTTTACAAATGGTTTTTGATGTCCAAGGATACTGCACAAGGGATCATAATGATTTTTATGAGATCCCTGTGCAAAAGAAAGCAATTTTTATGAAGATGAACTCACCCCCACATCGTGACCTACCCCTAACCCCAGCTATGATTGCTGTCATTGAAGCAACTCAACCCCAACCAGACCCCAACCTCAAATTGACCCTATACCTGAACCATTACCTTCACCACAACATATGCAAATTGACTAGGAACCCTTCGACGCTGACACGTTAAATGTTGGCGTTGATGTGCCTATTTCAAACGTTGACACTCAACCTTCACAGACCCAAACACCCCTTAACCAACCAACATCCACCCAATCCACATCTTCTTCTCCCCCAACACAATATAGGTTACAAAAAAGACAAAGGACTACTGGAGTGTTCTCCTCTAGTGGTCCTAGCCATGTAGTAGAGAGAACCACCACCACAAGTGTGGTTGGTGTTATGGATGAGGCTGGGACTATTGGTTCTGGCTTAGAAACTGGCCAAGACAGTCCTAACATACTTAAGACCTCATCCATGCCCAATGAATCTAACTTGGGAGGTCAAATACCCATTTTAGAAGAGGGCAGATTGGAACTAATGACCCTAATGGAATTGACGGCTGTCTGCATGAGCTTGCAAAAGCAAAATGCAGACTTGGTACAAGTTGTCAGCACACAAGGCCTTGAACTCAAGCAATTGAGGGAGAGGATTGTTATTTTGGAGACTGCTAGTACAAGGAGAGGGGTGGAGGAATCTTCCAAAGGGGAGGATGAACAAATATATGTGAGTGATAAGGGCAGCCATGATGGTCAATCTTTGGATTTTGCTGAAGCCCTAACAAGTTTGAAGAAACAGACATGTTTTGATACGTCTCTAGTCTCTCCTACAAACTTAAATTTATCATTTACAGCCATGTTGGAGGAAATTGCAAAAGGCGCTTATAGCCAAACTACTTGAGCGCTGACAAGTGTAAAAAAAGTGTTGACATTAGTAAAACAAACGCTGACAGCTCAAGCGTTGACAAGACAAAGTCAAGCGTTGATACATTGAAGACAAGCACTGATGGAAAGATATACTCTACGCGTTTATTGTATTCTAGATTACTTCTAGTAAAGATAGGAACAACAATGTATTTTCTATACTTATCTTTACCTAGAATAGTTGATACGTATATTATTGTACAAGGCTTCTTATATCTATAAAAGAAGACCTTTAGGTTAATGTTCAATATAAGTTTTCATACGTAAACTACTTTCATTGTAAGCAAGTTTAATATCCTTAATCAAAGTGAAAGTTTGTTTACATCTTGTGTGTTCTTGTTTAAGTGTTAATTCCGCATAACACTTAGATTGTCATATACATATACAAAGGTTTCTCTAAGTGTATTACTTGATCTAATCTCGTCTACATAAAGCTAAATCGATCTAAGTTTGGGATCAACAAGTGATCGTCACTCGAATCGTCGACTACTCTATATATATAAGGTGTGAATTTGTAGCCTCGCTTACTATTGTTTAAATTGTTTTACCCGCGAGGGAAATGCATGCTAATTTTCTAAAAGGAACATATGTCATGAATGATTATTGGACCCAAATGTTTCCTTAAACCGTGTTGAGTACCTAGTTGCAAAAGACCCTATATTCATGAACTATTAACTATTGTTTAATCCTAGTGTGGATTGAAAATAGCCGCTTATACAATTGATAGTACTATGGGTTGACGACCCTATCCGAGACGAGGGCTAGTACGTTGAGTACCCCCTGCGGACGGATAATTTGTGATAAGAGATAAGGCATAATTGCAACTGATGCCTTTAAAAGGGGTAATGGTTTCATCTTAATCACGCCGGTAATTATTACGCGGGTGATTGAGTTAACGGATTAGTGTCATGAGATTAAACACAATTGTCATAACCTTGAAAATAGATTGTTTGATCGACAAGTCTATGAATGATCGTGAATGATTTTTATACCACATATGTTCAAAATGAGATTATAAAACCTATGAATTCCACTCAACATTATTTGTTGACCCAATTTAGCATGTGTTTCAGGTAACCGATGAAGTATAGCATGGAGCATGCATTGGATGGGAGTTGTGTGTGGCTTGGCGTCTACTTGTTTTTCCACCCATACTAAACTTGAACATTTAAAATTTTCTGTCATGTTGTCGAAATTGTATCTTTTGGGGTTGAGATTCGTGGGGACCGAAACGCTAACTCTGTGTTGTATCATTTTGGGTTTGGAAAACCGTAGACATGTATGTTTTTAACAAGGCTTAATTTATGTTAAAACTTTTACGTCTCTTTGAGTCGTTTGATATATCTTGTATGCGATGATAACTGCCTAGCACCCAAATGTTATAGTTCCGCTGCGCATAGCATTTGTGGGGGTGTTAGAGTTTGGTAATTAGAGCCATGAGTTATAGAGAACTAGGTCGTTTTGAAAATTCTTAAACTATAACTTTTGGTGTCGTAAGAAATTGTCCAAGCACACAACTATCCTGCATGGCTCCGGTAAGGTTTATTTTAGTATTTATGGTATAGATGTATACCTTTGAATTGAAGTATATATGTGGGTATTTATTACGTAGATATTGAACTACTATATGTAAAAGTTGAAATTGTACGTGGAGTACTCGATACCGTAATTCTTGTATTATATATGCATGAGCATCATATTATCGCATTTTGGGCATGTGTACCAACTTTGCATTGCATTTGCATGCATGTATTTATAAATATTGAATAGTAATCTTACGTACCCTCCAAAATTCTCTGTTATTGCAAGAATGGCCGAGGTACCGCCCACGGAAATGGAGACGAATACGTCGTAGGACACGAAGGGGGACCGTTTTCTCCGAATCCGCCAAATGGTGACAATGGATGGATAGCTCAAGAAGAAGCGATAGAGCCGACAAATGACAGTGATGAAAGTGACATGGACAACTTCAGCATTAGTAACGATGGTGGTGAGGATTCCGAGGAAGAGGATCCGGTGGATGATGGAATTCCCGAGAATGCAGTCGGTCAGACCGAGCCCAAATTATTTCAATCTCCAAATTCACCGAAGGGATATGAAGTGCCTTCGACAGGCCGATATGATCAGCAACCCGTTCGTCCCCCGATGGACAATTGTAAGGAATACCTGAGGACGATGCCAGGGTTTACTCGAGCGAGTAATGAAAGTGGTGCGGAATCCAGCAATGCATCTAGATCGCAATCTATTCATGAGAATATCGCGAAGGTCTATTTTCCGAGGCCAAGAAACTATTGGGATCCTGAGAATCGTTTGAGGAGAATGGATAGATTGATGTACGAGCGGTACGTAGTGGAAACTAGAGTAATCAAAAGGTTTGACAAGAATGAGAGGGCACATCAGAGGTTGTTGGCAAGAACTGCAAGGACTGAATTTGATGGAGTGGCAAATAAGGGTGATATTAACAGTTTGAGATCAATGATAGCAAACCTGAGTGCTAGTCTTGAGCAAGTTAGGGAGGATCAGGCGAGGTTGGCTAGGATGCAAAGTTGGGAGCATCGAGTTAGAGCATCCCTACCACCAGATTGGAGATTTGTAGATGACTTGGAAATGGAGGCTAATGATTTTATGGTCCAGCCACCTGCCAAAGGTGTGTGTATCACTTTAGGAAATCATGTAGCAGTGGAGTGTGGATCTACTTCTGGGACGAAGAAGGTGACTGAGTGTGGGCCGAATGATAAGGGAAAGAGGAAGATGGACGAGGACGAGGAAGACAGTGATGAAGAGCCCGAGGAGGATGAAATTGAACCGCCATCCAAGAGGTCGTGTGGATCACCACGTGACTAGTTGCTTGTATTTTATTTTATCTTTGATCATTGTAATCGAACTATTTTAGACTCTTGTATGATGGTATTGTGATAAAAAACTTGATGACTTAAGTTTGATGGTGTATGGTTGTAGTGGCATTACTTGTCACAAATTTTGGTTGATTTATCAATACAATCCATGTTTATCTTTCATAATCTATGATATGTCTTTAATTTGCTCTTTTGTGATGTGAATTGATGAATATTAGTAACCTTGTAGTGATATGTCGTTGTACTTATATTATGTCTTGAAAGAGAAATCCATCTTAATCTTGATGTGTATACTTACATTGTTTTTCTATTTTCCCTGTCTTTGCAGAGAGGTGTACTTGAGAATTCACCATGCCTCCAAAGCTAACAGCTGACCGTGTGAACACAATGATTCAAGAAGGAATTGCAAATGCACTCGAAGCGGATCGTGCAAACCGAAACCCAGATCAAGGTGGAAATGCAGGAAGACAGCAAGCCCCAAGGGAGTGTACTATGCTGGTTTTATTAAATGCGGTCCCACGCAGTTTCGTGGAACTGGCGGAGCCCTAGAACTTCGAAGGTGGTTAGAGAAGATCGAAAGTACTTTTGAGTTAGCGGATGTTCAGAGGCAAATAAAGTCAAGTTTGCAGCTGCCACTTTTCTTGATGACGCCTTAAGTTGGTGGAACAATCAAGTAGCCACTGTTGGATTAGCGGTAGCGAATGCGAGGACTTGGACTGCTACTAAGGATCTCTTGACCAAAAAGTTATGTCCCGAAGAGGAGCTGGGTCAACTAGACAATGAGTTAAGGCATTTGACTTTGAAGAACAATGACATTACAGCGTATACAAGGAGGTTTAATGAATTGATCGTTTTGTGTCCCGATGCCTTTGCTGATGATAACAAGAAAATTAAGTAGTACATCAAGGGTTTGTCAAGTAATATCAAGGGTGAGACAACTTCATCTAAGCCTGGGTCATTCGATGAAGCAGTCCAAATGGCTCACGCGTTAATTGATGTGAAACTGCAAGATAAGAAGGACTTCATTGCCGAAGGAAACAAGAGAAAGTGGGAGGCAGCTCAGAGTAATCAATCCCAAGGTCAAAATCATGGAGGAAACCGTAACAACCAAGGTCAGAACCGCAATCAGCAGTTCAACCAGAGAAGAAATGATGGGATGAGGGCTGTCACTAACCCTGGAGGAGCTAAGGTGAATCCCCACTGTGGTCGATGTAATTTGTACCATGTAGGGAATTGCCCACCTGCGTGTGGCAAGTGCGGAAAAGCGGGTCATTGAATTTCAGCTTGCCGAGCTAAAGGGGTAGCTACTGGGGCAAATGCCACGAAGGTGATGGTTTGCTTCGGATGTGGAGAAAGAGGGCATAAGCAGGGGAATTGCCCGAGGGCTGGAAACAGGCAAGGAGGAAATAATGCTGCTGCTGTGTATCGAGTAGGGACTGCTGATAAACCACAAGGCCCTAATGTGGTTTACGGTACGTTTCTGCTAGACGCTTGTCATGCTAGTATGTTGTTTGATTCTGGTTCCGACAAGAGCTTCGTAGATGTTAAATTTAGTCGTCATATCAATAGAGAACTGGTAATGTTAACGACTAGTTATAACGTGGAATTAGCCGATGGGAAGATCGTTAGTACAAATTCTATACTAAAAGGGTGTACCTCAAAGTTAGGGAATCACGCTTTTGATATCGACTTAATGCCCATAGAGCTAGGATCGTTCGATGTGATCGTTGGAATGGATTAGCTGATGGCGCATAGTGCCGTGATCGTCTGTGGAGAATGATTAGTCCAGATTCCATTGAGGAATAGAGTTTTGACTGTGAATGGAGATGAATGCACCTCTCGTTTGAAAGTGATATCTTGCTTGAAAATGATGAGATATGTAGAAGATGGATGTGATGTGTTTTTGGCACAAGTTTCTAGTGATGGTGACTTAGAGGAATAGTTAGAAGAGGAACCTGTAATTCGCGAATATCCGGAAGTTTTTCCTGATGAGTTGCTATGTTTACCACCCACCCGTGAAGTCGAATTTCGAATCGATTTGATGCCGGGAGCTGCACCAGTTGCTCGTTCACCCTATCGATTAGCACCATCAGAGTTAAAGGAGTTATCAGACCAACTAAAGGAGTTGATGGATAAGGGATTTATTCGACCGAGCTCATCACCATGGGGAGTGCCAGTGTTGTTTGTGAAGAAGAAAGATGGGTCGTTTCGGATGTGTATCGACTATAGAGAGCTCAACAAGTTGACGGTTAAGAATCGGTATCCATTGCCGAGGATTGACGATTTGTTTGACCAATTGCAAGATTCCTGTGTATACTCAAAGATTGACTTGAGATCAGGGTATCATCAGTTGCGTGTGAGAGAGGAGGATATCCTTATAACTTCCTTTCGTACGCGGTATGGACACTTTGAATTCTGAGTGATGCCTTTTGGGCTAACAAACACGCCTGCAATATTCATGGACCTTATGAATCGAGTATGCAAGCCGTACCTAGATAAGTTTTCATTGTATTCATCGATGATATTCTTATTTACTCTAAGAGTAAGGAAGAGCACGAGAAGCACCTGAGAAAGATATTGGATCTGCTGAAGAAAGAGAAGTTGTATGCGAAGTTCTCAAAGTGTGAGTTTTGGTTAGAGTCTGTGCAATTCCATGGGCACATAATTGATAGCAAAGGAGTTCGCGTGGATCCTGCCAAAGTCGAAGCAATCAGGGAATGGTCGGCACCGACAACGCCGACTGAAGTTTGACAATTCCTTGGTTTGGCTGGGTATTATCGGAGATTCATTGAAGGATTTTCGTTGATTGCGAAGCCATTGACAAAGCTTACAGAGAAGAATAGGGTGTATGAATGGGGAGATGATGAAGAACTCGCTTTCAAAACACTCAAGGACAAGTTATGTTCTGCTCCGATATTGTCATTACCAGAAGGAACCAAAGACTTCATGGTGTATTGTGACGCGTCTCGTAAGGGTTATGGAGCTGTGTTAATGCAGCGTGAGAAGGTGATTGCTTACGCGTCGAGACAATTGAGGAAGAATGAAGAAAGCTACACTATGCATGATTTGGAATTGGGAGCTGTAGTTTTTGCGCTGAAATTGTGGAGACACTACTTGTATGGGACGAAGTGTGTTGTATTCACTGACCAAAAGAGTTTGTAGCATATTTTAGACCATAAGGAGTTGAACATGAGACAGAGGCGATAGGTAGAACTACTAAGTAACTATGACTGTGAGATTCGCTACCATCCTTGCAAGGCGAACGTCGTAGCGGATGCACTTAGTAGGAAGGATCGAGAGAAACCTTTGAGAGTCATAGCTTTAGTGATGACTGAGGGTGTTGATTTAACTGAAACAATATTGAAGGCTCAAGAGAAGGGATTAATGAAAGAGAATGTTGGTGTTGAGAACCTGGGAAGAATATTGAAACCTCTTTTGTGGTTAGGTCAGACGGGCTGAGATATTTCGAGAATCAGATTTGGTTACCGTTATGTCCATCCAAGGAAGGAATGCCTGGAGTATGAGATTTGGTTATGAACGAATCTCATAAGTCGAAGTACTCGATACATCCTGGATCGGATAAGATTTATCATGACCTGAAGAAAGTCTACTGGTGGCCGAATATGAAGGCGGATATTGCTCGTTACGTTAGTAAGTGTTTGACTTGTGCGAAGGTTAAAGCCGAACATAAGAAACCGTCTGGGCTGTTGGTACAACCAGAGATCCCAGAATGGAAATGTGAGAGAATCGCTATGGATTTCATGACAGGTTTACCTAGAACTCCAAGTGGATGTGATATGATTTGGGTAATAGTGGATAGATTGACGAAATCTGCTCACTTTTTACCTATGAAGAAGACGGACAGCATGGAGAAACTGGCCAGCGTGTACGTGAAGGAGATTGTTTGAAGACATGGTGTACCTTTATCGATTATTCAGATCGCGATAGTAGGTTTACTTCGGAATTTTGGAAATCACTGTGGTGTCCTATTGATCGTTAGACTCAATGGTTATGAACCATTATATCTAGGTTGATCATCATTCATATGATAACATAGCGGAATAGAACAATGATCATGAACAAGGTGTTTAGGCACAAAGAACACATGAATTAAAACAATTGGGTTGCTCATTATATTAATAACAAACAACCACTAGACGTGTATACATTGAATCCCACGTCTAGTGCGACACACACTTTAGGTTTACATTGTGAATGAATAATATGAATAAAACCTAAGACTCTTGTTCCTTTTATAGTGGAAGGAACAGAATCTACAAGAGATAATATCAAATAAACATCTAAATATTCTATTTCTATAGATATATATTGAATATATTATTTAGAATATATCCAATATATTCTGTAAATAGAATTTCCATCAGCGCCGTAGACTTCTGTCAGCGTCCAAACATGGCGTGTCAGCGTCTAGCATGTTTTCTTCGTTTTAGAGTTTCTGCCACATCAACTCATATTAATTTTGACCCAACAATCTTCCCCTAGTTGATGTCGGCAAAACTCTTATGTGTATCTCTTGTAAGTTGTACATGATCTTCAAATTGCTTCCCCTCAAGTGTAGCATGCGTGTAACATGCGTATCTTCCCCTTTTTGTCACATCAACAAGGAAGTAAACAATGTATGCAATCTTTGAAGATTCTCCAAATGTAGCTCTATGTAATGATCCTGAAGAAAAATAAATAAAGTATTCTTGATGTAGAAATAAAATAACCCAATCTTGTGTTCCATGTCTTGTACTATCCATGTGACTAAGAACTTATAGAGGAGGATATAAGTAGACCTCGATCCCTTGTCAATATTCTCATCCTTTGTGAGACACTGAGCACGATAATGTAACTCCTTCAAGTGTTTATGACAAGTCTTCGTCACTGACCATGTAAAGCACGAACAAGTTATCTTTAAAGTCTATGGCACTTTAAGATATGATAGAACACAAACTCGCGAAAAATCTTCTTCAATCATCAAACTTACCATAAGAATTCTTCCCCTTAAGTCAACACTTCTTCATGACAAGCCAATATCTTCATATGTAAAAGATGTCAACGAATAACTCTTTCACAAGGCTATCCCGATTACATACTCCAATAAATTACCTCACGAATTGTTGCTAACTTACTTTAAAATCATTAATCCGTTTAAAAATATCCGAGCCATAAATATCACCATGATATTCTGAATTAAAACGGAGATTCCATGTACCTTTGTGTGTAAATAACTCCTTTTTGTGTGCTAAAAACGTCCAATTTTCTCAAACAGCAGCAAACAGTGTGTTACCCGAGATCTTCCTTTGTCCAATATCCGTCCATGTGTATTGCCCGATATCGGACAACACGTATCAGCGTTTGAAGCACATATCTCGGACAACACTGTCAACGCTGTCAGCGTTGACTTATTCCTGTCAGCGTCAAACATCTTCCTGTCAGCGTCAACATTACTCTTGTCAGCGCCAACCATAAACCTTGTCAGCGTCTCGTCTCTTTCACTTGTCAACGTTGAATTAAATAAGTGAAGCAATAAACCACATCCAAATTATGCTTAAACCGTGATCTCTCCATGCCTTTTTGAATGGGTTTTGATCAAGTGACCTCAAGTACACCATAACTAATCGTGTGAATGCATTGTATACAGCTTCACGTCACTAGCTTACTTTGATCAACCAATCAAAACTTTCAGGTCGTGTGAACACAGAATAAACACTCGATCACCATATCTTGATTAGTAACCAATAAGAATTGAATAACCGTGTGAATGCAAAGCTCCTTGATCGTGTGAACATAAAATATTTGCAAAGACCATATTCGTGTGAACACATAGTCTTTCCACCAATCATAATCTTTCCACCATGTGAACACAAATGCAAATAACTCACGTTGTATTTGCTCCTTTGCAGCTTCATATACGCGAATGATAATTGTTCTCAGTTACAAGACCATGAAGAAAACCAACTGAACATCATCATCAGTCCTTGTATTCCATCGTAACAAGGAAGACTTTCTGCTACTGCTCTCCATCTTGTCATTTAATGAACAGCATATCATCATTCTAGGGTTTATTCATAAAACCCTAAAAAAAACAAATCATTAAATCACAGCCTTAACTTCGATCTTAGGATTTTGGACGAAACCCTAATACTTTCTCTCCATCATAACAGCCAAAAGCTACATAATATTCTACTTTTCATGTAGATCTAGGATTTGAGAAACCCTAGGTCATGATTTTATGTGAAAGCAAAACATTAATACTTTTAAACAGCAATCTTTGACCTTGAATAACTTTTTCATTAGGGCTTAGATCGAAGATCGCTCCGGTGAGATTCAAGACACAAGTGCCAAGAATCTACAGTTCAAAAATCACGAAGATCCAACGGTTAACGAAGGAGAGATCGTGTTTTGAACATGGTTGTCCACAGAAACTGCATACACTCTGCTGCTGACTTTGACGCTTAATAACTTTTGCCTGGGGATAAAACTCGACAATCCCTCCGGTGGATGTTTAGATCTATGTATGTAGAACACATATAAAAAATTTCGTGACGATCCAACGGTTCAATCAAAAGTTATGACCTTCTGAATACTGCTGCGCACACAAAAACGTCCAGAAAAACTCTATACGAATTTTTCTTCTTCACCATACACGAACACCTCGTCGAACCTAGATATCAAGAGCCTTAGGCTCTGATACCAATTGTGGTGTCCTATTGATCGTTAGACTCAATGGTTATGAACCATTATATCTAGGTTGATCATCATTCATATGATAACATAGCGGAATAGAACAATGATCATGAACAAGGTGTTTAGGCACAAAGAACACATGAATTAAAACAATTGGGTTGCTCATTATATTAATAACAAACAACCACTAGACGTGTATACATTGAATCCCACGTCTAGTGCGACACACACTTTAGGTTTACATTGTGAATGAATAATATGAATAAAACCTAAGACTCTTGTTCCTTTTATAGTGGAAGGAACAGAATCTACAAGAGATAATATCAAATAAACATCTAAATATTCTATTTCTATAGATATATATTGAATATATTATTTAGAATATATCCAATATATTCTGTAAATAGAATTTCCATCAGCGCCGTAGACTTCTGTCAGCGTCCAAACATGGCGTGTCAGCGTCTAGCATGTTTTCTTCGTTTTAGAGTTTCTGCCACATCAACTCATATTAATTTTGACCCAACAATCACTTCAACGTGCGATGGGCACTGAATTAAGTTTGAGCACGACCTATCACCCGGAGACTGATGGCCAAAGCGAACGAACTATTCAGACGATGGGGGACATGCTCCGAGCATGCGTGATTGATTTGGGAGGAAGTTGGGAACGCCACTTACCTTTAGTGGAGTTTTCGTATAATAATAGTTATCATGCGAGCATCAAGGATGCACCATTCAAAGCGTTGTATGGACGGAAGTGTAGATCACCTGTGTGTTGGAGTGAAGTAGGAGAAAGTCAGTTGACTGGACCCGAAATGGTTTTGGAGATGACAAAGAAGATTGTGCAAATCAAGAACGGATTACTTGCTGCAAGAAGCCGACAGAAGAGTTATGCCGATAATAGAAGAAAACCGTTGGAATTTAAGGTCGGAGACATGGTTATGCTTAAGGTTTCGTCGTGGAAGGGTGTGATTCGTTTTGGGAAGAAAGGAAAATTGAGTCCGAGGTATAATGGACCATTTAAGATCATTAAACGAATTGGACCGGTAGCGTATAAGTTAGAGTTGCCGACCGAGCTTAGTGCTATTCATGACACGTTTCACGTATCAAATTTGAAGAAGAGTTTGGCGGATAAGGAATTGGTGATTCCTTTGGACGAGATTCAACTGGACGACAAAATGCATTTCGTGGAAGAACCCGTGGAAATTATGGACCGAGAGGTCAAGAGGCTGAAGCATAGTAGAATTCCCATTGTGAAGGTTCGATGGAATTCTAGGCGTGGACCGGAATACACTTGGGAACGTGAGGACTTTTTCAAGGAGAGATATCCTCATCTGTTCCAACGGCACGAAATGTGAGTATAAGAAGAGGCGAGCGTCGGGACGACGCTCTCTTTAAGGAAGGGTGGATGTGATACCCTAGAACCGAGGTCACTTACCTTACCCTAAATTACGCTTATTTTTTAAATTTTTAAGAAATTTTATTTACTATATATTTTATCATTTTGGTTGAAACCAATATTTGAGGTCGTAATCTTGACGATTGACGATTTAAGAAGAACGATGACGACTACGATCCCGATGGATGCCCAAATTTCTATGTTTATTGTCGTCTTATCGATATTATAATTTTTCGAGGATTTTACTTTCGGTTCGTGTTAAGTTGAGTTGGGTGCGTTTTATTGCTTTCCGGGTACATTTAAATTGTCCTAAAAGTATTTTGGAGTGTTCCCATAAACATTTGAGGTCGTTTTCACTTAAGGCCAAAAGAATGCTATAATTGCACAACAAGGGCCCCAAGTTTTACAAAGTTCAAACCAAACACACACACAACAAAAAATTCACTAAAAATTATCTCCCATCTCTCTCTTTTCTCTCTTTAGGGCGACGACCAAGAACCACCACACCACCACCACATTTTTTTTCTAGCTTGTTTTAATCAAAACTAAGGTTAGACCACTTCTAGTTTAATCATTACAAGTGTTTTAATATACTTTAATCCAACATGCATCCATAAAATTTTTCAAGAATCAAATGGGTTTTTCAAAAATTTGTTTGATGTTAATTGAGTTCATGCATGTTTAATTGGGATATAATAGATGGATAATCACCCAACAAACAAACTAAAATCAATTTGGTTGGGGTGTTTTTATCACCCACACCCCACGGCCAAATGGGGGTGTTTGGTGGATCATGGTGTTTGATGTTTTGTTCATGGTTTATGCGTTTAATTCATGTTTTTAGATGTTTTTGAATGGGTAAACCTCATTGCATGTTTGATTTAGTGATTGGGTTTTGAGATGGATTTGGTATTTTAGGGGTTAGGGACTGATTAGGATGGTTAATCATGGTTAGGAGTGTTTAAGTTGAGGTTAAGTGTTGATAAAATGGTTTGGAAACGAGTGTTGGATTGATTCTGAGATGTGTAATTTTAGGCAGAATGTTTAGGATGTTTTCGTAAATTTGATTTTTGTAAACAGGTCATGAGACTAGGATATAGTTGTAGAGCGTATTCTTAGCTTCGATTTGGTATAAGATAGAGCTTACGACTCCTAACGAGTCAAAAGTAATGATGTTTTGAAAATACGTGTACCGGGAGATGAGAACCTACATAATCCGAAATTATGTTTGGTTTTGGGTCAAATCCCGGGGACCATAGATATAGTTTGGTTATTTGTTAAAGGTTTATTTTTGGTCTCAAACCTGCATTTGTGAGTCTATTATTAGACTTAGGTGCCAAATGGGTCAATGGTATATTTTAAATGGGTCAAATGAGTCCAACTTGGTCAAAGTGCAAAATCAGTCCGAAAAACGTAGGTTTAGTAATGTGTTGAGTAACGGGTCGTAAAAGCGAAAACTTTTAATGGGATTAAAAATGGGTTTTCTACAGGTCTTAAGGTATTTTTGAGAATTTTCCCAAATTTTATTAAAAGGTTTAAGTCTAGTAAAACAGCCCATACTTTTGGTAAGTATCGGCGAAAAACGTGAAAAGGGTAATAACGTTAGTAACATGGATGAATGGTATAAAACGAGTAACAATTATTTGTTTGGTTTTGGCGTGAGTTTGTAATTATCACAATTGACTAATATGTATGTAATATACAGTACTTAAAGTTTATAAATGAGATTACTCATTACGCGTTATTGTTTGTTAGGTATTGAATTCCCCGGGCATCCTCATCATCGTCAGTGATCGTCACTCGAATCGTCGACTACTCTATATATATAAGGTGTGAATTTGTAGCCTTGCTTACTATTGTTTTAAATTGTTTTACCCGCGAGGGAAATTCATGCTAGTTTTCTAAAAGGAACATATGTCATGAATGATTATTGGACCCGAATGTTGCCTTAATTTATGTTGAGTACCTAGTTGTAAAAGACCCTATATTCATGAACTATTAACTATTGTTTAATCCTATTGTGGATTGAAAATAGCTGTTATACAATTGACAGTACTATGGGGTTGACGACCCTATCCGAGACGAGGGTCAGTACGTTGAGTAACCCCTGCGGACAGATAATTTTTGATAAGAGATAAGGTATAATTGCAACTGATGCCTTTAGAAGGGGCAACGGTTTTATCTTAATCACGCCGGTAATTATTACGCGGGTGATTGAGTTAACGGATTAGTGTCATGAGCTCAAACACAATTGTCATAACCTTGAAAATAGATTGTTTGATCGACAAGTCTATGAATGATCGTGAATGATTTTTATACCACATATGTTCAAAATGAGATTATAAAACCTATGAATTCCACTCAACATTATTATTTGACCCAATTTAGCATGTGTTTCAGGTAAACGATGAAGTATAGCATGGAGCATGCATTGGATGGGAGTTGTGTGTGGCTTGGCGTCTACTTGTTTTTCCACCCATACTTAACTTGAACATTTAAAATTTTCTGTCATGTTGTCGAAATTGTATCTTTTGGGGTTGAGATTCGTGGGGACCGAAACGCTAACTCTGTGTTGTATCATTTTGGGTTTGGAAAACCGCAGACATGTATGTTTTTAACAAGGCTTAATTTATGTTAAAACTTTTACGTCTCTTTGAGTCGTTTGATATATCTTGTGTGCGATGATAACTGCCTAGCACCCAAATGTTGTAGTTCCGCTAGGCATAGCATTTGTGGGGGTGTTACATGAGTGATTGATTTAAAGGGATTTAGGAAACTCATTAGCGATGGCTTAGTTCTCATAATGATAGTTATCATACTAGAAGTCGATAAATGACATTTGAGGCACTATATGAAAGGATAGGGTGAGATGTCCCCATTGTGGACTAGAATTTGGTAAAAGAGGCTATTAATGTAGTAATGATGTTTGTGGAAAGGATGACGGCAACAAGGGATGCTATGTAGAAAAGGAGGAAACCACTAGAGTTAGTGACAAAGTTATGTATGAAGTTTCACCCATAGTAACGGGTGGTATGATTTGGTAAAATGGAAGAGTTGATGTAGAGTTTTGTAGGTCCATTTATGATCTTTGGAAATATCGGACCAGTAGCTTATGAGTATAGAATTACCTGGGGAAAATGAGTTGTATACATGATACATTTCATGTATTGAGATTGATAAATGTTGTTTGAGAATGCATTTTGCATGTACGGTTATTCGGGACTTGTGTTAATAAGAGTCTTTGTTTTATCAAAGAGTCAATTGTGAGATTTATTGACTGTGAGGCCAAGAGTTTGGCAATGAATTTAGATATCGTTGGTTAGTATATGTGGTAATTTGAGACTTGAATTAAAAGTGTATATTTTACGTCTTTTAGGGTAAAACGCGTAAATTTGACTAGTTTTACGGTTTTGAGTTTTTGGAGGCTTTAGGAGCTGAAATAAATTAAGGTAAATTAAGGTAATACTAGTAATGTGTTATTAAACAATAAAAAGAAAAAAAATAAAAAATAAATATAAGAGGCGGTTTGGCCAACTAAAAGAAAAGAAAAGAAGAAAAGGAAAAAAAAGGAAAAAGATTTATGGTAAGTGGTAATTGGGTTGGACAAGGATTGCTTTGATATATAAGGAACCCCCACACTAAATCAAACGCATTTTTTATTTCCCTGGAGTTTATAGTCGACTAAAAAGAAGAGAAGAATTAGGGTTCTTCATAAAATTGGGTTTTTTCATCTTCCATTAATTTAAAGGTAAAACCTTCTTAACCCTTTTCAATTTAATTGTTTTAATGATTTCTTAATCATCTTATGATGGATTTAGGTTAGGGTTTAATTTAAAAACAGCATATTAATGTTATAATAATGATGTTATAATGATTACATAAATTAGGGCTTGTAATTAGTGGGGTTAGGGTTAATTAATGAGGTTGATTTAGTTAAATCCGTTTTTAAAAACTGGGCAGAATTTTGAGTCAATTGTTTTGATCATATCGGGAGTTCTACAATCTCTTATTTTGCGATCCAAGTATCTCTGAAAAGGTAATTGAAGTGGCATTCCAATGCAAGAAAATAGAAATAAATTGGAGGTGGGGAAGTGGGTAAAAACAGGTTACAACAGTCGGAGGTCAAAACAGTTTTGAAGTCAGTCTGTTTTCTTTTTAAGTTTTGGGTTGTTTGGGGTACTTAGGGTTGCATTGGGATCTTCTAACGAACATGAGAGATGGTTTATATATTATATTAAGTATCTGCATTGGGGATAAGGGTGTGGTTTAGGATAAGACCCCCTAATCATGACAAACTTTTTGTATGTTTAAAATCAGTAAATCTGGAATGAAAAAAGTATATATATATATATATATATATATATATATATATATATATATATATATATATATATATATATATATATATTGGGGCCTTAACAGTAGCTTTAAGGTTGGGGCAAATGGGGGGTGTTAGTTAACATAAGTAAGGGCATAAATATTCCCTTTACAGAGATCATGGGTATGTTTAAGTGTGCGTTTGGCTTATTGTTTGGAGACCTAAAACCAGGACTGTTTTAGGTAAAATGTTAACGGGACGGGTTATGAAGTATAATGAGTTAAGGGCTTTATAGAGGGGTGTAATGAGATGCTTAGAGCATATAAACGAGGTATTTATATAGGAGGAGGTTAGATGTCCATCATAGGTCGATGAGCCATCTTAGTGATTGGTTCATGTTTTGATTATGTGTTTTTGGTTTGTTAACTTTTTGCTATTGCGAGGTCTTTTGGAGAAGCTCAATCAGGTTAGTTTCATAGTCTCATGTTTACTAATGTTTATGACTTCCAGATGGGATGGAAGAGACACTGTGTTGTTATTTATAAATTATGCTGTGAATGTTTTGCGTTGGTAATGGACTTATGTGTGCATACTTACGTGATTAACTACTAGTTGATTCTTGATTGTTTATGTTTTGACTTAGTACCAAGGGGATATTGGCAAGGCGGGGCCTTGGGATTGGTTCATAGGTGTTTGGACACCTATGGGAGTATGGCGTTTCGTAAGGCTGGGAGCCTTGGATTTGGGTGGTTTTGTTAAATTTTGAATATTAGTTGTTAATGCATGTTACTATCATATTGTCCATATGTTTCTTAGATTTGGTTATTATTCACAGCTTATGGTATGATTTTGGCGTTTGAGTCTAAACCTATGACTCTCACCAACTTTTTGTTGACGTGTTTTAGTGTCTCTTTCAGGTGATATTATGGTTAAGCGTGAGAACTTGAGTGGCTAGGATTTGGAGTTGCGTAGGAATGCATTTAGAAGGAGATCCCCGTTTCCTTCTTAATTTTTATTTGTTCATTTAATAAGAGATACTGTTGGCACCTATATGTTTGTTTTGGTTTTGTTATTGTTTGTCTCGGGTAAGTGGTAGGACTGTTACCTACTTACCTAGACTCCTGCATTGTTGAGATATTGTCATGACTTTTGTGTCACCATTTTATGACATTTCTTATTTCATATAGTTATCTCTATAGACACGCCATGTTGTGATGATATACATACATCACGCCCCATATTTCGCCATGGTGGGGTGTGACATAGTGCCTTGGGGGGGGTAATATTTTGGTTAAGTCTTCTAATGCTGCTTGGGATATTATTGACAACAAGTCTAGAGTGCAAACCAAGAGTGTTCGGACTAATGTGGCTAGTGCTAGCACTAATGAGAGTATAAGAGAATTGATAAGCTTACTACGCTTGTTGAAACACTTGCTCTCCAAACCGCTAACAACACCAAAGCTATCAATGCTCAAGTTAATGTTATGAGTCAATCATGTGAAATATGCGGGGGATCTCATTCATACACCGATTGTCCTTCGACTCATGACAATCCGGAAAATATGTATGCCGCCAATCAAAACCAACCATGAGATCCAAATAAATATCAAACCCAAAGAAACTCATATGCACCTCAAAGAAACAATCAAGTTCACCAACCACCCGCTTATCAACCACCTGCCTACCATGCTCTTCCTACCACCCAAACCACCACATTTAATCAAGAGGTTGACACTTACATAAGGACTAATGATGTGATAGTGCAAAATCTTGAGCGGGAAATGGCCAACATGAAAGCAGATATGGTGAAACAAGGGAACGATCATCGAGCCGATATGCGAAACTCTTTGGCAAGTCAAACGAATGACATAAGGAACATGATGGCTAGTTTCTTCCCAAGTAATCAAGCCTCTGGTTCGGGTTCTCTTCCGAGTAACACCGTTGCTAATCCAAAAGGGGAGATGAAAGCAATCACCACTCGATGTGGAAAAGGTTTAAAGGAACGCGAGCTTCCAACACCTACACCGGTGATTGTGAAAAAGGAAAAAGAGTCCCCTTCTCCAATTCCTCTAACTTCTATTCCTCCAATTCCTCCACCTTCTACTTCTTCCCCTCCACCACCCAAGGATGTGAGTGAGAATTCCATTCTAAAGCCTTCATCTCAACCCAATATACCTTATCCCTCAAGGTTGAGGAAAGAGAAATTGAAGAACAAGGATGATATTCATGTTTCTAACTTTCTTAAAATGTTTAAACAACTGAATTTTAATATCTCCTTTGCTGAGGCTCTCGCTCACATGCCCAAATATGCTAAAATGTTTAAAGATCGTCTCAGTGATAAGGAGAAACTTATTGACATCGCTCAGACCCAACTTAACGAGAATAGCTCCGCAGTGCTCTTAAGGAAATCACCCACCAAATTTGGTGATCCGGGTCGTTTTCTCATTCCTTGCAACTTCCCCGGGGTATAGAATTGTATGGCCCTAGCCGATCTACGTGCTAGTATCAACTTAATGCCTTTAAGAGTTTGGAAACAATTATCTCTACTCGAGCTAGTCCCCACCCGAATGACATTGGAATTGGCTAACCGTACGGTTGCTTATCTGGTGGGGATAGCCGAAGATGTCTTCGTCGGTGTCGACAAATTCACCTTTCCGGCGGATTTTGTTGTCGTTGAATACGAGATGGACCCCCGTGTTCCATTAATCGTTGGACGTCCATTCTTGAGGACGGGTCGCACTCTCATTGATGTAGCCACGGGCGAATTAATCATGAGAGTTGGTGACGATAAAATCGTCTTCAACATGGGTAAACTTTCTAAGCAGCCTTCTGAAAATGAGAGCGTTAATTTCATTGACGTTCTTGATGAGGCTTTTGATGAACATTTCAAAGACACTTGTAAAAGTGGTTCTTCTTCTCTACCCATTGTTGAGACCGTTGCCTTTGTTTCTCCATCACTAACTCCATTTGGAGAAAGTGATTTCCTTTTAAACGAATTTAAAGCAACTTTGGGAGATGTGGATTTACAATATGACGATTCTCCCTCTAATTGGGATGAAGACATTCGTACCATTGAGAAACTTCTCAACGAGGACTATATTTCTCCACCATCTCCTAAGGATATCTCTATCGATGATCCAAATTTGACTACGCCTTCCATCGAAATCCTCCGTATTTAGAGCTTAAGGATCTACCGTCTCATCTTGAATACATGTTCCTTGAAGACAATAAGAAGTTACCCGTCATCATCGTAAAGGATTTGAAAGAAGACGAAAAATCCCGACTTATCGCCGTGCTGAAGAATCAAAAGAAAGCGATTGCGTGGAAAATCTCCGATATTCGTGGAATTGATCCTCACTTTTGCACATATAAAATTCTCATGGAGGACGACTTTAAACCCACTATTAAAAGCCAAAGAAGGGTGAATCCCTAGATCTATGACGTTATCAAAAAAGAGGTTATCAAACTTCTTGATGCGGGAATGATCTACCCTATCTCGGATTCACCATGGGTTAGTCCTGTCCAATATGTGCCTAAGAAAGGTGGAATCACCGTTGTGCCCAATGAAAACAACGATTTGATTCCTACTCGTCTCGTTACAGGATGGAGAGTTTGTATAGACTATCGTAAACTCAATGATGCTACGAGAAAGGATCATTTTCCCCTTCCTTTCATGGACCAAGTGCTTGAACGTCTAGTGGGTAATGACTATTATTGCTTCTTAGACGGTTTCTCTGGGTATTTTCAAATTCCCATCGATCCCAAAGACCAAGAGAAAACCACATTCACTTTTCCTTATGGAACATTTGCGTACAAAAGAATGCCTTTCGGCTTATGCAATGCTCCTCGGACATTCCAAAGGTGTATGATGGCTATCTTCCATGACATGGTTGAAGAAACTATGGAAGTCTTCATGGATGATTTCTCGGTCTATGGTGATTCTTTCTCTCATTGCCTTTCCAATTTGGAACGCATGCTTAAGCGGCGTGAAGACACTCGCCTTGTTCTAAATAGGGAAAAATGCCATTTCATGGTAAAAGAAGGCATTATGCTTGGACATAAAATCTCTAAAGCCGGTCTTGAAGTAGACCGTTCTAAAGTTGATGTCATAGCCAAATTACCTTCACCTTCAACCGTGAAAGGTGTGAGAAGTTTCCTTGGTGATGCGGGCTTCTATCGTCAATTCATTCAAGATTTTTCTAAAATCGCTCGCCCGATGACCCACCTCTTGGAAAAATATACTTCTTTCATCTTTTCTAAAGAGTGTCTTGAATCCTTCAATCTTCTTAAAGACAAGCTAACTAAGGCACCGGTCTTGGTTACCCCCAATTGGGAGCTACCTTTTGAATTGATGTGTGATGCTAGCGACTTTGCCATTGGAGCGGTTTTGGTTCAAAGAGTGAACAAACACTTCCAACCAATCCACTATGCTAGCAAGACAATGACGGGGGCTCAATTGCATTATACCACTACCGAAAAAGAGCTTTTAGCTGTAGTGTATGCTTTTGAGAAGTTCTGCCCCTATCTTGTCCATTCCACCACCATTGTCTATACCGACCATTCCACATTTAAGTACTTGTTGACTAAGCAAGATCTAAGTCAAGACTTCTTCGTTGGGTTTTACTCCTTCAAGAATTCAAAATTGAAATTCGTGACAAGAAGGGAGCCGAAAACCTAGCCACAAATCATCTATGTAGAATTGAGGATCCTTATCAAGGGGATCATCCAAATCAAGAGATCAATGACTCTTTTCCCCTTGAGGCCTTAATGTCTATCAATTCCAATCTTGATGACACCCCGTGGTTTGTGGACATTGCAAACTACTTAGCGGGTGGTATTCTCATCGAAGGGTTAACATCCCAACAAAAGAAGAAGTTCTTTAAAGATGTTAAGACATACTTTCGGGATGACCCTTATCTCTTCAAACAATGTGTTGATCTGATTATTCGTCGGTGTGTTGATGGACCCGCAGCTTTAGACATTCTCGAAGCTTGCCATAAAGGACCCACCGGTGGTCACTTTGGTCCCAACTACACCGCGAAGAAAGTGTTTGACTCGGGATTCTATTTGCCAACCATTTATCGTGACGATCACGAGATGGTTAAAAATTGTGATGCTTGCCAACGCCAAGGAAAGATCACACATAAAGATGAGATGCCTCAAAATTTCATACAAGAATGTGAAATCTTTGATGTATGGGGTATCGACTTTATGGGGCCATTTCCATCATCTAAAGTGAACAAGTACATCCTCGTAGCCGTTGACTACGTATCCAAATGGGTTGAAGCTAAGGCTCTCCCTACGAACGATGTGAGGGTGGTTGTGAACTTTCTAAAGCATCTTTTTGCTCGATTCGGTGTTCCTCGTGCTATAATCAGTGACCGCGGGACTCATTTTTGGAATGATCAATTTGCTCGAGTCATGGCTAAGTACGCTGTCAATCACCGTCTTTCTACTGCTTATCGTCCTCAAACAAATGATCAAGCCGAGATATCTAACCGTGGAGTGAAGCGAATTCTTGAGCATACTGTGGGAGAGCATCGTGCCTCGTGGTCCGATAAGTTAGACGATGCTTTATGGGCTTTCCGTATAGCATATAAGACGCCGATTGGTTGCACCCCATATCGTCTTGTGTACGGGAAGGCATGCCACCTCCCTATCGAGCTGGAACATAAGGCATACTGGGCCTTGAAGTGGGCCAATTTTGACATCAACAAAGCCGGCGATCTTCGGAAGATTCAAATCAATGAGCTAAGGAATGAAGCTTATGAGAACTCATTGATCTACAAGGATAAGACCAAGATCATCCATGATGCAAGGATTAAGAATCGAGAGTTCCACGTTGGTGATCAAGTTTTACTCTTTAACTCTCGGTTGAAAATCTTCTCGGGCAAGCTGAAGAGCCGTTGGTCTGGTCATTCATCGTCGCCAAAGTCTTCCCCTATGGCACCATTGAGCTTTATCATCCAAATGGGCCCAATTTTAAAGTGAATGGCCAGCGCGTGAAGTTGCACTTTGGTGAGGACATCTCTAATGAGATTATTCCATCCCTCACCACGTTTCCCTTGAATTAGTTCTAGGTCGAGTCAGGCTCGTGACTCGGTTAACAAAAACATGCGCTTCTCGGGAGGCAACCCGTTGATCTATCCTTTACCATTTTCATAATAAATGTAGGGGGGAGCCCCGTATGTGTTTGTTGTCTTGTTTCTTTTGATGTGCAGGGATTAAAAGCTTCAAAGATCCATTCTCGATGACTTTTGACGAACCGTGATTCCGTGTACCCATCTTCCCGGTTTTATCCTAAACTCTTTTAATTCACTATTTTATATTCTTCAATATTAAAATAGGAATCACTATAGTTGTTCTTTCCTTAGCAAGATTTAAACAAAGTGCACAATGTCCTAAGTGTAGGGGAGTTTACTCCCACATGCTTAAACATTGAGGACAATGTTTATATCAAGTGTAGGGGGACTTCTATCGAAGGAAGTGGGCTTTTCCATGAATTTGTCTTCATTTTAACTGGAAAAATCTAATTTTTCGACATTTTTCAAAATTTTTAATCTATTTTGGCCTAGTTGTATAGTAGTATTTTCCTTTATTAGCGTTATTTACTTTCTTTGCTAGAATATACTTTCAATAAAATGGTTTTAAATTTTTCAATGTTGTGAATCTTTTGACTCAACCCGAGTTTACTTATCTAAGTTTACTCTAGCTAGTATCCTTAACGTGATTAAGTCAAGTTTTGCTAGGCTTTATATATGGAACTTTAAAACGCGAAAGTCTTAACTCTCACGGGTTAAGAACAAGAACTTTTCGCAAGTTCCTATAAATGATCCTAGAGAGTCGTTTATCAAGGGAACTTTAAAATGCGAATTCTAAACTTGAAAAAGTCTAAGAGTTTGCAAGATCCTATAGATGACTTGAAAACCCAAAATTTTGATTCAATAGGCTAAGCATCCACGAGTCTCATTCCTTGAGATTTTAAATTGTGGAGAAAGAGAGATGATAGAGTCAATTATAAGTTTGGTATTCTTTCGTGAATTTATGTGAGTTGATTATAAGCTTTTTCTCCCATCGCTTGTTAATAAATTTAATTGCAATATGTAAGGTTGTACGATTTGAAAAGTTACATAGCTTCTAGCACAAGATCGTTTAAAAGTTGCTCGGTATTAATTAGAGTTAATAGCTAAGGCATAACTTATGGAAGCGGGATGCGAAGATTGGCGAGTCCGAAAAGACCCTAACAAGGCATAAGGGCTACATTTTGTTGCTAAAGATCCAAAAGTTATGTGAAGAATAATATATCGAAAATCAATATGAAGGATCGAGACACACGACGAAAAGCAAATACTCCCCAAAAGATCATGGAGAAGTCTATCCAAAAAGGCCCTAACAAGGTATGAGGATAAATAGATCCAAGTCCTAAAAGGAGGGGGATCGTTGTATATCAAAGTCCAAAATAAAGATTGGAGAAAAATGAAGAAGTCGCGGTCCAAATATAAAGAATCTCTCAAAAATTCAAGTGAAGAAATTCCTATTTATGAAGAGAAGACCATAATTTCAAGAACGACTTTCAAAGATTTGAAGTATGAAGTCCCTGCCAAATATCGGTCCGAGAAAGGTCTCAAATCGTGAAGCGAGTTATGCCAAGATATGAACTTTAAGAGGTCCCGAGAACCAGTTTTAAAAGATTTTGTCCTTTAGCTAACTATTGATTAAATCGTCCCACTTTATTTTCAGCCTAAATAAACTATCGAAACAAGTCAAACAATGCATCCTCGTGATCATGCAAGACAAAATGAAAATATAAGAGATCCACCTAGGAATAAGGGAGTCTAAGTAAATAATTGTCCCACATGAGTTCGTGTTAGTTTGCTAACTTATAATAACAATGATCTCGTTTTTAAGCTTGGTATGGGGAATGTGAAACTTGAGGATGATAAACATTCATGACAACCAAAACCCCAATGTAAGTCTTTGATTTCTTTACTTGTTTTGTACATATTTCTATCTTTTTAGTTTCCTTAATGTTTAGTATTTAATAAAGGCCAAGGTGGGTTATTTATGATAGAAAATGTAAACTGTGCTTTGAAATTAATACACTACATGAGGGCATTGCAATGGTCAAGTGTAGGGGATTTAATAAGTGTGAAAACACTTATCCTTTTACCACTTATTTCCAATAATAACAAGACCAAAACGTGTATTTTATGTCATAAAAGTCGGAATTATGCGTGGTTTGTGTTTTTATTGTGTTTTAGGACCAAAAGATGAAAAAGGAAGAAAACACGGGCTTTCACGGGCTTTTATCGAAGAAAAACGAGAAAAGACGAAGTCAAAGGATCAAGAGTGCAAAAAGAACGAAAGTCCAAGGCCAAGGCCTATTCTGAAGATTTATCGAAGAAAAAGTCTAAAGACCAAACTTTAATGAAGTCGAAGAACTCAAGTCTAATAGAAGAGGAAATTACAAGACAAGTTTAATTTACATCGACAAATCCCGAGACGACGTCGAAAAAGACAAAGAATTTAAATCGAGTCGTGAAGAAAGAAAGAAAGAAGGAAACACATGCACCTTCCCATCTCCTATAAATACCCTCCTAAACACATTTGGAGGGTGGTTAGCTAGTTTATTTTTTCTTTCTTTAGTTTTCATTTTAGAGAGAGAAAGTGTTTAACTTTCTCTCACTAAAACTTCATCTTTTCTTTCTTTCATTTTTAAGCTTTAATTCACTTTTGTAATTTTGAATAATTAATCTACAAGTTCAAGTTTAATCTTTTAATCTTAATCTTCTTCTACCTTTCTTTATTTTTAAGTTGTTTTTGATCCGTTATAATCTTTGATTTTGCTTAAATTTGATGTTCATGTGATTAAAGAGTTTATCTTTTTAATCATACATAAGTTTTTATACGATTAAGCTTAAGGCTTGTTATGCTTTTTGGCTTATTTAGTATATAGCTTATTTACCTTTTTTAATTTTTCATAAAAGTTTAGTGTTTTTAAAAGTTCATCTTATAGAGTTTCCTTATTTGGTTATTTGATAAGCTTTCCATTTGTAGCTTATTGAGTCTCCTTATTATTGGTCTTGGTGAGTTTTTGATAAGTGCTTATTAGGATTTTTAGCTTATCTCCATTTTCGGATTAATTTGTGCTCCATCGCAATCATAGGTTTTGTATATTCCGACGCTACATTCCAATGGTTTCAGTGTGATCGCAATAACCTTTAAGGTTCTACTTTGCGATCAAGTCATTTTTCCCCCTTATTCCGATCGTGATTGCGATCG
The DNA here is from genome assembly GCA_025667525.1 of Glebionis coronaria. Classification (NCBI taxonomy): domain Eukaryota; kingdom Viridiplantae; phylum Streptophyta; class Magnoliopsida; order Asterales; family Asteraceae; genus Glebionis; species Glebionis coronaria. The sequence continues at coordinate 601,001,250 of CM046877.1, read as the reverse complement.
CTCATTGCGATCGCACATTGCGACGGGTCTTAAGGTTACATCAAGACGAAACTCTGCCAAATTTTTGCTAGCAACATTCCGATAGAAAACCTTGGATTCCGATCTTAAACATTCCGATACTGGATATTCCGATAGACTTGTATTCCGATAGACTTACATTCTGACAGGACTACATTCCGATAGAATTAATTTACTTTGATATTCTGATGGTTATCCAGACAGCATTATTCCGATAGCTTTCATTTTCTATTATTCTGATGGTTTTGTTTTTGCAACATTCCGACAGAATTGACTTGTTACATTTCGATGGTTTAAGTTTTTAGTTTTATTAAGTTTAAATTTTTAAAGCTTTATTTTTACTCAACGACATTTTCATATTTACTTTTAGTTTAAAATAGATAACCAAACCATTTATTTTTCCACCAAGAACGACTGAGTCGCACTTTGACTAGTAATCATTTCGAAAAGACTTGGAACGAAATTATTTTATACTTGGAAATTCCTTGTATTAGACACACAACCTTCTTTTGGGATGCTTAAGAGATCTGTAAAAAGAAATTTTGAAAACCTTAACCAATAAGCCAGAAATAAGCCAAGTATGATTTCACTAAAAGACAAAATAGTCGACTTAGAGATTTAGACCACTTCAGAACTTGATTTAACTTGCAAAAGACTCTAAATGACTTAATTAAGACAAATCAATCAACAATATGTCCCTATTTTTGCACTTCTTGCAGATCTCATAAAATTTAATCTTTCACATGTTCAAGAAAATATATGGTTTATTAACAATTTCGTGGTGACTACTAATCAGCCTTGCATGGTCCCTTCCAAATTGTACATAGACGCGCAACTATATACAATTTTAGGATAAACGATGCAATACTCAGTTCGTCAAAACTTTTTCATTATGTTTAATATATATATACTCATGCTTAATTCAAAATGAATTTACAGAGATGTTCTTTGTTATGAAAACAGTTAAGTTTTCCAAGGTGTTTCATAAACAACTTTATTTCGATAACGGTTACTTTTAAATCTCACTTTAAATAATCCTTACGGTGATGAAAATTAAATTTTTCTCAAGGGATATTGTTTTATCTTATAAAAACAATGAGTGATTTGCAAAAGAGTGATGAAAAGTTGTTCACCAAGAACTAACTACAATATGATAGGAAATGAGCTTAGCCAAATAATCAGGAGGTTCATGACCTTGATGGCACTCAAAAAGAATAATCCACAAAGTAACTCAAATCGAGATGAGTACTTGTTCAATGGTTGCATCACTAATGCGAACATTAGGAATAAGAAAGAAAAGATGGATAACATCGATATATGTAAAATTTAGCAATCAAAGGTAGTCCTTTTATTAATCACAAACAAGTCAAAAATTGTACCGTAACACATTACGTGTCGCCACGCCATACAATTCCAAGGACTCATCCTCCCAACTGATGTCTCAGTTAAGTTAAGGATTTGTAAAGGATGCTACAATGAATACTAATCTACAAGAGTCATTAGGTGTTCCACATGTCCCGAAAGATCCATCGGTCCCAATTTCAGAAGAAGATTTCTCCGATTTATTTCTTGGACACTGGGCATCCTCATCATTGGACAATGGCCTAGGAACAACCCTTAACGAAATCCAACAATCATTTAAAACCTTATAATTTAATCACATAACTTAACGACTTCCTCTTAACAATCTATTCCTTATGAGTTAAATTTTTCCTTCATTCAGGTTTCAACCAAATCATACTCAATGCGATATCCTACCTCATTCTCCAATACTTTCAACCTTATTCTTAAACCTTGAAAGGGCAATAAAAGTTCGATATGAACAACACTTAATTTCCAATCCTATAGCTCCTTCATCAATAGTTATCAAATGAGTCACTAGTATGAAATGACTCACACATTCAATTAGTGTAACACCCCATTTTGATAATGGAATGTCACGCGTAATTATGGCGTGTCATCAGAGCATACAAGGATAAATGTCTAAAACATTACATGACCATATGGATAACCGGAATCAAACATCGGTTCCCAAACATAAGCCCAAAACATAATAAAGCAAAAGAAATGGATGAAAGACTAAACAAGCATGAGTATATGAAGGCAAAAAGGAAAAGAAGTCTCTAGTAGCTTCCATCCTATGCACGTCCTCCAAATGCTCGAGTCTTTCCTAGGGTACCTGCCGTTTTGGACATGGAAAGGAAAGTAACGGCTGAGCAAAACGCTCAGTGCACGGATATAAACATAGTATGAATGACTAAACATAATAAAGACTTAATACCAGCGGAAATATATAAGTCCTGGAAAACCTGGAACACGTTTATAAAACTTGTTTTATAGTTTGAAAAGCCTTATGTTTATCTTATGAAAACTGTTTAACATATTTTACCATTAGCCAATATAGGTCATGAAAATCCACCATACATGAATACTTGGAGGGGTGACCTCATCATGCAATTTAGAGGGGCTGCCTCTAATTTAATATAATGGTTTTGGGTAGGAGGGATCAGCTCCTTGTGAAGGATGCAAGGCACATACGACATTCACCATGAAATCCTGACTGAAAACATGTAACTAGGATGCACCCATACGCCCCACATGATAAATATAATAATATGGCCAAAAGCTGAAGGGACGCCACGAGCAATCACTCCACCATGGTGAAGTCATAACATTGGTGCCTCCAATGTTATGGTTATGGTACCTCCATAACTAGGTGAAACTGGTCATGCATGTATATGGCTTTAGGTATTCTAATTAAACATAAGCAATTCAAAAACATATAAAACAAATACTGGGAAAACAGTTGGCTGCATACAGGGAATCCTAATAAGGAAAGAATGTCCATACTGATAGGACGGGAATCCGTACCTTATGTCCAGTGAACGAAGAAGACGAACGGAAGAGAGTCCTTCTTCGGTATCACTAACGCTACATAAATACATACGTATATAAGTATCTGATCACTGAGTACGTAACTGGTTTTTAAGTCATGTCTTAGCTTGTTTTATATGTTCACGTCTTATTTTACTGATTTTAACGTTATACCGTATTTATCGTGTATTCTGTATATTCTGATTAAGTATTACTTGTATTTCTTGTATTATTATACTCGCTGTGTAATAATAAGTAACTTTCTAAAATAAGCAGGTTTCCTAAAATAGAAAGTTACCAAAATTAGAAAGTTTCCAAAAATAGAAAGTTTCCAAAAATAAATTTACTGCTTAAAATAGATAAGTTTCTAAAAATAGAAAGTTTCAATAAATAGAAATAAGGTGGATTATTAAGCTAATAATATAGGCTAAAGTGTTTTCTGATTTATATTCTAAGTCATGAGATTATAAGGTATAGTTTATTAATTATTTCATATGAATCAAATAAACTATAGTTTTAAAGTATTTAATTAACTATAACATGATTTAATTAAATAAAAGGTAATAATACTTAGGTTAAAATGTGTATAAATGTTTAGTATTAATATAAACTAAGTCATGTAAATTAATTAATTATAAGGCATGTTAAATAATTAATTAATTATATAATCTAATATAATTAATAAATACTTAGGTTACCATCCTTGTATTATTATTAATAATAATAACCTAAGTCAAAATTAAATTAATTAAGTAACATGTCAATTAATTTAATTAAACTCGTAAATAAATTATCTCGTAATTATAAGTCGTGTTTTATTAATTTTATTTACCTTGTAAATTAATATACATGTTAAAGCTAATAACTTGTAAAAATAATACCCGAACCCATGTATTATTTTATTAATCCGTGTAGTAACCCGAACCCGTGATAAACCGTGAAACACGTGTCTTTTATACATTTAAGCCAAACCAAACCGCCCATTATTTTCTGGTTATTAAACTCTGCCAAACGCCCCCTTAAGTCCTTTTAAACCCAAAACCAAACAGCCCCATTCACTGCCAGTTTCCACTGGCAGTGGTGATGGTGCCACCGGCAACTGCCGGTTCCCCCTGCCTGGGTTTATTCCCCACCGAGAGCAATAGCTCTCGGATCCCACTGTCAGCACAAACATGCCCCTGCTGTGCTTCCTTTCCCACTGTTAAGCCAAGCGCACCCTTCTACTAGCAGCTTAAGGGTTGCGGCTGGTGGGCTTATGTTACCACCGACTACACAACCAAGCCCACACCCATAAGGGTTTAAGGCTGGTGGCAGGTTACTACCACCGAGACCATGAATGGTCTTGGTCTGCGTGCCCATCGAACACAGCAACACTAAGACGACACCCCCCCTTGTATTTTAACGTATAATTTACATGGTTTTTGATTATGATCTCTTGATTCGTGATTAATTAATCCAAGAAATAAAATAAGATAAGATTAGGGTTTACTTACACTTGTGATTTAGGGTTTTAGAAATAACCAAAACATGAATCTTCTTGATTCCTTGAATCCAAACCCACGACTGCCTTTGATTTTGCTTCTTCCCAAGTCGGCACCAAGAAAAGAGCAAAAGAAAAGTGACGGCTGAATTATTTATCCCTAGACCGTTTTAGGGTTTCTTATTACTTTATGTTGTGTCTAAAAAAAAATAATCAAGTGCTCCCGTATGTTTGGTTTATACACGGTACAAACACACTTAGGCCTTGAGCCCAAGTCCTTCCTTTTTCTTCTTTTTCTAAAACAGCCCTTAACTTTTCCCTATCGTTAATATTAAATTTATAATAAAACGTACGCGTGTTTGTATAATTAAAGTGTCGTGAATATCACAGTTATTCTCATGCGTGTTTAACGTAATATTAATTACGTAATTACTTGTCGTGTTATTTTAAATATACGTAATAATAATAATCGTTTAAATGTTCGTGATCACGTTTTACGTAGTTTACGTAATTTAATTAGTTTTCGATCATGAATCAATATACTTATTCGTTTTTGTAATAGATATATAACTACGTAATTAATATTAGCTCGTGATTAAATTACGTTCATAATTTCATGATCGCATGTTCGTGATTAATTATTGTTTAAATAATTATTGTGTGTTCGTACGTAATAAATACTTATCGTGTTCTAACACGTACGTAATACGTAAAATTCTATTTCGTGAACGTAAACATGATATAAAAGGAATGTTTTAATCTAGTGCGTACGATATAATGGGTATTATTCATGGTAAAAGCATGCGGGTTTTACAACTCTTCCCCCTAAAAAGAATAATTCGTCCCCGAATTATAGATAACGTAACTGAAAGAGAAACATACCCGAATCAAACTGAGAGGGTATGTATGATTAATGAACGTACAGGTGACATGGTAGAAGGAACGTGGAACGTGACATGTCTTGAAAGGACATGGAACGTGACGTGACTGAAAGGACATATCTAATTGATAAGAGAAAACGGATAAGAAGTCCAGATGAACTTGTCCGTTTCCAAGTAGCCTCCCTCTTGGAACGGTTCCTTTAGAAGATCTTGACACTAATGATAAATCTTGGTCCTCCTGACCTTGACTTGTAATACGAAGAAATTCTTGGTTATCAACGGAAGGTAGATCCCCTAATTTCGATCGAGGAAAATAAGAGTTAACGTGCAAGGGTAACTGAAACGTTACGATGCAAGACAATCTGACTTAACTAATAATTAGTGACGATGCGCGAGACATAAATAAACGTAGTACGTGAAAATTTTTGAACGTGATACGTAAAATTTTTTGAACGTGCTACGTGAAGATATTGCGAGTGTAGTATGAGTGAACATATCGTGATCCATGATACGTGTAACATATCTTGATCATGATATGAGGAACGTGGAATGAACATGACATGTGAAACATGTCATGGACATAGAATATAATGGCGGTAACGCCAAACGCTACAAGGTGAGACATAGAATATGACGAGAAACGTCTATCTGAGGATAGGGAGTTATACTAAACTTGGGTTTGGTCTCTCAAGTTCTTGCAAAACTCCCCAGAATGAGAAAAAAAATTGACGTAAAATCGTAAGCCAAGATACCATCATGAATGTGAATGGTGTCATGAACGCGAGCGCGAAAGCAAGTCGTGGAATTAGAATGAAGACGTGAAGTAAATAAGGAGTACAATTGCGAATCTTTATCTGACCCGTAACTGAGGGATTGCCAAGTGATCGGATGAGCCTTGGTTGGAACATGTCTGATCAATCTGTTGGTTCTGCAATCCTTGCGGATGTAAGGATTCTGCAGACTTGATCAAACTGTTTGCAATAACCCAGATAGCATCATGCTTCTTCTGAGTTTGCGTTAATCTGGTAACCAAAATCTATGGAGATCTTGTCCCTTTTTGATTCACCATTTTAGATGATGAAAACATCCCAGTCTGTTGGTGTCCTATCTAAACCTGTTTGTATGACACGTATGAAGATATGGACGTAAATGTATCTTGCTTCGTAGAACTTGATACATAGGAGTTTGCGAAACTCAGAGTCTCTGAATCTAGACTTCTCTTAGCGTTGGATTTTCTAGAACACCTAATGTAGTGTAGGGTTCTCTCCTTTACGCATAAGCTGAGTCATGGTAAGATTAACCGTGTAAACCCATGTGATTTAGCGTGTCACTGTAATCAACCATAATTGACATTGGAGAAATTTCCAGGGTAAAATTTCCCTTGTCATAGGATTTGCAACATATTGCAGATATGGTCTTCCTGTTCTTCTCTAGGCTTAGAGGAAATCAGGTTATCCTCAATGAAAACACTGATGAATTTGCTATGAGTTCATGGAAACTCATTCTTATAATGCCGTTGGAGCATTGATGAGACTAATTCAAAATCATAAATCTAGCATGACTGAGTCGTGTACGAATAGCAGTCATGGACATGTCCTGCTCTTTCACTCGTCACTGTTGGCAGCATGATCATGAATTCCATCTTGGAAAAGTGATTAACACTATAAGGTCGATTGGACATGTTGTTAATACGTGGAGGAGAATAACGGTCATGAATGGTGATGTGTTTAAGTCGACGGTAGTCGACACATAATCTCATGGTACCATCCTTCTCCTTGAAGGTTCTTCTGGAATATATGGGAAGATTTTGGAATAGTCAACTGGTTAGGCGTAAAAGTACTTAAGTAGTCGTGTCTTACTGACAGCTAGAAAATTTTAGCGACCATGGCTAACAACGCACATGCTTGTAAGCATAGATAATTTGTACAGATTTTCCTGATGGAAAATCAAGCTGAATTTATTCAGGGGCCTGAACATTACTGTACATAATTATGAATTGTAGCACGGTGTGTTGTTCATAGTCCATAATTATGATAAAATTCAACTCGTGTCTGTCCGAGGAAATGCGTTAGCAGCTTGGATCTCATCATTAAGCTGAAGGAAAACCTTCGTATACGTGGGAATACAAAATGTGTCTTTTATGGTAATGAATCTATGAGCTATGGTTACAAGAAATGAAAGTGTCATCGGCAACGTGACAGTTCTCACTGATGCGCCGGTAATGGTATTGAAATTCTTGTGGCCTGATTAATATATGGCAGAACAAAATGGATATACCCTTGGAGGGTACCCTGAATTTCTTAGAAAGGTTCCATAGTTGGATGTGAGTCATGTGTCTTGACTCGTGTCTTGGAACTATAAGCATGACATATGTCTTGACTGGTGTCTTGACATGTGTCTTCAGAAAGTATACGTGAGACATGTGTCTTGACTGATGTCTTGACATGTGTCTCGAGACGTAAAACAATAGAACTACAATATTAGGTTATTATGCAAGAATTGGCGGATTGGTTGGACTACTGATCATTTGTATGTCTGATCACGTCCGCGGCCGGAGCCTCGGTTGCGATTTCTAGGATAGTTGCTGTCATAGTAGTGGTTACTATCGTCCTGTCTGTTAGTTCCATGACGGTCATTCTCATGACCGTGATTCATGTAACTATTCAGCTGAGTGGCCGACTGGTACCGGTTTCCACTCATATGGCTGAAATGACAGCCGAATGATGTGTGGCATGTAACTAAGAATTAGGGACAATTGTTTTATGAAAATCGTCTGATGGTGAAGCATCTTCTCGTCCAATTGCTTTGCTCTGACGCCTTTGTCTTCGTCTTGTAGGATTTCCAGGTTGTGAACAACATCAGCATCTCGTAGCGTCTCCAAACATCAGCAACATCAACCTCTAGTAACATCTCCAAGTTATGAACGGCATCTGCAATCTTGTATAATATCAGCAATTGAAAATACGCCTGAGATGATTCAGAATTGACTAGCGAATACTCGGGAAGTATTGCAAAATGAAATACACATGGATTTAAGTACATGTAACACACATGGAATACGGTACGTAGAGTACACGTGGAATGCACCTGAAATGATCGGTATAGGGTTGATCATGTGTCATGATTTAAGGAATGTATAATGGTTAAGTGGTTAGGAAAACCATCATGATAAACTAGCAGTATTAGCATAGACATCATTCTGGTTACATCGAGAAGCGTTAAAGTGTGGTTACACAAAATTCAACGATGATTTGCCTGACAACATGATCAATGAAAACCAACCATGACTATCATGAAAGCAGAATTCAATGAAATCCAACAATGTCTTGCGTGAAAGCATAAATAACAAAAGAGGCGTAAGACGTAATCAACATGAAGACGGAATTATCATGAAGGAACATAAAACGATCTATCATAAAGGAGTGTATAACATAATCAGCATGAAACTGAGTTTAACCATGACAGTATGAAAACATACTTGACATAAAAACATAGTAACTTATGAGGGGACATGAAAAAAGTTTATGCCAATAAATCATGAGAAAAATATTATGCATGAATGCGTAATGTAGTTTTATAAAAACCTCTATATTTGTGAGAGACGCCTATGGGTCGGTCCCAAAACAAAAGACATGGCGAGGGGACGCCTAGGTCGTTCCCAAAGTTAAAAGTTTCGATAAAAGCACATATGACTAAATAGGGCCACTCCTGTACCAACCATTACTTAGTCATAATCCCTGCAACACTGATACATGAAACATAAATAAATGAAACTCATCTGTCAAAACTTATCAGAAAAATTTTTATGTGACTAATTATGAACTATTGAGTTCAGTCTACATACTCACAATTCTCGAGGAACATTATGCATGAAACAATAAAACATAACTAAATATGAATGACGGTTGTTCATCTATATTAGTAAAACAATATCGATGAAAACATAAAGGTTAAAACCTCAAGGTGCTGAAAACATCATGGTTAAAACAACAATGCGCTAAAAACATCAATACGTGGTATAACAAACGTTGGCATATGAAGCTTCTGGTGACTACCCACTAGTCACATGTCAAGTTTTAGAGCCTATAGGTCGAAGCCTTGTCTCTGATACAATAATTGTAACACCCCATTTTGATAATGGAATGTCACGCGTAATTATTGCGTGTCATCAGAGCATACAAGGATAAATGTCTAAAACATTACATGACCATAGGGATAACCGTAATCAAACATCGGTTCCCAAACATAAGCCCAAAACATAATAAAGCAAAAGAAATGGAGGAAAGACTAAACAAGCATGAGTATATGAAGGCAAAAAGGAAAAGAAGTCTCTAGCAGCTTCCATCCTATGCACGTCCTCCAAATGCTCGAGTCTTTCCTAGGGTACCTGCCGTTTTGGGACATGGAAAAGAAAATAACGGCTGAGCAAAACGCTCAGTGCACGAATATAGACATAGTATGGATGACTAAACATAATAAAAACTTAATAGTAGTGGAAATGTATAAGTCCTGGAAAACCTGGAACATGTTCATAAAACTAGTTTTATAGTTTGAAAAGCCTTATGTTTATCTTATGAAAACTGTTTAACATATTTTACCATTAGCCAATATAGGTCATGAAAATCCACCGTGCATGAATACTTGGAGGGGTGACCTCATCATGCAAATTAGAGGGGCTGCCTCTAATTTAATATACTGGGTTGGGTAGGAGGGATCAGCTCCTTGTGAAGGATGCAAGGCACACACCACATTCACCATGAAATCATGACTAAAAACATGTAACTAGGATGCACCCATACGCCCCACATGATAAATATAATAATATTGTCAAAAGCTGAAGGGATGCCACGAGCAATCACTACGTCGCGGTGAAGTCATAACATTGGTGCCTCCAATGTTATGGTTATGGTACCTCCATAACTAGGTGAAACTGGTCATGCATGTATATGGCTTTAGGTATTCTAATTAAACATAAGAAATTCAAAAACATATAAAACAAATACTGGGAAAACAGTTGGCTGCATACGGGGAATCCTAATAAGGAAAGAATGTACATACTGAAAGGACGGGAATCCGTACCTTATGTCCAGTGAACGAAGAAAACGAACGGAAGAGAGTCCTACTTCGATATCACTAACGCTACATAAATACATACGTATATAAGTATCTGATCACTGAGTACGTACCTGGTTTTTAAGTCATGTCTTAGCTTGTTTTATATGTTCACGTCTTATTTTTTACTGATTTTAACGTTATACCGTATTTATCGTGTATTCTGTATATTCTGATTAAGTATTACTTGTATTTCTTGTATTATTATACTCGCTGTGTAATAATAAGTAACTTTCTAAAAATAGCAGGTTTCCTAAAATAGAAATTTACCAAAAATAGGAAGTTTCCAAAAATAGAAAGTTTCCAAAAATAGAATTACTGCTTAAAATAGATAAGTTTCTAAAAATAGAAAGTTTCCATAAACAGTAATAAGATGGATTATTAAGCTAATAATATAAGCTAAAGTGTTTTCTGATTTATATTCTAAGTCATGAGATTATAAGGTATAGTTTATTAATTATTTCATATGAATCAAATAAACTATAGTTTTAAAGTATTTAATTAACTATAACATGATTTAATTAAATAAAAGGTAATAATACTTAGGTTAAAACGTGTATAAATGTTTAGTATTAATATAACCTAAGTCATGTAAATTAATTAATTATAAGGCATGTTAAATAATTAAATAATTATATAATATAATATAAATAATAAATACTTAGGTTACCATCCTTGTATTATTATTAATAATAATAACCTAAGTCAAAATTAAATTAATTAAGTAACATGTCAATTAATTTAATTAAACTCGTAAATAAATAATCTCGTAATTATAAGTCGTGTTTTATTAATTTCATTTACCTTGTAAATTAATATACATGTTAAAGCTAATAACTTGTAAAAATAATACCCGAACCCATGTATTATTTTATTAATCCGTGTAGTAACCCGAACCCGTGATAAACCGTTAAAGCTAATAACATGTGTCGTTTATACATTTAAGCCAAACCAAACAGCCCATTATTTTTTGGTAATTAAACTCTGCCAAACGCCCCCTTAAGTCTTTTTAAGCCCAAAACCAAACAGCCCCATTCACTGTCAGTTTCCACTGGCAGTGGTGATGGTGCCACCGGCAACAGCCGGTTCCCCCTGCCTGGGTTTATTCCTCACCGAGTGCAATAGCTCTCGGATCCCACTGTCAGCACAAACACGCCCCTGCTGGCTTCCGTTCCTACTGTTAAGCCAAACGCACCCTGCTCCTAGCAGCTTAAGGGTTGCGGCTGGTTGGCTTATGTTGCAACCGACTGCACAACCAAGCCCACACCCATAAGGGTTTACGGCTGGTGGCAGATTGCTACCACCGAGACCATGAATGGTCTCGGTCTGCGTGCCCATCGAACACAGCAACACTAAGACGACACCCCCCCTTGTATTTTAACGTATAATTTACATGGTTTTGATTATTATCTCTTGATTCGTGATTAATTAATCCAAGAAATAAAATAAAATAAGATTAGGGTTTACTTACACTTGTGATTTAGGGTTTTAGAAATAACCAAAACATGAATCATCTTGATTCCTTGAATCCAAACCCACGACTGCTGTTAGGACCATTGTAATAGTTATATGTAATAGGTAGACTAGGAGGTATGTAGTTCCTCCTGGTCCTAGTAGTAGTAGGAGCAAGTCCTGCTCCTGGTCCTAGTCGTAGTCAAACTTTATTATTTACTTAATATTCTGTTAGGATATGCATGAGATATGTTAGGAAAGGATATGCATATCACTTTTACACGTTTTCTTTAATGTTGTATTAGGGTTTCCTTGTAGTATAAAAGGAACCTTAGGCAGAAGGGTTAGACACACCTTCACAAAACGTAGTTCTAGTCATTATCAATATTAGAAATCCTTAGAAAGGATCAAGTCTTTATAGTTATTCTGTTCTTCTTAATTATATTTATATTCTACACTCATATTGTGTATAGAGTCTCTTTGTGATTTGACTTGTGATTACAGAAGTCATTCACCGGTCCTGACAGGCTGCAAGATCTACATCTAGTAGACCCAACAAGTGGTATCAGATCCTGGAAGGTTCTCTATACAAGCAGAATCAAGTTTTCTTATTACTGACATTTTGTTTATCATGTCTGCCTCAACTTCTACTCAAACAAGAGAAGACAGCACTCCTAAAATTGTGCAACCTCACCAGATCCTGGCTACGGTCTCTAACACGAATGGTAAATTCCCTCTTCTGAAGAAGGGTGAATATGATAACTGGGCAATGAAGATGGAATGGTGGATTACCAACACTGATCAAGATCTTTGGAAGATCATTCTGAATGGGAACAGCAGGAAGCTTACTGGACGAGACAATAATGGTAATATTACCCTTCTTGACCCTAAATCTCATGAGGAAATCATAGCTATTCAGAAGGAGGTAAAAGCAAAAACGATTTTGCTTCAATCTCTTCCTGAGGATCACATGGGTGACTTCTACCATCTGGATGATGCCAGAGAGATCTGGAATGGAATAAAAGCAAGGTTCGGTGGGAATGAGGAGTCAAAGAAAATGCGAAGGTCCATGCTGAGAGATGAATTCACAGAATTCAAAATCTCAGAAACTGAAGGTCTAAATCAAGGGTATGATAGGTTCCAGAAGATATTGAGCCAGTTGAATCAACTTCGGTCAAAGCCTGATGATGGTGACATTAATGCAAGGTTTCTTAAAGCCTTACCCTACTCATGGAATCAGGTGGTGATCTCTCTCAAAGCCAAAGGTGGACTTGACTATCTCACTTTTGATGATCTGTTTCATAGGCTCAGAACTTTCGAACCCCATGTAAGAGGATTTTCAAGTGACTCTTTTCCCACTCCTGCTAATTCAGCCTTTGTGAGTTCTATGGCATCTAGTCCCATGTCTTATGCAAGTAGCCCAAGCAATACTGTCTCCTCTCAACATACTGTTCAGCATACTTCTGCTCCTGATCCTACTACCAAGTCTGGTAGTATGGTAGAAGTTGTTCTTCATTCTTTTGTGGCTGATGTTAATGCTGAACAACAACTTGCTTTTGATGACTTCAAACAGGTCGATAAACTTGACCTGGATGAGATGGATCTTAAATGGCAGATGGCCATGCTTACTCTTAGGGTTCACAAGTTTGAGAAGAAAGCAGGAAGGAAATTTAATTACAACCCTCCGGAGCCAGCAAGATTTGATAGAAGCAAGGTACGATGCTATAACTGCCAGCAACAGGGTCACTTTGCAAGGGAGTGCCCTAGCAAGAATGATCAGGAGAAGAGCAGATACTCCGCTTTCAAGGTTCAGGAGGTAAAAGATGACATGAAGGCATTGGTATCTGTTGACTCTATGGTCAACTGGAATGATCATCAGGCTTCTACTTTGGAATCAGCTGAATCCTCGACTGACGTGTTTGCAATGATTGCTGGGAATCTCTCTGATGTAGTAGAAGCAGACAAGTTTGCTCTTATGGGCATCTCACCTCAGGTACAACATTGTCCTCTTGGTTGTCATGATAAATACTCAGAATTGTTGTCCCAATTTAATGAAGTAAATGATCAAAATGATAAGTATTTTTTAGAGGTTCAAGCCTATAAGGCTTCATTAAACACATTGGAACAACAAAAGAGGTGGTTACAAGATACACAACGTGCGTATGAGGATAAAATCAGGATACTAAGCATTGATTTAGAAAACACTACAAATATGCTTAAATATACAGAAACTGAAAGAGATGCTAGTATCAAAGAAAAAGAGGAGATGCAAGCTAAATTAGATGCTACAATGCTAAGATTTGACAAATGGAAAAAGGCACCTAAAAATCTTTCAAAATTAATTGACATTAGCATGTCTGGCAGAACTAAAAGAGGCTTAGGATTTGAAAAATATATTGATTCAGAAGATGTATTTGATTTATCTTTCTCAAGTGTCTTTGATGCCGACAAAGAGGATGAGGGCAAACCTAGTTACAATAGGTTTAAACCAGCAGCAGAAATGCATGTTGTCCCTCCTCCTCTTACTAGAACTTTTATGCCCACCACATGGCATAATGACTCGGATGGATCACAGATGCTTGAGTCCCCAACAAGTTCTACTAATACTAATGACTTTGTCTCATGTACTTTTAGTGACAAAGCCGGTGACTCTGCATCTAGTGGCTCAAGTGAAGAGTCAAGACCTACAAGTTCCAAGTTGAATGAACATGCTGCTACTGGTGCTAGGAAGTGTGAAGAAAAAGTTGCTGTCAAGTCAAGTGTGTCTGGTCCTAGTTTATTGAGTCCTAGGAAGAATGTTTTTCCTAGAAATGTGTGTAATAAAGTAGGCAGTATGAAACAATCTCATTCTAATAAAAGGTCTTTCAAAACGTGTTTTGTTTGTGGCAGTGCCTTTCATTTAATTAAAGATTGTGATTATTATGACACACATGCATCTGTTAATCATGCTTTTCCTGCTCCTGGTCCACCAGGAGCTGCTTCATATGCTTCTAGAAGACTTAATCCAAGTGCACCAACGTTTAATACTTCTAGAGTATCCTCTCCTTTAGCTTCTGATTATTGCAGAAATAGTGGATTCCAAACAACCAGTAATTATTTTCAAAATTTTCATCCAATCTATTCACATAATTTGGACCATACGTATTTGGGTTTGGGAAATTTAGGAACTGCTGTTAAGCCCTCAGCAGGTTGTTCTTGGTCAAATAATAATACCCATATGATGCAACCAAGGAACAACGGTGGATCTCATCAATCTTCTTGGCACTCTTCTAATGATCCACAAGGCAGGCTCAAACCTGAAAAGGTTTGGGTCCCCTTAAGACACTAACTTTTGCATTTTTATTATCTTGTTGTTGTAGGTTACTCCATACCAGGATCCTAGTCTAGGTATTGTTGATAGTGGTTGCTCCAGGAGCATGACTGGCAATAAGAGTCTTCTCTCTAACTTTGTACCATTTCATGGAGGCAAGGTCTATTTTGGTGGGGGTGAAGGCAGAATCACTGGCAAAGGAACGATAAAGACTCCAAATCTAAATTTTGAGCAGGTCTACTATGTGGAAGCACTTCAACACTTCAACTTGATATCGGTCTCTCAGATTTGTGACAAGGAGCAGTTTGTTCTCTTCACCGATACTGATGCACTTGTGCTTTCCAAAGACTTTCAGCTTCCGGATGACTCACAAGTTTTACTCAGAATCCCTAGAAGACACAATCTCTATAGCATCAAGTTGAATGAAGTCAACCCTACTGGTCAACTAGCATGTCTGGTTGCTAAAGCCTCGGAAGATGAAGCCACTAAATGGCACCGAAGGATGGGGCATGTGAACTTCAAGACCATTCACAAACTTGCAAATCTGAATCTGGTCTCTGGTTTACCTCCCAAGACGTTTAGAAATGATATAAATTGTGTTGCCTGCAGCAAAGGCAAACAGCACAAAGCATCCTTCAAGGCCATTACTGCTCTAAGTCTTATTACTGAACCATTGCAGCTTCTACACATGGACTTATTTGGTCCTACTTCCATTAGGAGCATTGACCACAAGCAATTCTGTTTGGTGGTAACTGATGGATATAGCAGGTTTACGTGGGTGTTCTTCATGGCTGCCAAGAGTGAGACCTACTCAATTCTTAGAGATTTTCTTACCTTGATCGAGAACCAGTTGTCTAAGAAAGTTAAAGGTATTCGTTGCGACAATGGAACCGAGTTTAAAAATAAAGACCTCATCACACTTTGCAATTCTAAGGGCATCAAAAGAGATTATAGTGCTGCTATGACTCCTCAACAGAATGGTGTGGCAGAAAGAAAGAACAGGACACTAATAGAAGCAGCAAGAACTATGCTTGCCGATTCCAAGCTTCCAACCATGTTCTGGATAGAAGCTGTTAATACTGTAAGTTATGTTTTGAATAGGGTTTCTATTACCAATCCTCACAAGAAGACTTCTTATGAGCTGCTCACGGGTAAAGTTCCAAATATTGCTCATTTGAAGCCTTTTGGGTGTCCAGTCACCATTCTGAATACTAGTGACTATTTGGGGAAGTTTGATGGCAAGACAGATGAAGGATACATTCTGGGATATTCAGCTCATTCTCGGGCGTATCGTGTCTACAATCTTCAAGCCAAACAGATCATTGAAACTATTAATCTCAGGTATTTTGAGGAGAAGTCAAACATCCAAGGCAAGGGTCCAGAATGGTATTTTGATCTTGATTATCTTAGTGATTCGTTAGGATATTTATGTTTCAAAACTAACCATGATGCAGGACCACAAGTGTTTGCAACTTCTAGTACTGGTGTTCCTTCTAGTCTTTCTGATTCAGATGATGAGGATGACATTTTTGTGGTTCCATCCTATTCCACCACAGTTTCTCCTACTCCTCCTAGTGATGCAACTCCATTGGATGTACAGGATTCCCAAGCAACTCTTGACACTCTTCTCAAACAACAACAAGAAGCTACTAAAGCAGCTGCTCAAGGTAGTTTTGAGTTTCCCTTGGTTGAGCCTACTGACAAAGTTGCTCCTGGTACTCCAGCTTCTGCTCCTAGTGCTAGCTTATCACCTACTGGTACTCTGGCTAGTGAGTCTGCTTCCAATACACGTTTCTCTAGTCCTTCTGATTTGGGGAACCATGAAAAGAAGTCTTCTACCAAGCTGGATGATATTCATAAACAACCGGTAGATGGGATTTTCCAAAATGCTTCATATGATGCTGAATTTGTTGGTGATCTCAATAACTTGGCACCAGAAGTGGAGGTTTCTTCCAATCCAGTCTTGCAATCACATAAAGATCATCCTACCACTCAAATTATTGGAGATCCTGGTTCTACTGTCAAGACACGCAGAATGCAGCAGAAGGCCTCGTCTGATCATCATGCTCTTGTGGGCTATATTGAGGATCAAAAGCGTAATAATCATACGGACTTTCAAAACTGTTTGTTTGCTTGTTTTCTTTCACAGGTGGAACCTAGGTCTGTTTCTCATGCTCTTGAGGATCAAAGTTGGGTGGAGGCTATGCAGCAGGAAATGCAGCAATTCTTGTTTTAGAATGTTTGGATTCTGGTTGACTTACCAGATGGAAAGACAGCTATCAATACCAAATGGATTCTCAAGAACAAGAAGGATGCACGGGGAATTGTCGTAAGGAATAAAGCTAGGCTTGTCGCACAAGGACACACTCAAATTGAGGGCATTGACTATACTGAAGTCTTTGCGCCGGTTGCAAGGATCGAGGCCATTCGTCTGTTTTTGGCCTTTGCTTCTTATGTTGGCTTTATGGTGTTCCAGATGGATGTCAAGAGTGCATTTCTCTATGGCAAAATTGAGGAGGAAGTGTATGTTACTCAACCTAAGGGGTTTGTAGATCCACTTCATCCCAAGAAAGTCTACAAGGTGGTCAAGGCTCTTTATGGGTTACATCAGGCTCCTAGAGCTTGGTATGAGCGTCTTTCAACTTTCTTGTTAAAGAATGGCTATAGAAGAGGTACTATTGACAAAACACTATTTCTTCGGCGGAATTCCAAGGATATTATCCTCGTTCAGGTTTATGTGGACGACATTATCTTTGGTTCTACAAGGAAGGAGTGGTGTGATGAGTTTGAACACTTGATGAAAGGCGAATTCCAGATGAGTGCAATGGGTGAACTGTCATTCTTCCTTGGTCTTCAGGTCAAGCAACAATCGGATGGGATTTTCATCAGTCAAGATAAATATGTCTATGAGATTCTTTAGAAGTTTGGCATGGATCCTCTTAGACCAGCAGCAACTCCTTATGAAGTTGCTAAAATCAAACTTAAAAATGAGCCAGACCCCCCGGTAAATGTTCATATGTACAGGTCTATGATTGGCTCCCTCATGTATTTGACTGCATCGTCCGGACATTATGTTTGCAGTAAGTGCTTGTTCTAGACACCAGGTGACTCCAACGGTTTCGAACTTAAATGCAGTGAAGAAGATTTTCAAGTATATCAAGGCTCAACCTAAATTGGGTCTATGGTATCCTAGAGAATCTCCTTTTGTTCTAGAAGCCTATAGTGATAGTGACTATGCTGGTGCTAATAATGATAGGAAGTCTACTACTGGTGGTTGTCAATTTTTGGGTCGTCGACTTATTTCATGGCAATGCAAGAAACAGACAATCGTAGCTACTTCTTCAACAGAAGATGAATACGTTGCGGCTGCTAGTTGTTGTGGACAAGTTTTGTGGATCCAAAATCAGATGTTGGATTATGGTTTCAATTTTATGAATACCAAAATTTTTATTGACAATCAAAGCACTATTTGCATTGTGAAGAATCCTGTTTTTCATCAGCGGACGAAGCATATTGAGATTCGGCATCATTTTATACGGGATGCCAATGAGAAGAAGCTGATACAGGTTCTTAAAGTTCATACGGATGACAATGTTGTTGATTTGCTGACTAAAGCTTTTGATGGTCCTCGCTTTAACCACTTGGTGGTTCATATTGGGATGGTCAATCCTTGAGGTCTAGGATTGAGGGGAGGCAAAGCCTAAGGGGAGGCTTTGTGTACATATTAGGACAGACTAACGTATTGATAGAATTTAACAACATACTTTCTTGGTTATGATGGTGTGTGGTGCGTCTGATGGAGGATTTTGCTCTCTTCTGGTGGATATGGCCTTACATGACTTGCTTCTGGTCCTCTTTGGTCAGCTTCTAGTTATAATTGGTTGGCTTCTGGTGGTCTAAAATCCTTCCATGTCAAGTGGTGTTTGGCTCCTGGTACTGGTCTGGTATACTGTTCATTCCTTTTGTCCTTTGTTAATCACGTTTTGCTCCTGGTCTGACCATTGTGTGTTTTGACTTTTGGTCAACGCTCCCAATCCTGGTATTTACAAGTTTGAATTAAGCATGTTAATTGGGAGTTGGTTATTATGTTAAAAAGGGCAAGTGGTTACTATGCAATTATGGTTTAATTTGAAAGGGCAACCCCCCATTAATAGGGGTCAATGAACAGTTACCACTTTCTTTATATATGGTCAACATACACCCTTGACTCACTCATTACAATTAACACACACACAAAACCGCTTCTACTCTCTACACCCTAATCACAATCCCTCTTCCTTCAATTAAGCAAGATCCATGGCTGCTCTTGCTTATCAACCTGCTCACAACCGAGTTGCTTATCTGGGTGATGGTCCCCATCGTGAACATTTTGCTGACATCCTGGATTACATTGAAGCATCCAACCTAAGGTTTGCATTTACTGTATGTCCCACCATATATGATAGTGTGATTAGACAATTTTGGGCGTCTGCTCAACTTGTGAATGTGGTTGGTCGTCCACGTGCACTCCATGCTACCATAGATGGACGTGCATATGTGGTGATTGAGGCTTCTATTCGCTCTTCTCTTCATCTTCAGGATGAGGGTGGTGTTGAATCCATCCCCAATTCGGAAGTATTGGAGGGGATGGTTGCTTTACGTTATGAGCATGGGGGGAAGTTTAACTTCCAGAAAAATAGGTTTTCCCCCCAATGGAAGCTTCTGGTTCACTTTTTAATCCATTGTATGAGTCCCAAGTCTGGGAGTTGGGATGCTTTCCCTACTCCTTTGGCTACTGGTCTTATTTGCTTAGCCCAGGGTAGAGTGTTTAATTTTTCTCATTATCTATTTGAGGGGATGGTTAGTAATTTGTCTACTGCTGGTTCGAGAAAGAAGTTTCTTATGTACCCTAGGTTTCTTCAGCAAATCCTTGTTTGCATTCCACGTGATAGGACTGAGCATGTGCCGTCTAAACTTACAGCTAAAGTGTATTACAATATGGTCAATGGGTTTACTGGGGACTGGAGACCCCTGACTTAAGCCATGTTGGGATTGGCTCAGGGTCCTATGGGTGAGGAGGAGGAGGCTCCTGAGTTTGTTGTGCTTGATGATGACCCCATTGAGGAGGAGGCTCCTACTGTTGGTGCCACTCCTGTGGTAGAGGAGGAGCTAGTTGAGGAGGTGGTGGTTGAAAAACCATCTCCTACCAAGGCTGGTCCTTCCTCAGTCCCACAAAGGTCTCCCTTTGTGGTGACTCCACCTCCTAGTCCTGTCCCACACTCGACTGATACCCCGTTTGATGCTAGTACTCCACAGGTTGACCCACATGTTGCTTCGGGCTCCAATGATGCTTTCCCTGATCCAAGTTCTCTTGGTGGGCAGGCGGAGGAGCCTACTACACTGATATCTTTGCTTGATCTTATGCGCAGGTACCATGAGCGGATGATTTGTTTGGAAGCTGATTTAAACCAACATCGGAAGCTTACAAGGGAGTTTGTTCTTCCTCTGGCTGATCGCATCAAGGCATTGGAAACTCAACAACGGCGTCGCAAGAAGCATGTGGTCCATTCAGATTCTGAGAATGAGGGTGCGGAGAATGTTGAGGATGGCTTGACATTATTGGCAAAGGCTGCCTTTGCTGATAAAATTTATGAGGATTTGCCGGTTCCTCCAACATCCTCCAATGTTCCTTCTCCTGGTGTTATTCCCCCTTCTATGGGTGGTGATTCTGATCCTGCTGATGGTTCTCATGCTGGTCCCTCTCATGGTTTGAAGGGCAAGGCCCCAATGACTGATGCTCCATCCCCATCTCGCAAGCGTACCCGTCGCCAGAATGAAGAGAAAAGGCTTGGTGAGGAGGCTGCTCGTCGGGTTCAAGCTGAGATTGCTAAAGCTGATAGGGCTGCTGAGGAAGAGCTTCGAGAGCGCAGGCGTGCACAAATTCAGCATGATGCCATGCATTGGAGTGATAGTGAATGGGTGCAAGTGTTGACTGTTCTCACTCGAGATTATGCTCAATTTAAGGATCTTTTAGGTGATGATGTTGATGAACACAATTGTATTCCGCGGGCTATGGTATTGATGCGTAAGCGTCAGTTGGCTCTTGCTGCAGAACTTAAGAAACAGAGAAGGAACAGACCTTTATCTCGGGCTGAGGAGCGCCAACAGATGCAACGTTATGTGAAATATCAATCTGCTGCTCATTTCAATGCTCCTTGGACTTGGGCTCGGGTGCGGGCTTTGACTTTTGACGAGCTAAAGGCCCTTTATGAAAAGATGGTTAAGCGTCAGAGTCAACCTATTTCGGAAAGATTTATTTACCATCCTCGTGGTATGACTTCTTCTACGCCTGCTGATTCTACTGGTCCTTCGTCTGCACCCACTCCTGGTTCTGCTGCTAGTCCTTCTGGTTTCGTTGCTACTTCTGTTGGTCCTTCTACTTCACCTTTGGTTGCTCCTATGGGTTCTACTGCTGGTCCTGCTACCACCATCTTTACTGCTACCACTACCACGCATGCTTCTACCACCACACCTGTTACTACCACCACCACACATGTTCATACAACCACACCGGTTACCACCACCATACCTACTACATCTGATGTGCCATCTCCTTCACCACCAACTCCTGGAACTCAACCTAATCCTACTTCTGATGTAGCTCCTAGTGGTCCATTGGGTGGACACATTCCTGAGTCTACTTATACTGCTCCCACACCAAGACGTTCCCTTCGCCAGAAACAGGCTCGTCGTGTTCGCCGTGGTAAGACAGTTCCTTTTGAGAAGCGTGATCCTGATAATTTAATTGATGCAGCTTCAGAAAGCGATTCTGACTTACCCTTAGGCAATGGGAACATTACTGGTTATATGGTTGAGCGTTCTACGACACTTCCTGGTGGCGTGTCCTATCGAATTACTTTGAGTGATGGGTCTGTGCGTTTGGCAACGGGTTTGCAGGGTGTATTGTCTTGGGCAGACCGTATGGATCTTATGGCATTGTATGGACTTGTTGATTCTAGTATGCCGTTTGACCCAATGGCTGTGTCTTCATGGCCTGGTCTGCGTATCTGGGCTGATCTCAAGCTGATGTTGGATGCTCCTCCTAATGCTCCTGTTTCGGGCATATGGAAGGATCAAATGCAATGGGAGATTTTGCGCTGGAATCTATATGCTGGATGTGGTGTTCATATGTTGGAATTAGAATCTGGTCATATGGTGTTTATGCTGACGGATGTGGAGTATCCTTTGACTATTTCTTCCATGGAGGCGATGTTGGCGAGTCACTTGCAAATTTCTACTGCTCCTTCTTAAAATGAGTCATCTATGGCCACGGCATTGGTAGAAGGTATTCAGGCGCGGTTGCTAGCAGATAAGAAGGTTGCTTCTGGTATGTGAGGTGATTGGGTTGTAAGTGTTTATGCTTTGTAATCTTTGTTCATTTGTTCTTATTTTCATTCTTTTCACCAATATGTACAGTGATTGGTGAACTTCATTCTTTATAGTTTAAAAAAAAATAAAAAATAAATAAACAATATACACTTTTTATATAGTATTTGCTTATACTTTTAACACAGTTTAGATTTTATACTTATGAATAATATCCCTTGGCTGATTAACATTGTGGGTTCTGGTTACTGATTTGCGCTTGTCCTGGTACTTGGCTTCACTTGGTGTTGGACGTGGTCCACACAACAAATGGTTCTCAACTTACCATGTCTAATCGACAAGAAAAAGTTGATTCACCTTGAGGGTACGGCTCCTGGTGCGATTCTCAAATCCGTTGATGGTTGCCAGGTTACCCAAAACTGGATGGTTTTCACTTGCCATAGTTTTGGACTGAAAAATGGCTAATCCAAGGGGGTACGGCTCTTGGTAAAGATCTTATCAAATCCGTTGATAGCTGTAATAGCTTGCTTAAAGCTATAGGGTGTTCAACTCACCGATGCTTCATTGCTAAGAGTTGGCGAGTCCAGAGGGGTACGGCTTCTGGTAAAGACGCATCAAATCCATTAACGGCTGTGATGGTTTGCCTAAAATCATCAGGGTACCCCCACTCACCATTGATTCACGTTCTAAGAGTTGGGCTGGGTTCTGGTCTCCCAGGGTGATGCTTATTCCACCAGAATGACTAGCTAGCCCAAGAGCGAGCAGCTACTTGGTAAAGGCTCATCAAATCTGCTCATGTTGCTGAGAAGTTTCAACACGATGCTGATTTGTTCCACGCTTTGGAGAAGCTTCTAGTGTTTTATGTTGCGGCGGTTACTCTGATTCTTATATTGTTGATGCTGCTCTTTGTTTTGCTGATACAATCCTCGGGCTTTCTTTGCACGTTTTCCAGGAAACTTGAACTCAACAGGTCAAATTCAAGTTTAGGGGAGGATTGTTAGGACCATTGTAATAGTTATATGTAATAGGTAGACTAGGAGGTATGTAGTTCCTCCTGGTCCTAGTAGTAGTAGGAGCAAGTCCTGCTCCTGATCCTAGTCGTAGTCAAACTTTATTATTTACTTAATATTCTGTTAGGATATGCATGAGATATGTTAGGAAAGGATATGCATATCAGTTTTACACGTTTTCTTTAATGCTGTATTAGGTTTCCTTGTAGTATAAAAGGAACCTTAGGCAGAAGGGTTAGACACACCTTCACAAAACGTAGTTCTAGTCATTATCAATATTAGAAATCCTTAGAAAGGATCAAGTCTTTATAGTTATTCTGTTCTTCTTAATTATATTTATATTCTACACTCATATTGTGTATAGAGTCTCTTTGTGATTTGACTTGTGATTACAGAAGTCATTCACCGGTCCTGACAGGCTGCAAGATCTACATCTAGTAGACCCAACAACTGCCTTTGATTTTGCTTTTTCCCACGTCGGCACCAAGAAAAGAGCAAAAGAAAAGTGACGGCTGAATTCTTTTTCCCTAGACCGTTTTAGGGTTTCTTATTACTTTATGTCGTGTCTAAAAAAAATAAACAGTGCTCCCGTATGTTTGGTTTATACACGGTACAAACACACTTGGGCCTTGAGCCGAAGTCCTTCCTTTTTCATCTTTGTCTAAAACAGCCCTTAACTTTTCCCTATCGTTAGTATTAATTATTGATACAAGGCTTTCGCCTAGTAAGAAAATATCGTTGTTCCAGTCTCTTCGAATTGATAACTGGTTAACTATGTGACTCTGCTGTCTTTGGTGGAACAAATGTTGTGTCGTTGTAGTATATTAAAGTGCAAAACTTTAACGTAAATGACGGTAATTCAAATCTAAAACTAATTAAAGAGTAAATGGTGCAATATTTAAAACTTTAAAATAATTAGTTAAATGACTTAAAATTCAAGGGCGACGAAAAGTGAACTTGAAAAAGTTAAAACAATATAAACTTAAAAATTAAACAAAACAAAATACTAAAAGAAAACCTGTCGGAATCCCTCATCGGAATACCCAATCGGAATGTGATCGGAATATTATCTCACCTTTCGGAATACCCAACAAACACCCTTGTCGGAATGTAATCGGAATATGTCACGGTCGGAATGACAAACCTTGGGTTGATCGGAATGTTGTCGGAACCCCCAATCGGAATGCTGTCACCAAGTCCCTAATCGGAATAACCAAACAATACCTTTTATCGGAATGTCAAATCGGAATGAGCCTAAAGTACTCCAATCGGAATCCCAGATCGGAAAGCTGATAGGAATCCTAAACCCTTTTCCGACCAAGCAAATAGAGCGCTGGTCGGAATATAAAACCCTTTTCCGATTTCTTAGATCGGAATACAGTAGAAATAAGGCAAAATAAGCAAAACAAATAAGCTATTACTCAAATAAGCACTAGACTAAAAACCTAAGCAAACACGTATAAGAAAAAGCTAATAAGCTAAAATTTAAAGACTTTTGAAAACACTAAATGAAAGAGTTAAACGAAAACAAATTTTATAAAAAAATAACTTTTATAAAAACTTAAGAAACATTAAGATGAACACAAATAAGCTATAAAAATCAATAATCCAAGACAATCAAAAACATAAAAACATAACACTTAATCAAATAAGCAAAACAATAAGCATATAAACATAAAGATTAAGTAAAACAAGAAATGAAGAATGAGATATTAAAGATAAGAACTTGATTAAAAGAAAAGATTCAATAACAAAAAGGAAACTTACTTGAAATTAAATGTATTTAAGGTGCAAGAAAATTAATTAAATGACATGTAACTAAAGAACAAGTAATTAAAGGGTGGAAGAACTAGTGTCACTCTAGCCAACAAAATGAAATGTAAATCCTAATCATCTATTTATAGGAGGATTAGGGAGGTGATTAGGAAGCTTCCTCCCCTCTTTCTTCTTTCTTTAATTGCACCATTAAGTCCTTAATCTTCTTAAATCTTGGACTTTAATGACTTTGTCTCTGGATTTCTTTAAACTCGTCTTGTAATTCTTCAATAAATTAGACTTGAGTTCTTCGGCTTTTAGTAAACTTCCGTCTTTTAACTTTTACTTCGATAAATATTCAGAATTGGTATTGGACTTCCGTTCCTTTTGCACTCTTGATTTCTTGACTTCGTCTTTCGTCTTTTTCTTCGATAAAAGCCCGTGAATGCCCGTGTTTTCTCCCTTTTCCACATTTTCGCCCTAAATCACAACAAAAACACAAACCACGCATAATTCCGACATTTACGACATAAAATACACGTTTTGGCTCGGTTATTATTGTAGTTAAGTGGTACAAAGGATGGGTGTTTACACACCTATCAAACCCTTACACTTGACCATTGCAATGTCCTCATGCAATGCATTCGTTACAAAGCACGATTACACTTTTCATCATAATCAATCCACGTTGGCCTTTATTAAAGAGATAGAAAATTATAAACATTGAAAGTAAAGAAATCAAAAACATACCTTCGGGTTTTGGAAATGTCATGAATGATCATCATCCTCAAGTTTTCACTTTCTCCAAACCAAGCCTAAAAACGAGATCATTGTTAATATAAATTAGCAAACTAACACGAACTCATGTGGGCCAATTATTTACTTAGACTCCCTTATTCCTAGGTGTATCTCTTATATTTTATTGTTGTCTTGAATGATCACGAGGATGCATTGTTTGACTTATTTCGATAGTTATTTAGGCTGAAAATAAAGTGGGACGATTTAATCAATAGTTAGCTAAAGGACAAAATCTTTTAAAACTGCTTCTCGGGACCTCAAAAAGTTCATATCTTGGCATAACTCGCTTCGCGATTTGAGACCTTTCTCGGACCGATATTTGGCAGCGACTTCATACTTCAAACCTTGAGAGACGTTCATGAAATAATGGTCTTATCTTCATAATAGGAATTTCTTCACTTGAAGTTTTTGAGAGATTCTTCATATTTGGACCACGACTTCTTCATTTTTCTCCAATCTTTATTTTGGACTTTGATATACAACGATCCGCCTCCTTTTTGGACTTGGATCTATTTATCCTCGTACCTTGTTAGGGCCTTTTTGGATAGACTTCTCCATGACTTTTGGGGAGTTTTTGCTTTTCGTCGTGTGTCTCGATCCTTCATATTGATTTTTGATAAATGATTCTTCACATCACTTGGGATCTTTAGCAACAAAATGTAGCCCTCATGCCTTGTTAGGGCCTTTTCGGACTCGCCAATCTTCGCATCCCGCTTCAATAAGTTATGCCTTGGCTATGAACTCTAATCCATACCGAGCAACTTTTAAACGATCTTGGGCTAAAAGCTAAGTAACTTTTCAAATCGTACAACCTTATTTATTGCAGATAAATTTATTAGCGGGCGATGAGAGAATAGGCTTATAATTAACTCACATAAATTCACGAAAGAATACCAAACTTATAATTGGCTCTATCATCTCTCGTTCTCCACAGTTTAAAATCTCAAGGAATGAGACTCGTGGATGCTTAGCCTATTAAATCAAAGTTTTTGGTTTTCGAGTCGTCAATAGGATCTTGCAAACTCTTAGACTTTTTTAAGTTTAGAAATCGCATTTTAAAGTTCCCTTGATAAACGACTCTCTAGGATCAATTATAGGAACTTGCGAAAAGTTCTTGTTCTTAACCCGTGAGGGTTAAGACTTTCGTGTTTTAAAGCTCCCTATATAAAAGCCTAGCAAAACTTGACTTAAACACGTTAAGGATACTAGCTAGAGTAAACTTAGATAAGTAAACTCGGGTTGAGTCAAAAGATTCACAACGTTTGAAAATTAAAACCACTTTACTAAAATTTATTCTAACAAAGAAAGAAAATAACTATACAAAGGGAAAAACTAATAGGCCAAAATAGATCAAAAATTTTGAAAAATGTCGAAAAATTGATTCTCCGGTTAAAATGAGGACAAATACAAGGAAAAGGCCACTTAACTTTGATAGAAATCCCCCCTACACTTAATATAAACATTGTCCTCAATGTTTAAGCATGTGGGAGTAAACTCCCCTACACTTAGGACATTGTGCACGTTGTTTAAATCTCGCTAAGGAAGAGACAACTAACGAGATTCCTATTTTAACATTGTAAAATATAAAATAGTGAATCGAAAAGAGTTTAGGATAGAACCGGGAAGAAGGGAACATGGAATCACGGTTCGTCAAAAATCATCATGAGTGGATCATTGAGCGCTCGAATCCCTGAATATTAGAAGAGAGGAAATAGCAAACACCAACGGGTCTCCCCTACACTTAGGATAAAGATATCTAAAAGATAGATACATGGGTTGCCTCCCAAGAAGCGCTTGATTTTCGTTCACCGAGTCGTGGGCCTGACTCGACCTTGATTACCATAGGAAGAAGCATGAAACATATCCACCGGGATCAAAGACATAGTTTTCGTCCATCAAATAGCATAAGCTTAAGGCGAACAAGGCAAGCCAAAGAAGAGTAGGCAAGGTTCCCTTAAGAAAAGATGGAGCACGGTGGGAGCAAGGGTGAAGAGGTGCAAGCAGATTTCCATAAGTTCCAAAGATTTTTCCTTTTATTTCATCAGACGGATACTGAGATGGCTGAAGAATATCGATATCGAGATCAAACACCTTTTCCTTTAGGGGAAAATAGCACTCAGGCTCAGCAGAATTTGAAGATGATCGGCGAAGAAGATGCACAACCTCGTCCTCAGAAGGTGGACAAAGAGGTGTTAAATCATACGTGCTGCGGATGTTGGTGTCGTCCGGTTGCTTCTTCTTTGAGAGAATTTTCTTCAAATCCAAATTATGATCAAGACCATAATCATCAAAGTCTAAAGGAGGAGCATCACTCTCATGAGGGAAGTAAGTATTGAGAAAAGTAGAGAAGTCTTCCTCAAATGAGTAGTCATCCAAAGTAGGATTGAGCATGGATTGCGGAGGATCTTCATCATGAGAAGAATCACTCGAGAGAGTATCGGCCTCATCAAAATCATCATAGGTAGACATCTCGGGATACTCGGAAGTAAAGTCATCATAATCATCCGTATCTAAGCTAGAATCATCATCATAAGCATCAAAGATCGGTGGAGAATCATATATGGGTGAATGTTCCAAATTGGAGAGAGAATCATCCACATCATCTTGAAAAAGTGGAGTATCAATGCACGAATCGAATAGAGGATTGTTGTAGACGACAAAATCATCAAGCACATTAATCATATTCGCTGATACTCTTCCATAGGATTTGCTTGTAAGCTTCCCCATTTTGAACACTTGTTGTTCATTTGCGACCCTTAAAATTAATTCACCTTCGGCAACATCAACTAAAGCTCTTCCGGTTCTCAAGAATGGCCGACCAAGTATTAAAGCAATACGAGGGTCCATTTAATAATCAACAACAACAAAGTCGACCGGAAAAGTGAATGTGCCAACTTTAATGAACACGTCTTCGACAATATGAACGGGGTAAGCGAGAGTGTGATTTGCAAGCTCAAGAGTCATCTTTGTTGGAGTAAGTTCGGGTAATGATAGTGTTGTCCAAACACTTAAAGGCATCGGATTTATACTGGCCCCGAGATCAGCTATGGCAGTAAATTCTTCGGTTTTGTTAAAAATGCAAGGCAACACAAAACGACCGGGATCTCCATGTTTTTCCAGAAGTTCTTTAAGAATAACTGCAGAACAGTTTTCATTTAAGCGTGTGTTGGCGAGCTCAACCAGCTTCTCCTTCTTGTTAAGCAATTCCTTGAATGCTTTGACAAATTTCGGCATGTGGACAAGTGCTTCAACAAGGCTAATGTTGAAATTCATTTGAGAAATCATCTTCAAATAATTCGACACTTGAGTGTCATCCTTAGTGAGAAAGTTAGGCTTGTCCAAACGAGAAGGATATGGGATGTTGGGTTTATAGGTGGAAGGTGGGGGTTGGTGATGGGTTCTTCTTCTTGGGTACGTCAGTAAGAGGTGGAGACGGTAATGGAGAACTAATACTAGGCGTGGGAGTAGGAGGGATAAATGGTGGTAGAGGAGGTGTGGATGGAGTAACTGGGTGAGGGATAGATGGTCCTACTATGGTAACTCCACTACGGGTAGTAATAGCACTGAAATTCGCTCGCGGATTAGTGATGGTGTTTGAAGTTAGAGAACTTGAAGTAGAGTGTTGAGTGGTGGGCAAGAAACTAGCCAGCATATTCTTCAAATAATTCGTTTGATTGCTGAAGGAGGATTGAATATTATCTCGAAGCTCGGATCTTATGTCATTCCCTTGCTTGGTGATATCCCCTTTCAAATTTATAATTTGGCTCTGCAGATTCTTGATTTGCTCTCCTTGGGTTCTCATTAAGGCTTCAACATCTTGATTGATGGGTGGGGCTTGTTGAGCGGGTGGGTGATAAGGATTAGAAGCTCTAGGTGCGATTTGGTTGCTTCTAGTGTAGTTGTTGTTGGTGTTTTGGTTTTGAGGAGAAAAACCGGGTGAAAGGTAGTTCTTTGACCGGTAACTCAGCAAATTTCGATCCCCTTGAGGTCGGGCTTGGTAATTTTCGGGTGAATAATTACCATAAGCCGCATACACGTTTTCCAGATTTCCTTGAGTAGAAGGACAATCTTTGACAATCCGTCAATTTATGGTTGATATTTTATTCTCAGATATTATTTAAAAACATTATTTTAATGTTATATTATGAACTCACTTATTTTTGGGAAGTAATTTGGGTTTACGTCTTGAAATAGCATCGACTACGTCTAAACCGGAGGATTCTACGTTACGTGCTCACGTTTACATACACCGTTTTGGTGACAGTCCGACATTTCAAGAAATAAATTTATCCGTGAATATTATTTTGGGATTTTAAATTTGTGTTGGTTCATAAACTCATAAATTTACGAGAAGAGATTAGGACTTACGTGAATAATTTAACGTCCTTTACGACTAAACCGGAAACCTTAGGATTACGTATTTACGTTTTCGAACTCCGTTTTTGATGAGACAATTTTTATTAGATTCGTTTTGTGCCGTTGATTCATAATTTATAAAAAAGTTTTTCGTAAAACGACCCGAGGGCACGCAAATCGAGGAAACTAGAATCGAGGAGTACCCGTAAATTAATAGGGGATGAAACAAGTTACACTTGTCCCACCCCCCATCAATAACCATCCACAAGTAGCCATAAAACAATTTGGTGTCACTTTTATAACAAGTGCAAGGACACTTGTCCTTCACTTGCACCAAAACCACTTATTAGCTTAAAACAAGCTACACAAACCACAAAACTCACACACATACATGCAAACCACTCTCATCCTCCATTCTCTCTCTCAAATTTCGTCCCATTTCCACCATTAAACACCATCATTTGATCAAAATTTAACCACAAACATTTGTTATAATTAACATATGTTAATCTCCATTCAAAGAGATGAAGATTGGTGCAAGTTTTAACATCCAAGGAGAAGTTTCTATGGAGTCTTATGGCTGATTTTCTACAAGGAGTTCTTGAAGATTGGTGGCCTTGAAGATGGTCTTGGTTTATCATAAGTTTCTCCATCAAAATCCATGTCTTGATCATAACCTACATCATCATGGTGGTATAAAGATTGTTCTCCCCATCCTCTTGTTATTTTGATTATGTAATCTTGTATTTCTTTTACTTATGTATATGTATATGATGATGAATGATGATTAAAAATATTATGTGGGGATTTGGTGTTGATATATTGGATAAACATGGGTAAAAAGATGGACAAACTACATGTAAAATGGTTAAATCTTGTTTAAATGGTAGGCTGTATAAAAAAGTAAATAACTATATGAGGAACTGATAAAATGGCATTGATTAATAGATATACAGTAAGTAATATGTCTTGTACACATGTGAGAGTTGGCCATGCAATGGAATCATTAGGATGAGTGAGATATGATCAAAACAAGTTTAGAGTACAAATCTGAGTTCACTGTTTTGGACGATTTTTAGAAAATACTTGGAGGCTGACTCAACAGTAGCTATAGGAGAGTTAAATGGAGCACATATCATGTAGTTTATGTCATAAAAATTTGAGCTTCTATCTCCATATAGAACTCTAGATATGGCAGTTTTGGTGAACATGAAAATAAAAATCAGATTTTGGAAATTAAAGTATAATAGTATTTTATAAGCACTCAAATAAAAATAGTATAAAATGTGAATTAATACCCACTAACTCATATAATACATTTATATAAATATGTATAATGATAAATAAATGATACATTTTATAAAAATGGTAATTTGATAAGTTTTATAAGTTATAAAACTATAAACATGATTTTTACGACTTTTTCGGCTATTACCGTAAAATTAACGTTTTTCGCCAACTAAAACTTAGACGATCAAACCCGTCTAATGTAAAGTTTTTAAAAACTCATATACTGATATATAAACATATATAACAAGTAAAAGCCGATAAAACCCGAACTATAGAACATACTGACATTAACGGGCTAAGTTAACGTTATTGGACTAATAATACAACAAAATGGGCTAAAACACTTATAAACTTATTTATTGGGCTTAACCCATTTGGGCCCAACATGTAAAGTATAAATACTGATAATACAAGTATAAAATGGATTAATACAAGTTAAAGAACTTATAATAAGTTTATTGGACTTAAAACACATAAATAGGTAAAACTAGTAAACTAGTATAAAAGTTATCGACACATAACACTAAAATGAGTAAACAAGAATATGTAAACCCACTTGATCATCATATATATAAAATCATCATATGTATACATAATTGTTATTTTTATAAAGTCATTCGACATGAGTCTAAGACGAGTATTATTTGTCTAGGTTTCTGTGATTGAAGCACGTACCGTACGTCCGAATTGCCGATAACCCGCCTTCCCACATCAACGTGAGTTCATAGCCTCGCACTCTTTTAAATGTTTTTATGAAATGTTTTATAAACCCGCGAGGGAGATAACATGTTAGTTTTGATAAAATAGGACACCTTTTGTCCCGATTGTCTGTTTATTGATTTGGACCCGAATGATTGTATGACCCGATGAATGATTAAATAACCCGATAGATGGAATGAAATGGATTATTAAAGTTAGGTTATGTCACTAAAAGTCCCATTAGCATGAATTGTGAACTACCAGGATTTGGTAGACGCTTATGCATATAATAGTACTATTTGGGGACGATCACCCCAGTTCGCGCCTTGACGATTGATCCCCGTCGTGCCACATTTATTGGTAAGCGAATTTATGTATGAGAAGATTTCCATAGCGTGACCTTTGTGACGACACGATAATTTAGATGGGCAAATTGAGTATCGGGTTAGCTACCCGTTGTTGGTTATAGTAAGGTAACAATGTCATGCGGCTTGTAATAATCCAAAATAACGAAAATACTGATATACGCCTTGAATTACGATGTATTGCCTGACTAGCAATACGGGGTCTTACTACTGATGTTATGTTTGTGTTTTGGTTTTATATAACCATATTCATATAACGGTTTTTATTTCTATACAACGTTATAAAAGGTATTGTATGATATTTTTACGACATTGGTTCGTATAATGATTTTTAAGGCAAATGCCTATATTATGATTTTCAATAAGGATTTGTATAAAAATGACTTTGGCTATTTTATGGCCTATTACAATGAATTGTACAAAATGATTTTCGGTAATAATTTTATACCGATGTTATATTGATGTAATTTATTAAACTCTATGAATTCACTCGGCGTTATCGCTGACCTTTTCTTTTAACATGTTTTATCTCAGGTACTTGAAGGTAATTCTCGAGAAGACAACAAGAATTCATGGCCCGCACCTAAACAATAATTTCCATTCAAATTCTTTGTAAAACTTTTATGAAATACAATGACTTGGGACCTATGTAACTTTGATATTTATGAATGGAAATGCTTTATATTTAAACGACGCGATTTTTATGTGTTGTCTACGATGTGAGTAATGTGCTATCCCGTAACACCAACGAGTCTTCCGCTGTATTGAGTTGTATAAATTTGGGGGTATTACAGTTTGGTATCAGAGCTCTCGTTATAGAGAACGAAAGATTTTTAAAACCAAGGTTTTGAATAAAACATTTCAAAATCTTTTAACTATAAACATTTTTCTAAAAATGTCTAAAAATCTTTTGACTATAACGGTGCCGAAGAATTCCCGAGTTACCGACAAGGCCAGAATGAGAAGTGTTATTTCAATATATATATAACTTGGATTATATATATATGATGTAATTTGATTACATGATTGTTTGATGATTATTTTAACATTTATACGAGGTATTTATACGACGTAGATTGTCACAAGGAACCCTAAATCCCCTAGTAAATTAATCGAAGCTATTCTCGTAGGAATTCTAGCTATCCTAGATCTAAACCAAGTTGTGGGTATTTATGATCCCAACAAATGGTTGATATTCGTAGAAATGTAGATATTACTTGATTGTGATATTGAAAAAGAATTGGCGAGATTTAATCTGATATCGATGTCATGACGATCTTTCCTTATAGAGTGGAGTTTGACAAAACGTTGCCACCTAGAAAGATGTCATCTGATTTGTTGTCATCTAATTCTTAATTTGAAATCGAAAGGGTGAATGTTGCACTTGAGGCTGTCATTGGAACCATTACCCAAAAGCCTCATGCCACTAGTACCTTTCCGAGAAGTCTAATTGAATGTATGAGTCATCTCATACTAGTGACTCATTTGATAATTGTTGTTGTAAGAGCTATAGGATTGGAAATTAAGTGTTGATTCATATTGAGCTTTTATTGCCCTATTAAGGTTTATAAATAAGGTTGAAGTATTTGAAAATAAGGTAGGATATCGAATTGAGTATAAAATTGGTTAAAACTTGAATAAAGAAAAATTTAAACCGAATGGAATATGAGATTGTTAAGAGGAAGTCGTTAAGTCCTGTAATTGAATTATAAGGTTTTAATTGATTGTTAGTTTGTGTTAAGGGTTGTTCCTAGGCCATTGTCGACTAACGAGGATGCCCATTGTCCAAGAAATAAATTGAAGAAATGTTCTTCTGAATTGAGACCGATGGATCTTCTGGGACATGTGGAACACCTAATGACTCTTGTAGATTAGTATTCATTGTGGTATCTTTTAAAAATCCAAAACTTAACTGAGACATCAGTTGGTAGGATGTGTTCTTGGAATTGTATGACATAGTGACACGTAATGTGTTACGGTACAATTTAGACTTGTTTGTGATTAATGAAAAGACTACCTTTGATTGCTAAATTCTACATGTATCGATGATATCTATCTTTTCTTTCTTCTTCCTAATGCTCGCATTAGTGATGCAACCATTGAGCAAGTACTCATCTCGAATTGAGTTACGTTTTGGATTATTCTTTTTGAGTGCCATCGAGGTCATGAACCTCATGATTAATTGGCAAAACTCATTTCCTATTATATCATAGTTAGTTCTTGGTGAACAACTTTTCATCACTCCTTTGCAGATCACTCATTGTTTTTATAAAGTTAAAACAGTATCCTTTGAGAAAAATTGAATCTTCATCACTATAAGGATTATTCGAAGTAAGATTTATAAGTGATAATTATTGAAATAAAGTTGATTATGAAATACCTTGGAAAACTCAATTGTTTTCATAACAAAGAAAATCTTTGTAAATTTATTTTTGATTCTTATTTAAGAATTAAGCATGAAAATGTTTTTATTATAAACCTGATGATAAAATTTTGACGAACTGAGTATTTCATCGTTAATCTTGAAATTGTATATAGTTGCGCGCCTACATACAATTTGGAATGGACCATGCAAGACTGATTAGTATTCGCCATAAAACTAATGAATAAACACTACATTTTCTTTGAAGATTGTGAAAGAATAAATTTTATGAGATCTGCAAGAAGTGCAAAATAGGGACATATTAGTAGGGACACCTACATATGTGCCTGTAGCATCTATTCTTCTGAGTCGAATTTACTCATCTGTGGAAATTGTCTTATTTGACAATTGACAATTCTTTCTTGTCCAATTCTCCCGTAGTGAGATTCTTAGGAAAAGTATCTGATTACCGAGTGTTGATACCCGACTGGATGTATCGACGTTCCTATCATTTCTTTTGATTTGGTTTCATATGAATGACCCGGGTAACGATCCGAGGAGCTTTCGAATGCGTACTCAAATTATGAAAACATGGGATATATTCATATTCGTTAATGTTTTCGTCTGTATCTGATTTGAAATTCTCTCGCATAGATTATGCGTTGACCTTACTCTTTTAATAGTAGTTGTGTCTCCATATATCCCTGAATTTGTGAAGGATATGAGTTATTATTGGTCTTTTGAGAAGTTCACATCTTATCAACGGTAATGAAACTGGAAAGTTGATAATTCCAGTAGAATGGATTGATTGATTATGACATGACGACATTGTCTTAATTGATGGGAACTCGAATAGAATTCCCCTAAATGATAAGATGTTGATTATCAAAAGTGATCTAAATAATTCTTGATGGATGACCATATCCTGCATTTAGACTTGAAACTATACCGTGAATGGTTGTGAATTAGTCATAGATATTATAATCTAGAAGAACTTATAAGTAAATTTATTAAAATATGTTTCTGTTATCTGAAACTTTAGGAAGTATTTGCTGGTGAATTACCTAGACTTTTGCCATTAAGGCAAGTTGAAATTGGTATTGATTATATTCCCGGTGCTGCACCTATGGCTTGTGCACTGTACTTCAGCACCATCTAAATTGAAAGAATTACTGTGCAACTGAGAGAGTTGTCGGAGATAGATTTTATTCTACCGAGCTCGTCATCATGAAGAGCTATGGTGTTATCATTCCTTATATTTACAAATTATTGTGAACTGAGTAAATTGACAATCGAAAATGATATCCATAACTCGAAATGGAAGATTTGTTCGATCATTTACAAGGTTCTAGCGTATGTTTTAAAGATTTGATCCATGGCATGGTTATCATCAACTTCGCGTCCGCGATAAAGATTATCTATTCCAATCATTGCATCCGAAACTTGTAATGAACATTATGAGTTTCACGTGATGTCGTTTGGATTGACTAATACACATGTAGTATTCATAAATTTGGTGAATCTCGTGTGTAGACTGTAATTTGATAAATTCATGCTCGTGATCATTAAGGACTATTTGTTTATTTATAAGAATAAGAAGGAGTTATTAATTATTTATAGATCGCCCTGAATTGACTGAACAATAAAAACCTGTACCTTGAATATTTAACATGAGATTTAAAACTTAATCCTTTACATTATTTGATTGTGTGATTAATAAGATAATGGAATCTAGACTGACTTTTCAAAGTTAAAGCCATTTGAAACTTTGGGTTCTACCAAAAAGAAAATAGAAATATGTTTTGACAAATGTTTTAACAAAGGATTTTTAAGGGATTATTCCCTTATACACAAATCATTTTAACTAAACTCCTGTTTAGGGGTAAATGTTTGTGTATACCTCAAGACAACCTAAGAGGGATTGAGGAAACCGTTAAACCATGACTTAAAAATTTGAAACGACAATTTCTGCTTTTCAACTAAGAAAATTTTACCAAGGAATAAACGAAGGTTTTTCGAACATTTACGAATCTTATTAATTATTTTCGATAAATCAACAAAAACCTTGTTAATTAAATTCAAATTTATTTTGAAAATTTTTATATAATTGGTCGAACTATGAAATTTAAAATTTTTACGCTTGTCTTTCATAAAAATTAAACATTTATTATTTAATTACTTGTAATATTTATCGACGCTATAAACTTCGGATCAAGCAAAACTGATAAAAATAATAGTTGAGATAAACTAAAACATAGAAGATATGAAGAAAGAAATTTTGAATTAATACGGTCAAGATAACTATTCCAAATAGGAAAGTGAACGTAATTACTGACACATTATGTATAAAAGATAAAGAACCAATTAGGATGTGTTCCTTAATAATAACAGTGCAAAATAAATTGCCCAAACAATTTAAAAATAAACGATGTTTGTAAAAAGGATAATATAGATAATAAAAAGTGGTTCGCGGCTAATGTGAACCATTAGCATTAAGAAACCGATGGCGTTAAATGTATAAAAGGGCCGTTTATGGTTGCCTAAATATGGAAGATTGTGAGATGTAGTTATATTGGAAATCTTGTAAGTATAAGTATTATATATGTGTCATTTTTGACTTAAAGTATCTTTGTCTGAAGAAGTTGTACTAATGAAAAAATATGAAGGCAGACACCGCCTCATACATTAGTAAACATCTAGCTATTACAAAGGTCATCATCTGAATTTGATTCGATATGGGTCATCGTCGACAGACTGACCAAATCTGCTAATATCATTCCTGTTAATGATAGATTCTTGATGAAGAAATTGACTCTTTTGTATTTAAAGGAGTTGTGTAAACATGGTGTGCCTGTATCGATCATCTCTATCAAGACCCTCGCTTCGCATCGAATTTCTAGAGATTTGCTCAGGAGTCATTGAGAACGAATCTTGAAGAGAGTACTGTTTACCACCCCAAATCAAAGGGACGAGGTAAAGTAGCGATACAAAAATACTATAATTGTTATTTTATGCTTGAATGATTGACCTTTGGTGATAGACTATAAAAATCATTTTCCTTTAGAGAGATTATCATTGATAATTATCGTGTTAGGATCGAGATCGAATCCTGATAAGATTTAAACGTAAGAGCATCTGTAAGCAGGAGTTGAGATGAAGACACCCGACATACACCCATTGTGAGTTGGACATGTCTTTTAGTTTAAGGTTTCCTATGATGACAAACCTAACCTTACAAAATACCCAACCCGCGAGACCTGAAAAGATTGTTGAAATTAGGATCTGATTATTGACTGCCAGTAGTGGGCAGGAAGTTATGTCAATATGAAATGTAGATCTTGAAGTGCCAGACGGGTAGCGAAGTTATGCCAAAGATTTTAACCATGGAAAAATGAATTGATGATCTGAAAGATCATGGGATATAAGTCCCCGTTGTATGGGACCATTGAGATGATATAAAAGTGAGTTTGAAAGGCATATAAGCTGGATCTACCCTAGGACTTCAAGAGCTGTGTGAATTATGTTTCGTATATCGAACTTGATGAAATGTTTATCAAATCAAAATCTGACTATTCCTTAATGAAGTTTAGATCGGCGAAAAGTTGCATTCATAAAAAACCCGTGAAAATCATGGATAGAAAAAGTAAGTCAACATTAAGCCTGATCTTATTCCCGTAGTTATGTTTGATGAAACTCGCGTATTGTAATGAATTACACTTGTGAGAAAAGACCAAATGTGGAAGAAATACCCACATGGCTTTAACTCTATAAGATGCGAGTAGTAAGATGATCTTTGAGGACAAAGATCCTGTTTAGGGGTAAATGTTGTGACAATCCGTCAATTTATTGTTGATATTTTATTCTCAGATATTATTTAAAAACATTATTTTAATGTTATATTATGAACTCACTTATTTTTGGGAAGTAATTTGGGTTTACATCTTGAAATAGCATAAACTACGTCTAAACCGGAGGATTCTACGTTACGTGCTCACGTTTACATACACCGTTTTGGTGA
The DNA here is from genome assembly GCA_025667525.1 of Glebionis coronaria. NCBI lineage: Eukaryota > Viridiplantae > Streptophyta > Magnoliopsida > Asterales > Asteraceae > Glebionis > Glebionis coronaria. The sequence continues at coordinate 600,962,105 of CM046877.1, read as the reverse complement.
CAGTCCGACATTTCAAGAAATAAATTTATCCGTGAATATTATTTTGGGATTTTAAATTTGTGTTGGTTCATAAACTCATAAATTTACGAGAAGAGATTAGGACTTACGTGAATAATTTAACGTCCTTTACGACTAAACCGGAAACCTTAGGATTACGTATTTACGTTTTCGAACTCCGTTTTTGATGAGACAATTTTTATTAGATTCGTTTTGTGCCGTTGATTCATAATTTATAAAAACATTTTTCGTAAAACGACCCGAGGGCACGCAAATCGAGGAAACTAGAATCGAGGAGTACCCGTAAATTAATAGAGGATGAAACAAGTTACACTTGTCCCACCCCCATCAATAACCATCCACAAGTAGCCATAAAACAATTTGGTGTCACTTTTATAACAAGTGCAAGGACACTTGTCCTTCACTTGCACCAAAACCACTTATTAGCTTAAAACAAGCTACACAAACCACAAAACTCACACACATACATGCAAACCACTCTCATCCTCCATTCTCTCTCTCAAATTTCGTCCCATTTCCACCATTAAACACCATCATTTGATCAAAATTTAACCACAAACATTTGTTATAATTAACATATGTTAATCTCCATTCAAAGAGATGAAGATTGGTGCAAGTTTTAACATCCAAGGAGAAGTTTCTATGGAGTCTTATGGCTGATTTTCTACAAGGAGTTCTTGAAGATTGGTGGCCTTGAAGATGGTCTTGGTTTATCATAAGTTTCTCCATCAAAATCCATGTCTTGATCATAACCTACATCATCATGGTGGTATAAAGATTGTTCTCCCCATCCTCTTGTTATTTTGATTATGTAATCTTGTATTTCTTTTACTTATGTATATGTATATGATGACGAATTATGATTAAAAATATTATGTGGGGATTTGGTGTTGATATATTGGATAAACATGGGTAAAAAGATGGACAAACTACATGTAAAATGGTTAAATCTTGTTTAAATGGTAGGCTGTATAAAACATTAAATAACTATATGAGGAACTGATAAAATGGCATAGATTAATAGATATACAGTAAGTAATATGTCTTGTACACATGTGAGAGTTGGCCATGCAATGGAATCATTAGGATGAGTGAGATATGATCAAAACAAGTTTAGAGTACAAATCTGAGTTCACTGTTTTGGACGATTTTTAGAAAATACTTGGAGGCTGACTCAACAGTAGATATAGCAGAGTTAAATGGAGCGCATATCATGTAGTTTATGTCATAAAAATTTGAGCTTCTATCTCCATATAGAACTCTAGATATGGCAGTTTTGGTGAACATGAAAATAAAAATCAGATTTTGGAAATTAAAGTATAATAGTATTATATAAGCACTCAAATAAAAATAGTATAAAATGTGAATTAATACCCACTAACTCATACATTTATATAAATATGTATAATGATAAATAAATGATATATTTTATAAAAATGGTAATTTGATAAGTTTTATAAGTTATAAAACTATAAACATGATTTTTACGACTTTTTCGGCTATTACCGTAAAATTAACGTTTTTCGCCAACTAAAACTTAGACGATCAAACCAGTCTAATGTAAAGTTTTTAAAAACTCATATACTGATATATAAACATATATAACAAGTAAAAGCCGATAAAACCCGAACTATAGAACATACGGACATTAACGGGCTAAGTTAACGTTATTGGACTAATAATACAACAAAATGGGCTAAAACACTTATAAACTTATTTATTGGGCTTAGCCCATTTAGGCCCAACATGTAAAGTATAAATACTGATAATACAAGTATAAAATGGATTAATACAAGTTAAAGAACATATAATAAGTTTATTGGACTTAAAACACATAAATAGGTAAAACTAGTAAACTAGTATAAAAGTTATCGACACATAACACTAAAATGAGTAAACAAGAATATGTAAACCCACTTGATCATCATATATATAAAATCATCATATGTATAAATAATTGTTATTTTTATAAAGTCATTCGACATGAGTCTAAGACGAGTATTATTTGTCTAGGTTTCCGTGATTGAAGCACGTACCGTACGTCCGAATTGCCGATAACCCGCCTTCCCACATCAACGTGAGTTCATAGCCTCGCACTCTTTTAAATGTTTTTATGAAATGTTTTATAAACCCGCGAGGGAGATAACATGTTAGTTTTGTTAAAATAGGACACCTTTTGTCCCGATTGTCTGTTTATTGATGTCGACCCGAATGATTGTATGACCCGATGAATGATTAAATGACCCGATAGATGGAATGAAATGGATTATTAAAGTTAGGTTATGTCACTAAAAGTCCCATTAGCATGAATTGTGAGCTACCGGGATTTGGTAGACGCTTATGCATATAATAGTACTATTTGGGGACGATCACCCCAGTTCGCGCCTTGACGGTTGATCCCCGTCGTGCCACATTGATTGGTAAGCGAATTTATGTATGAGAAGATTTCCATAGCGTGACCTTTGTGACGACACGCTAATTTAGATGGGAAAATTGAGTATCGGGTTAGCTACCCGTTGTTGGTTATAGTAAGGTAACAATGTCATGCGGCTTGTAATAATCCAAAATAACGAAAATACTGATATACGCCTTGAATTATTATGTATTGCCTGACTAGCAATACGGGGTCTTACTACTGATGTTATGTTTGTGTTTTGGTTTTATATAACCATATTCATATAACGGTTTTTATTTCTATACAACGTTATAAAACGTATTGTATGATATTTTTACGACATTGGTTCGTATAATGATTTTTAAGGCAAATGCCTATATTATGATTTTCGATAAGGATTTGTATAAAAATGACTTTGGCTATTTTATGGCCTATTACAATGAATTGTACAAAACGATTTTTGGTAATAATTTTATACCGATGTTATATTGATGGAATTTATTAAACTCTATGAATTCACTCGGCGTTATCGCTGACCTCTTCTTTTAACATGTTTTATCTCAGGTACTTGAAGGTAATTCTCGGGAAGACAACAAGAATTCATGGCCCGCACCTAAACAATAATTTCCATTCAAATTATTTGTAAAACTTGTATGAAATACAATGACTTGGGACCTATGTAACTTTGATATTTATGAATGGAAATGCTTTATATTTAAACGACGCGATTTTTATGTGTTGTCTATGATGTGAGTAATGTGCTATCTCGTAACACCAACGAGTCTTTCGCTGTATTGAGTTGTATAAATTTGGTGGTGTTACACAATCAGTGTATGAGTGTGGACCTCCGCATGTTTCACAAGGATTGGCTACTGCTTTAACTTGTTGTTGGTTTGTAGCGGGGAGCAACATATTTTTATTCATTTCGGCCATCATGCGGATGAATTCGGTCATGTCGGGGTTTGCTGAAGTAGAAGAAACATTGACTCTCCGGTTGTTCCTTGAAGAAGAGGAGGAATCCCAATTTTTGTGGTGAGTAGTCATGTTCTCAATAAGCTCTCTACACTCCTCGGGTCTTCTTTTCATAAATGTGCCACCGGCGGCTGCATTAATCGTATCACGATTACGAAATGTCAAACCGTTGTAGAAAGTATCAATTAAGGTTACAGGGAGCATGTTGTGGTTTGGACAACGATCGATAAAAACATTATATCTTTCCCAAGCATCAAAAAGAGATTCATCGGGTTCTTGCATGAAACCGCTGATTTGATTTCGAAGGCTCGTGACCATGGATGGTGGAAAGTAGCGCGACAAAAAGCGTTGAGTCATGTCATCCCAAGTATAAATGGAATTCTACGGAAGACGATCAAACCATTTATCGGTGTGGTGTGATAAAGTATGTGGAAAGAGTTGAAGGCGAAGGACATCCATTGTGGCACCAGGCAACTTCATGCTTTGGGTGATTGTAATGAACTTGTCGAGGTGTTTGTTGGCATCATCATCAGGCATTCAGCGAAATGGATTAGTTTGCAATTGCTGAATCATGTGGTGCTTCAACGAAAACTCCGGAGTCGTGATTTGCATCGGCGCAATCGGTCCTCCTCGTCCAAACATGGTAGGTTGACAAAGCTCCTCCATTGTCCGAAGATCGGGCTGTGGAAGAACATTGTTGTTGTTATTATTGAGGTGCGGTGGATTATTGTTGTTGTTCACACCTTCCATAGCTAAATCTTCTCGAGTCTCGGGCTCTTGATAAGTAGAAGAAATAGTACGCATACACCTACAAAGGTAAAAGAAAACAATACCAAACATAAAGAGAATATATATACACTATAAAGATAAAAATAGAATCTTTTTGGTTTTTTGAAAATTTTTTATTTTTATGGATTTTTAACAATTTTTAATTTTTATGCTTTTTTAAAATTTTTTAAGCAAGAAAAATAACGCTCACGAATGAACGAATCCCAAAAAGCAACGCGTCTCTCACATAAAACCGTTAATCTTTACGAAAAGAGCCGGCAGCGGCGCCATTTGATACAAGGCTTTTGCCTAGTAAGAAAATATCGTTGTTCCAGTCTCTTCGAATTGATAACTGGTTAACTATGTGACTCTGCTGTCTTTGGTGGAACAAATGTTGTGTCGTTGTCGTATATTAAAAGTACAAAACTTTAACGTAAATGACGGTAATTAAAATCTAAAACTAATTAAAGAGTAAATGCTACAAAATTTAAATCTTTAAAAGTAATTAATTAAATGACTTAAAACCAAAGCGCGACGAAAAGTGAACTTGAAAAAGTTAAAACAATATAAACTTAAAAATTAAACAAAACAAAATACTAAAAGCAAACCTGTCGGAAACCCTCATCATAATACCCAATCGGAATGTGATCGGAATATTAGCTCACCTGCCGGAATACCCAACAAACACCCTTGTCGGAATGTAATCGGAATTTGTCACGGTCGGAATGACAAACCTTGGGTTGATCGGAATGTTGTCGGAACCCCCAATCGGAATGCTGTCACCAAGTCCCTAATCGGAATAACCAAACAATACCTTTGATCAGAATGTCAAATCGGAATGAGCCTGAAGTACTCCAATCGGAATCCCAGATCAGAAAGCTCATAGGAATCCTAAACCCTTTTCCGACCAAGCGAATGGAGCGCTGGTCGGAATATAAAACCCTTTTCCGATTACTTAGATCGGAATACAGTAGAAATAAGGCAACATAAGCAAAACAAATAAGCTATTACTCAAATAAGCACTAGACTAAAAACCTAAGAAAACACGTATAAGAAAAAGCTAATAAGCTAAAATTTAAAGACTTTTGAAAACACTAAATGAAAGAGTTAAACGAAAACAAATTTTATATAAAAATAGCTTTTATAAAAACTTAAGAAACTTTAAGATAAACACAAATAAGCTATAAAAATCAATAATCCAAGACAATCAAAAACATAAAAACATAACACTTAATCAAATTAGCAAAAAAATAAGCATATAAACATAAAGATTAAGTAAAACAAGAAAGGAAGAATGAGATATTAAAGATAAGAACTTGATTAAAAGAAAAGATTCAATAACAAAAAGGAAACGTACTTGAAATTAAATGTATTTAAGGTGCAAGACAATTAATTAAATGACATGTAATTAAAGAACAAGTAAATAAAGGGTGGAAGAACTAGTGTCACTCTAGCCAACAAAATGAAATGTAAATCCTAATCATCTATTTATAGGAGGATTAGGGAGGTGCTTAGGAAGCTTCCTGCCCTTTTTCTTCTTTCTTTAATTGCACCATTAAGTCCTTAATCTTATTAAATCTTGGACTTTAATGACTTTGTCTCGGGATTACTTTAAACTCGTCTTGTAATTCTTCAATAAATCAGACTTGAGTTCTTCGGCTTTTAGTAAACTTCCGTCTTTTGACTTTTTCTTCGATAAATCTTCAGAATTGGTCTTGGACGTCCGTTCCTTTTGCACTCTTGATTTCTTGACTTCGTCTTTCGTCTTTTTCTTCGATAAAACCCCGTGAATGCCCGTGTTTTCTCCCTTTTCCACATTTTCGCCCTAAATCACAACAAAAACACAAACCACGCATAATTCCGACATTTACGACATAAAATACACGTTTTGGCTCGATTATTATTTTAGACATGATTTTAACATCTTTTCATGTAGCTTTTAATCATTTTAACCAAATTTATCAACACCAAATCCCCACATAATATTTTATCATCATTCATCATCATATACATATACATAAATGAAGAAAATACAATATTAATAATTCAAAATAACAAGGTAATGAAAAGAATGATCTTGTTACCAACCAAGATAGTGAAAGTTAAGATCAAGGCTTGACTTTTAATGACAAAACTTGTGGTACACCAAAACCAACTTCAAGATTACCATCTATAAGAAAACCTTGTGGAAAATCAGCCCCAAGACACCAAGGAAGCTTCTTTTTGGATGTTATGATCACCACCAATCAACAAGGCTTCAAGAAGACATAATCTTATGCATGAATAACATAGGATTTGTGGTTGAAATTAGATCAAAATGGTGTGTTTATTGTTGAGAGTGGATGGCAAGGGATGGAGTAGTGAGAGGATTGTGTGAGATTTGCATGTATGAAATGAGTAGATTGTTTAGCTTTAGTGGTTTTAACTTTACAAATGGTTTTGGGTAATAACTAGGACAAGTTTCCTAGTTTTTACTAGAAAAATGACACATCTTTGATGTGTTGTATAGTCTTGCCGTTCCATATGTGGGGGTGGGGCAAGTTTTATCTTGTCTCATCCCCATTTATTTACGGGTAACCCTCGATTCTAGTTTCCTTGATTTGCGTGCCCTTTGTTCGTTTTACGAATAACGTTTTTATAAATTACGAATCAACGGCACAAAACAAATCTAACAAAAATTGTCTCATCAAAAACGAAGTTTAAAAACGTAAATACGTAATCCTAGGGTTTCCGGTTTTGTCTTAAAAGACGGTATTATTCACGTAAGCTCTAATTTCTTCTCGTAAATATGTGAGTTTATGAACCAACACAAATTTAAATTCCCAAAATAATATTCAAGAGTAAATTTATTTCCTGAAGTGTCGGACTGTCACCAAAAACGGTGTGTGTAAACGTAAGCACGTAACGTAGAGTCCTCCGGTTTAGACGTAGTCGATGCTACTTTAAGATGTAAACCCAAATTTCTTCCCAAAAATGAGTGAGTTCATAATATAACATTAAAATATGTTTTTAAATAATACTTAAGAATAAAATATCGACTACAAATTGACGGATTGTCACAAACTACGGTCTTTAACAAATGACCATTTTCTTTTATGTTGATTGGTCGAATGTTTTCCTTCCTAGTTATCCGAGTCACCACTATGAATGCTCTCACTTTTCAGTTTTAGTTTCAGTATCCGAATACTCTTTCCAGTTGAGTATCTAGATACAGACTTGTGTGGTTTATATCATGCATTTAGTATTTGGATTGATCCGTGTGTGGATTATATTTCGATACTGAAACTTAAAGTGAGAGTGAGCATGTTGAGAGTGACGACTCAGATAACTTGATGCCGAAATAAGCGCCAAAATTTACAAATGGGAAGGAAATCCTTAGACCAATCAACAAAAAGGAAAAGGGTCGCTCAGTAAAGACCTTACTTATTGGTAGTCATGCCTATGAAAAAGATAATTCGATGGCCATACTAAGAGGGGCTTACATAAAAAAGGGTAAACGAAAATATGTTGGTTGTTCTGTCGATGCCATCTTAGATTCAAAAATGTTGGCCAGGAAGTCTATACGTTTTCACATCTGCATTGATTCAGTTAATATGTTGGTTATATGCTGATGCAGATACAAGAGCTAACTTAGAGAAAAAATAAAAAGGCAAGGGATCAACAGAAGCTAATAAATTATTTGATCCTTTTAATCTGGATAATAGAGTGGAAAAGCTTGAAATGGAATTCAAACTTCTTAAACAAAAACATTTGTAGGGAGGTAAGTAAACTAAATTTTAACCTTTAGAGAAATATAGTTATTCACTAGCGTCGGTATCACATGTATGCTCTAAGGTATTCCAGCTCCACATAGACGACATCTCAAGCACGTTTGCTCTTCGAGGTAAATATCGCCATTATTCCTCTTTCTCATGAAAATCTTCATCTTCGTGCCCAATACGTGAATTCAGTATGCATTAACATCTTTTTGTTTAGCCTTTTTAGTAAATGACCTCTTACTTTGGCACTCATATTCTCTTTTTCATGGGTATTGATGATATTGATATCAATCAAAGACCGAATGCGGATGTCAAATTTTGAGCTAGTTACATAAAAAAGGATAAATGAAAAAGAAGTAGGTCCATATTAGATTCATATATTGGGAATGAAGATGAACATGTTCACGAGATAGATGAATCGTGGAGATATCTACCTTGAAGAGCAAACGGGCTTAAGATGTCGTTTATGTGCAGCTGTTAAACTTTATAGCAGACATGTGATTATGTATTTGTAGTTAACTTATGCATTATTATGGTATGTAGATACAGGAGGTGACTTGAAAAAAAAAGAAAAAGGAAACGGTTCAATGGAAGCTGATACCACAGCTGATCTTTCTACCCTACTTAATATGGTGGAAAAGCTTGAAAGGGAATTCCAACATTTCAAACAGAGACTGTTACAGGGAGGTTAGTATATTAACTTTTAACCTATAATAATTTTGTATATGAATGTTTTATTGTTTTGAGTATCTGGGTGGCTGTTAGTATCTGAATTTATTAAAATTTGTCTTGTAATTTACAAATGTTATCATCATTGATTCCTCTGAAAGCTATAAAGAAGATACGCTATAATCAGATGAAAGCTTTGAAAGCTCTGAGGAAGATTTGTTGTCATTAGATGAAATATTTGATCATGTGAACACTAAAGACTTCCAGCACCCATTTCATGATGACCAAGATGAACCTTCCAAGTATTCCAGCACCTCTGTAGATGATTTTAGTTCGGACAAGACTTGGGGAGAGACTAATTCACCGTCTAAGAAGAAAGGAAAAGCTATTGGCTCATCCAGTCAAACTGCAGGAAAGGCGAGCGGATCATCCAAACAGATAGTCAGTCCAAGTTTTAGCAAGGGATGTACACCAAAAGTAGAGTCATCTTCTCGGTCTCCATTTTCTACAACAGAAAGGCCCCCACCTATCAGAAATGCAGTATGTTTCCTGCCTTATCCAAAAAAATTTAAAGAATTTGAAACAAAGCTAGGAAAAAGGAAGAGGGGGTAGGCTATGGAGGAATATGTAGGGGGTAGGTTATGGAAGAACTTGTTATCTATGTTTTATGGATGTTTCTGATGAATCTTCTTTAGACTATTTCAGTTAAGTATAGGTATAGTTTATGTAAAAAAAATTAAACACTAATCTGCATGGATGGGTGTATCCATTATTTTTTGGAATGCAAATATGTTGTCATCCACATTTTGTATGAACCTACAATATTATCATCAATATTATGAAATTAGACTTGTATTTCATGGATGTAAACATGGTTCATCTTGTATTTTATTTATTCATGTTGTAAGTTGTATAATCCTAGATGCATAACACATATAACCAAGTTTTTTGTGTCAAAGTTACCTGTTACACATCTGGTTAAGGCTTTCCACTTCGGTGGATCTTATAACCTAATTTTTTCCCCTAATTCTCTCGCAAAACTAATTAAGCTTTGAGCCGTTTATGTTTTTGACTTAGCTTAACTCTATGGTGCTTTTAAGTTTTTGCTATTACATCTGCAATTACTTTCCAATTGGATAGAAAGTTGTTAGGATCTTGCCTTAATCTTCTGAGCATATGTTTGTAAGAATACTACTAGGCCATTCTTAACTCAAAACTAAGCTAATATTGAGAATTTTCTTGAAAATCTGCTTGTTTCATCTTATTTCGTTTTTAATCATTATCTAGTCAAGCACAAGTTAAGATTTTTTATCTTTTTAATCTATTTTCACTAGTCCTCCTTGTTGGGAATTAATTTGATGAGACAAAACAAGTATAATGAAACAAGAAGGGCTTATATGCAAATATCAAGCTTTACAAGAATATGGAGCCCTTTCATACAACAAGAAGGACTTATTAGCAAAAGATGGAGGGACTTCTAATGTAATTAAAGTTTTCTTGTAAGAAAAGTCTTGTATTCTAGTATATATAGAATACAATGACCGTAGGTTTTAATAATCCCATCATTCACAATGTAGTCTTAAAGTTGAGTCGTGTGTTCTAGACGTGTGTAACCTTGTAAACACATCTAGGTTTGTTACTTGTAATCGTTTGAAGTTTAATACAAGTAAACGTTGGAAAAGAAACACCTTGTTCATAATCAATGTTCTAATTCCGCTATGTTTATCATATGAACGTTGATTATCCTAGTAAGCTTAATCGATCCGTGAATTAATGGTTTCCACAATTGGTATCAGAGCAGGTGGCTCTCGATGCTAGGATCAACAAGGTGTTCAAGTCAAAGAAAGGTGAAAAAGAAGAAAAACCCGTCTAGGGTTTTATGGTCGGATCTCACTGTGCAGCCATGTTCAAACAGCGATATCTCCTTCGTTAACCGTTGGATCGTCGCGAAATTTTAGCTGGAGGTTCTCAGTATATTTGTCTTCGATCTCACTAGAGCGATCTTCGAGTTCAGCCTTCAAGAAAAAGTTATCGATCGTCGAAGTTGGCTGCTGGTGATGGTATGAAATTTTCTGTTTTGTTTTTTTATTAAATAAGATTTAGGGTTTCTTCCCCTAAACCCTAGATCGATCTTAAAGCAGAAAAGAGTGTTTTGTGTTTATGATTATGGGTGTTAAACACATGAGTGAACAAGATTCGAATCAAGGTTGATTTTCAGAATTATGGAATTAGGGTTTTAACGAACCCTAGATCTGGTAATCAGTATGGTGATTGATTGCTGTTTTTTTAAAAGAACGAATGACAGCAGCAGATGTACTATGGTATGGGTTTGATTTACATCTGTTACCCTTACTTCGAAAGGTCCATGGTTGTTTATAATTATATTCTACTGCTCGATTGCATATCTAAGATGGTTATTGTTTGTGGTCCCAATCTATTCACATAGATAGTTTCATAGACCGTACTGTTCAAATCAAGGGAGATCAAATTGGGTATAAGGTAAAAGACAAGTTGGACATATAATGGTGCAACAGCAGATGTTGACGTGTGAAGAAACTCAGTGGTCATTGTCCAAAATAAAAGAAGTTCACACGTAAGGTACAAAAGGTTTTGGATTGGTGCAGATTGTTTTTGAACCAATAGCAGCGAAGAAAAGAAAAGAGTTAAAGTGAGCAGCAAAGGAAAAGGAAAGCAATCACGTGATGAGTTATAGATGATTCGAAGATGTTGTGGTCTCAAGGGTTGGACCGTTGGACAAATGTCATGCAAAATTGAACAAAAGTTGCTTCTCGTTGACTTTTATAATAAGACATTCCCAAGCTATAAGATTTGTGTTCACACGAATAAAGCATAAAGAAAAGTGGTCCCTGGTACAATTTATACTATTATTTGGCTTAGCAATTCATGTTTGGAAAGAAAGCGACTAGCTGCTGATCATAAACTTTTGTGGGCATCGATTTTTGGCCACATGAAAAAGACAAGTTTTCTAAGTCATGGCATTGAATATTTCATCACGTGAGATTGGGCTGTTTGAGCACTTTGATTGGTCATGGGATGTCTACACATTTTACTATAAATGAAGGTTTTGTTGTTTAACGCTGTTAAGGATGAAGCAAGAGAAAAAGACGTGAGCTTTTTGTGATCAAAAGAAAAAGAGAAGTAGTCCTAGTTTATTCACGGTATGGATGCATTTGAGATGTTACAGTAAAGAAAAAGAAGATGAAGACAAAGGAAGTTGTGGTTTGTGGCATACATTAGGGTAATCTTTAAGCCGCTGTCGAGAGTTACGTGGCCACAGATGGTGTCAGTGGCTGAGTCGAGCCGCTGACAAGAATAAAACACACGCTGACAGAGAAGACGCTGACACGTTATATTTGGACGCTGACAGCGTGTTGTCCGATATATGGTTTTCAAACGCTGACACGTATTGTCCGATATAGGACAGTACATACTGATGATATATTGGATAACAAAGGATCTCGGACAGAACTGACTGTTTAAAATTTTATGGCTCGTTTTTGAAGATTGTGTTTGGTGCAATAACTTTTTATTTGATTATGTGACAAGGCTAACCTTGCGGTTATATACCGATTTGGATTAGAAGCAGAACGCCGACAGAGGCAGCAGTTGCATAAAAGAAGAGGACGATATTGTACTTAGATGATTTTCATTGCAAATTGGAGGTTTCGATGAAGACGATTGATTATTGCTTCTTTGGTGTTGGAGTTGTTTTTCCGCAGGTTTGTATTTTATCATATCTCAAGAGACTCTCCTCTCTTTTGAGATAACTTGCTTGTTCGTTTAAATGTTTGGTGACGAAGACTTGTCAAATCTAGCAACTAGATACATTGCTATCACTTGAAGGAGTTACATTATCGTGCTCAGTGTCTCACAAAAGGATGAGGATTTTGACAAGAGATCGAGGTCTACTTATAGTTTCCTGCATTATATAAGTTCGACGTCACATGGATAGTGCAAGATATAAGGTACAAGCTTGGGTGATTCCACTTCTTCAACAAATAGGTTATATTCGTTTTTCTTCATTCGTAATCTACAATCAGAGTCTACATGGTTCGTGATTCATTTACATGCATCACTCAAGGGGAAGAGTTTATTAGTTGCTTATCTTTAGAAGACCCCTATTGGATGTGACAAAAAGGGGAAGAAGATTCAAAGATCAAGGTATGCAACTTAATTTTATGTGGTGATATGTTTTACAAGAAATCTTACTTTAAGGGGAAGCTTGTTTCATTCGTGAAAGATCAAGATTTGAAGATTGTTTTTGTCATCATCAAATAGGGGAAGATTGTTGGGAATTAATTTGATGAGACAAAACAAGTATAATGAAACAAGAAGGGCTTATATGCAAATATCAAGCTTTACAAGAATATGGAGCCCTTTCATACAACAAGGAGGACTTATTAGCAAAAGATGGAGGGACTTCTAATGTAATTAAAGTTTTCTTGTAAGAAAAGTCTTGTATTCTAGTATATATAGAATACAATGACCGTAGGTTTTAATAATCCCATCATTCACAATGTAGTCTTAAATTTGAGTCGTGTGTTCTAGACGTGTGTAACCTTGTAAACACGTCTAGGTTTGTTACTTGTAATCGTTTGAAGTTTAATACAAGTAAACGTTGGAAAAGAAACACCTTGTTCATAATCAATGTTCTAATTCCGCTATGTTTATCATATGAACGTTGATTATCCTAGTAAGCTTAATCGATCCGTGAATTAATAGAAACCTTGGTTTCCGGATCTTTTAAGCTACTAGGAATGATCATTGTTCATATGATTAACATAATCAAAGCGGAATTAGAACAACAACCATTAACAAGGTGTTTAGGCACGAATAACATGAATTAAAACAATTGGATTGTTAACTATATTAATAATTAACAACCACTAGACGTGTATACATTGAATCCCACGTCTAGTCGACACACGCTTTTAGGTTTACATTGTGAATATGAATAATATGAATAAAACCTATGACCCTTGGTTCCTTTTATAGTGTAAGGATTAGGGTTTACAAGAGATCAAATCAAATAAACAACTAAATATTCTATTTCTATAGATATATACTGAATATATTATTTAGAATATATCCAATATATTTTGTAAATAGAATTCTCCATCAAATCCATCAGCGTTGACTTTTGTTGACTGCGTTTGACTTTTGTTGACTTCTGTCAACGCCTACATTGCTCTTGTCAACTCTTGTATTACTCTTGTCAACGCTTGAGTAAATGTTCTTCGATTTTTAGTTTCTGCGACATCAACTTTTTGACCCATCAATCTTCCCCTAGTTGATAGTGGCAAAACTTCTATGTGTATCTCTTGTAAGTTGTACATGATTTTCAAATTGCTTCCCCTCAAGTGTAGCATGTATTTCTTCCCCTTTTTGTCACATCAACAAGGAAGTAAACAATGTATGCAATGTTGAAGATTCTCCAGAAGTAGCTCTATGTAATGATCTTGAAGAACAATTAATATAGTAATTTTGATGTAGAAGTAGAATAACCCAACCTTGTGTTCCATGTCTTTTACTATCCATGTAACTAAGAACTTATATCAGACCAAGTATAAGTAGACCTCAATCCCTTGTCAATATTCTCATCCTATGTGAGACACTGAGCACGATAATGTAACTCCTTCAAGTGTTATAACAAGTCTTCGTCACCAATCATGTAAAGCACGAACAAGTTACCTTTAAAGTCAATGTATGGGACCCACGACTTTAAGATATGATAGAACACAAACTCGCGAAAATCTTCTTCAATCATCAAACTTACCATAAGAATTCTTCCCCTTAAGCTAACACCTCTTCATGAAGACTTCCACAACCTCATGAATTGTAGCTAACTCGCTTTAAGATCATTAATTCCATTTAAAAATATCCGAGCCATAAATATCATCATGATATTCTAAATTAAAACGGAGATTCCATGTACCTTTGTGTGTATAATCCTCCTTTTTGTGTGCTTAAAACGTACCAATTTTCCAAACAGCAGCAAACCTTTTGTTGTCCAAGAACCTCTCTTATCCAATATCATTATCAGATGCTTTATCCGATATCGAACAACACCTATCAGTGTTTGGATTTACATATCTCGGACAAAACGTAACAATGCCTATTCTGTCAGCGTTACCTTTCTTCTTGTCAGCGTCAATTCCATATTTTGTCAGCGTCGAAATATACACTCATCAGCATCAAAGTTACTCTTGTCAGCGCCTTTATCTGTTGACGTTATCTAGGGCTTGATGGCTTGATGACCGTATCTCATTCTCAAAACAAGATATATATCTGCCATAATTAGGTTTTTCCTTCTTTTTAGCCACCAGTTCGCTCAAAATCACGTTCTATTCCATAAATAATGCACCGAATTTGGTGCCCTAAAAATCAGGGAATATTCAGCAGACCTATTTAAATATCACACGTACCCCCTTTTTTTTCTTAATCCTGAAAATCAGCCAACTTACTTCCAATAATTCCTTCCTGAAATATAGCCATTGTATCTTCACACGTCTGATCTGAACACATATCACGTCTAATATCTTTGCTGCGTGTCCCTTTTAACTGCAACCAATCTGTTCTCTTCAACCTTTTCTTGATCGTGTGAATAAGATTTGACCAATCATATTTTAAGCACCATGTGAACAGAAAGGACTTCCACCAATAAGAAAGCTCTAGTCATGTGAATAGAATCATAGCATGATCATGTGAACATGGTCGTGTGAACACAAGCTTCTCAACCAATAGGAAGACTTGCACCATGTGAATGGAATCTGTGTATTCATGTGAATGGCAGGATCGTGTAAACACAAATTGAGACCTTTGAATTACACGTAACTAGCAGCTTTAAACATTCGATCTAGGGTTTAAGATCAAACCCTAATAAAAAATTAAAAGTAAACCATAGCTTCGATTGACTTCATAGCAGCATAACACAACACTTCTTTTTCTGTCTTCAAAAACGTTCTAGGGTTTGGAGAAAACCCTAATTTATGATTTCATGTGAAAATAGAAAGTTGAATACCTTCTTTGCAGCCAACTTCGACATATGATAACTTCATCATTAAGACTTAGATCGAAAATCCCTTCGGTGAGATTCTAGACACACGTGCCAAGAATCTATAGTCCAAAAATCACGAAGATCCAACGGTTAACGAAGGAGAGATCGTGTTTTGAACATGGGTGTTCACAGAAAACTGCATACCTCCTACTGCTGACTTTGACGCCTAATAACTTTTGCCTGGGGTTAAAACTCGACAATCCCTCCGGTGGATGTTTAGATCTATGTATGTAGAACACACATATAAAATTTCGTGACGATCCAACGGTTCAATCAAAAGTTATGACATTCTGAATACTGATGCGCACACAAAAACGTCCAGAAAAACCCTAGACGGATTTTTCTTCTTTTCAACATTACGAACACCTTGTTGGTCCTAGCATCACGAGCCACGAGGCTCTGATACCAATTGATACGAACCTATCCCATACTAGGCTCGTAATCGGTTCATAAGTCCCAAGTGTAGAACTCGCTCAAAAAGCTAGCTTGTTTGAGGAGGGGACACCTGGACATTATAAACTATCAACCATTCCCATACATGGCCGATGTGGGATCATAACACCACCACTCCATAGGCCACCACTCCGAGCTCGTTGGTCACGGCTATGTTGGTCACGGTTGGCACCCCCTTTGGGTCCAAGCCACCACACCATAGGCCACCACTCCGAGTGAAGTATTTATTCCAATTCGTGTCTAATTTACCTTAAACAATTAATTTGTTCAAACAATGTGCTTAATTACTAATCAAATTGAAAATTAAAAGTTTGAAATGACTAAAATAAAATAAAAATAAGACAAGGTGAAAACTGATTAAACATAAATTCAATTCAGTATTACTAAAGGATTACAATTTTTAAATAAAAACAAGCATTTTGTTTCTCTAACTAATCAAACTTTGGATATTTTTTAGGATCAAAAGCCAAATTAAGTTCATCGTAATCTAAAGGCTCTTTGAACTCGTCTTCGTCTTCTTCAATTACATGCTCAGAAAAATAAACATCATTATCAATGATTTGACCTTGTTCCTCCAGTTTCCTCCTATACGCTTCCTCCCTCTGGTGCTGTTCCTCTTGCCTCTTTCTAAAGGAAGAAGCTTCCTCCCTCTCGCGTTGTTCTTGCTATTGTTGCCTCCTTCTTAAGGAAGCAGCTTCATCCCTCTAGCATTGTTGTTCTAGTCGGGCATTCTCTTTGTCTTCCAGCTTCCATTGTCGCTGTTCGTAAGCTTCCTCAACATAACAATCGTACTCTTCATATGGATCATTGTAAGGAAAAAGAACAAGGAACTCTCCAACGGCATTAGCTTTTACATTAGGCACCACACAAGGTTTCCTGAAAAGAACATATAAGATTATTAGTACTAAATGATAACAAAGATACAACGTTAATAAAATAAATAATGATACAAACTTGTTTTCTACTACACTAGGATCTTCAAAAGCAGTAGAAAATGTTCTTTTTGATGAAGAAGCCATTTTTTTAATTCTTAAATTGCTGATAATTAAGTGTTTGTTATGTTTTTGTTATGATTAATTTCATTACTTAATCCTTGTTTATATAACCAACGAAGGAATACAAAGAGTCAGCAGCCTACATGCCAACATCTAATGCATATTCATGCATGTAATTAATTTTGTGAAGTTCTAAGAACTAGCATTCTCATTGGGCGTGTAGAAAGTGTGTGCTTTCTATGTTTTTGGGGCTTATTGTGTTTTAACAAAAAATAGCAAAAAACAAGGCCTAGGACTCGAACCCTAGACCTTCTATTCAAACACTAACACACTTAACCAGTTTGCCACATGAACATATTTGGTTCTAAATATGTGACTAATATTAACATTAGTGAAAATTGAGATTACATTTGGTTCTAAACATTTGTCACATGAATATTTTACTGTGTGACGTTTTCAATGTGTTGGTCATAGATAAGCCCATTATAATGTGACCATAAGTATAATCTAGATACACATTTCTCAAATGTTGTGACTATTGGCAAACATATAATCACATAATTGTTTGCCAATTTAATATGATCATGTATTATATTTGATCATAGTCTTCAAGTAATTGTAAAATATTTGTCACATTTAAATAAATATAGTGGCAAATGTTTCAATACCTACTTTCAATTTGCCACACACACAAAATTCATGTGTGGTTAACATTTAACAAGATATACTAGTCACATTAAGATAATGTGTGTGACAACTTTGTTTATCATTGTCACTTGTAAAATAAGTCTATGTGACCATATATGATTTTTGGTCACATTCAATGTGTGTATGACAAATATTTGTCACACATGTATAGGTATAATGTGACTACTACTTGAACCATACATTGATTCGGTAACACTTTCAAATTATTAAGTGACTAACGACTCATCCAAAAGCATTTGTTAGACCTAGTCACGTAAATATTCATATGCGTGAAAAACAAAATATTAAATGGTCATGCAAACTGACTTTAAGTGTGACCGTTTATTTATGACTAGCGAATTCAGTCACACAAAAAAATTATTTGTGACTACACGAAATTTGGTATGTGTGAACAAAACCCATTTTTCTACTAGTGTTGATCTCAAAATTCTCCGCAAGGATGGCGGGAATTACAAAAGCTTCTCCAAAACCCTCGGTGGGTGCTTGAAGCAACTCCATCATAGTACGATTAGCCATGGTAACTATTGGTTCTACAACTGGTTCAGCAATTGGAGGTTCTTCTTCAACTGAAGGATCTTGGTTTCCTTCCTTTTGACGACGTTTACGAGCACGTTTTGCTTTGGAGCGAGTTTGCATAAATGAAACGTACAACGTGGAGGTGATCAAAGAAGATTCTTTTGGGGTTTTTTGTGAATTTTCAACATTTTTGTGTTTTTGATTGTTTTTTTTTTGGATTTTATGTTTATTATGTAGACAAAAATCTACCAATCTCTACTCGAATCAAACTCTTGATTAAAGGAGACTCAAAGAATAAAAACGATCACGTGGAGTAAACACCTTCGATGACTTTAGAACTTTGGTGGAACACGAAAACGTTCAAGAGGGTTTAATCACAAGAAACCAAGCAAATATATATATATATGATACGTAATAATAATTTGGGCGGCAAAACCCTCGATTAACTTTCAAAATCAAATACTCACAAGTGAACGGTGGGAATGAGGTGGCGCAATGCACTTAAGTACCTAACTTCCCTTTAACGGCCGTTTATAGCACGTTGCCTATCTAATCACCTTAAAGTTTGTATTTTTCAAAATCGAGCTAAAAGAAAGTATTTATATATTTTTGCCTTTTTCTTTTGGTTTGAGATTCGAATACAATAATTAGGTGATGAAATCCCAATTAAGGTTGTGCTTTCACACTTTTGGAGATGTTGTGATTTGATTGTGATACGTATACAATATTATAATAATATTTCACAAAGAAAATGAAAAACCGATAATACGTGTTAATAGAGTTCTAATTAACACAAATACTATATATGGTTAATATATTAAAAAAATGGTCCAAATTAATCACAACACACCTCCCCGGCAGCAGCGCCAAGATGATTATAGGTGTGTTACACCTTTTATGAAAAATGCAGACAACCAAACCCAAACCATCCACTCACAACTTTCGACCTCACACACTCCACCAATCAAACCCCTCCATATCATCACCCCAACCCCACGTTTGATCCTAATATAAATAAACTAATCCAGTTTTCAAACTGATTAATTTAATTAAACTTGGCACCTAACACAAATCATAACCCTAATTTGGATCTAATGCTGCCACTATTCACGATTCATAATAAAATAAACCCTAATCCCAATCAAGCTAAAATAAAAGAGGAAATCCTCCATCTTTTCCAGAACCCTGATTAAGGGGATACTAATCTTAAATTCACTCTTAAACACCCATCACCATCACCTCACATGCAACTTTGTTCCTCCCCTGCCCCCTCCTTGCACTTGAAGACAACAATTATCCACAAAATCAAAGGCTAAGATACTTTTCGTGTTGCCCACAACAACTTCAAGGAATGAGATCACTCATACCAAGCTGGCGTCACATGTCTCACTTCCAAATCACATGCTGCATTTTACCCAAATTTCAAATGAAGAAGCTTATTCGAATCTTCAAAGGTTACTTCTGGAAAGTTACAGCATTAGGGTTTACATTTCTTAGGTCTTGTAAGCCTATAAATATAAAGGCATTAGCATTTTATTAAGTTGTCCTTAGTTATTATGAATTTTGTCACAACATTGTAAATCTACTTTTTATGAATGAAAAGTGAGTATTGTTTGATGATAAGAAATCCAAGTGCCATTTACTTTTATTGAGTTCTTTGAGTTATCTTCTTTTAAATCCGTTTTAATTAAGTTTTATGCCAAAAAAATTTCAGTTTTCATTGTTGTTTTCTCAAGTTTCATTACAAGCTTTGCTTAGGTTTTTGGTTGAAAATGAAAAGGTCTCATCTACTTTAAGGTTTGGGTATATGCCTGACCATAGCACCCTGATTGAATAAATCAAGGTGTAGTGAATACATATACTTGGGCTGTAAGATTGTGGGATGATTAAAAATCACCAAGACCTAGTCCATATTATTTGAACTAACAGTTTCAATCCACAATATTGAAAGTGTAATCTTTTCTTGTTTGTGTTTTTATGGTTATGTTTTAAACATGTGCCCTCTCCTCACTTCAAATCCTTGGTGCTTGGTTCTGCTGTAGAACCACACCAAGCATAACCATCACATCCTTATACCAGTCAAGACACCCCTAGCTTGTATTCAGGAGTTGAATTAGCTAGGGGGCATTAATGGCCTTTCTTAGATGTAAAGCAAGGCAGGTTCACTCCCTCTCACTCTCTCTTTTTTAAAAAAAAATCTCTTGGTTGAAATTGGTGTTATAAGATTTGGTGATTACTGTTATATGATTGTGTTTGGTGCATGAAATCGATTTCATAGATCATCTCAATCATAGATTCATGTTTTCTAGGATATTCTAGGTGGATTAAATATTTTAGCTTTGTTAAAAATCAGACTAATAGACATATACGATGTTTGGATTTGTAGTTTGTGTATGTGTTAGTATAAACTAATTAGCAAGTAATGGTCATGGCATGCGTCTTTAGTTAAAATAGAGTTATTATTGTGCTTGTTGCAAGTTTGGAGAAGTGAAAGTTCAAATTGAATACTTGGTGATAAAAAGTGCTAAAGTGCATCATAGGCTGAAACAAGTTTGTTTTAGGTGTTAGGGTAGTGAATCTTGGTCATCTAGCTAGCTAGGGTTTAGGTCTAGGGCCGTGAAGCATAAAATCTGAGTTTGTGCAACCTGAGTACTTGTATTGTTCATTGCAATTTCATCTTATTGCCAACTACATCAGTAAATTGTTCTTGGTGCTTACCATATGTATCAGCAAACACATAAGTCACATATAAGCTTGAATTTTGTGATATTATGCATAAAACTTTGTCTCTTTCCATGTTTATGGTACTTTTGTAGGTCTGCTAATCATAATCTATGTTTGGTGTGGATTTGTTGGATCAAAATTGCATAAACACTTGTTGGAACCATCAGACCTAACTATTTTTGCATAGATGTGACTATTTTGCTTAAAATGTATCAACTGGTGTGGCTACTTGTTGTTTTATTGCTTGTTTGTGACTGCCTACAACTTCATGGTTGTAGGGATGCCTTGAATATCCAAAAACAACCACTAAAACAAGCTCAAAAGAGCATTTTTAAATTAAGCAGTGGGAACTCCTTTCCCACTGTTGGTTACCACCGATAGTGTTAAATTGTGGTCAGCTTATTGATAAGATATTTTAGTTTATACCATTGTGCGACAACTTATTTTTTGTAATCAATCTTACTTTTCTTAGCTCTTAATCAAGTCTAGGAGTTTATAGCTTTTAATTTTAGGTTTTGACTAGAAAACGAACTTATTTGACTATTTCACAAATGCTTATCAATTGTTTCAGCTTATTTGGCCTAGCTTATTGGGAATTTTATGTCTAAAAAGTCTTAGTAAAGTAATTTAGAACCTTTTGCAAGTTGAATCATGTCTTGAAGTGGTCTGAATCTCAAAACGACTATTTTGTCATTTAGTGAAAAACTACTTAGCTTATTTCAGGCATATTGAGTGTGCTTTTTCAAAATTTCTTTTTACAAACATATTTATAATCCTAAGAGATGGTTGTGTGTAAATTTTTTCAGCTTATGGCAACAGCTTATAACTTAATGGGCTTATTGGCCCATTAAGAATAAGATGTTTGGTTATTAAGCTATGATAAGCTCACTTTTAGCTTTTGGGCTTCTATAGTTTTTTGTTTAAAAACATATTTTAAGCTAGACTGGAGTTTTTAGGCTTAATTGGTTGACTTTTTTCTTATTGGGCCCATTTAATTTGACTGTTTTTTGTTTTGGCCCATTTGAGGGCCCAATAGGCGTATTTAGGTAATTTCAAGTTCATTTTTGGTTTAATTAGGTTAAAATAAACTAGTTTGCAAGTTTTTAGGATTTTTTTATAAATTTTTTATTTTTAGTATTATTTTAATATTTAATTTTAGTTTTTAATTATTTTTAATACATTAAATAGGTTTAAAACTGTGGAAAAATACTTTTTAGTTTTATTAAGTCATTTTTTAGGTTTACAAGTAGAAAAATATTTATTTGGGATTTTTATTAATTTATTTGATTTTTAGGCTTTAATTCGTATTAAAAAATTAAACATTAATTAAATAAAAAGTTTGAAAAAGTTTTGATCATTGGTAAACCCTAATCGGATTTTTAGTAAGTTTTTGTGATTCTTTGGGAATTTTTAGAGTAAGTTTCATTTTTACCTAGACTTGCGTGATTACGCATTTTTCGTGTTAGTGTAACTTTTAATCGTAATCGTCATTTTTTTTATTTTTCCTTTTTTCTCATAAATATTAATCTCAAATATCAAAAATTTTAACACACACATTAATCCACCTCGAGAATGAACTCACACAAGGGTTATAAGTGCTTACGTTTTCCTAAACGTACGCTTAATACTTACCACTTTTACGTTGTTTTTCCTAAAACACGTATTCATACTACTATCATTTTGGCGCCGCTGCCGGGGAGGCGTGTGTGATTTAATTTGAACAATCTTGTTTTTGATATTATCCATTATTAGTATTTGTGTGTTTTAGCAATCTAAGCACACGTATTATCGGTTTTCGTCGTTTTTTGTGAATATTATTACTATATTGTATACGTATCATAATAAATCCACAATATCTCCAAAAGCGTGAAAACGCAACCTTAATTGGGATTTCATCACTCAATTAGTGTATATTCGAATCTAAAGAAAAAGAAAAGGGCAAAATAGATAATTACTTTCGAGAAGCTTGATTTTGATTAACACAAACTATAAGGTGGGTATAAGGCAGTTGTATTTCTCGACCTAAAGGAAAAAGGCTCTTAAGTGCTTTGCTCCGCCTCGTTTCCTCCACTTGCTTGTGCGTGTTTTGAGAAAAAAAGGCGAATCGAGGGTTTGCCTACCAATGTATTATCATGTATCATATATATTTGCTTGATTTCAAAGATTAAACCCTCTTGAACGTGTTGGTGTTCCACCAACGTTCTAAATTCATCGAAGGCGTTCACTCAACGTAATCGTTTTCATTCCTTGAGGCTCCTTCAATCGAGAATGGATTTGAGTAGAGATTTTTAGATTTGTGTCTATGTAATTCCAAAGAAAAATACAAAAAAGTAAAAAACAATCAAAAGCACACAAAAAATTGAAAAACATAAAAAAACAAAAAAGAATCTTCTTTGCTCACCCCACGTTGTTCGTTACCTTATGCAAACTCGCTCTAAAGTAAAACGTGCACGTAAACGTCGTCAAAAGGAAGGAAACCAAACTCCTTCTAGTGAAGAATCTCCAATTTTTGAACCCATTGTAGAACAAGAAGCTTCCATGGCTAATCGTACTATGATGGAGTTGCTTCAAGCACCCACCGAGGGTTATGGAGAAGCGATTGTGATTCCCGCTATCCTTGCTGAGAATTTGAGGTTAAGATTGGTTTATTGTCCATGATCCAAGCTAACAAGTTTCGTGGTGACGAAAAGGACAACTCTCATAACACATTCGCCATTTCAATCGTCTTACGTCGACATGCAAGTTTAAGGACGTCTCGAACGACTCGATTAAGATGATGCTTTTTCCGTATTCCTTAGCGGGGCCCGCAAAAATTTGGTTAGAGAAAGAGCCATCCAATTCTATATTGACATGGAAGGATCTCGTTTCAAAGTTTGTGAACCAATTTTTTCTGCCCTATAAGACTACGCATTTGAAAAATGAGATTTCAAAGTTTTCACAACAATTTAATGAGAGTTTTTCAACGGCTTGGAATAGGTTTAATGTAATGTTGCATGAATATCCTCATCACGGCTTTTCCGACTTACATCCAATCGACAGGTTTTAGAATGGATTGAATGATCATGAACGATATTATCTTGATGCCGCCGTGGGTGGTAATTTTTTGTTTAAAACGGTCAAAGAAGCATTGACAATCATTGAGAATAGGTCCAAAGTTTATAGCCCTTGTAACACACCGAATGTTAACAAGGCTTAGTCTTCATTGTCACCTACCATTGATGCTCAACAAATTGAGGCTAATTTGGAAAACAAATTGTTTGATAAGCTTAAGGGATTGTTAAAAGAGATGAAAGTTGGTGAACAACCCACTCCTGCTATGGCTAAAGCGGTTGAGGTTTCTTGTGTTTATTATGGTGGAGCTCATGATTTCTCCGAGTGCATTACCGCCGGTGGTAACACTTCGAGTTATAACCAAAACGGTCAAGTTACCCGCACTAATCAATTGACTCCATCGGGTTTTCCACCAAATCAAAACAATCAAAATGCTAACAACTATCGCAACAATCAAGGTGGTTACCAAGGAAATCAAAGGAACAATTACAAGGGTAATTACAACAATGGGAATCAAGGGACTAGTAGTCAATTGCAAAATCGAAATCAAAATCATGATTTTCAAAATGTCAATCAAGGGCTTTCAAATACATTTTCAAAAGATATTCCAAATGATATTTTGAGTTACTTTAAGGCTAATGACGATAGGTACACGAATATGGCAAATGACGTGATAAACCTAAGAACTAATTTTGAAACTCATAGTAACAAAATGGAAGGAAATGCGGTTAGGCTCCAAAATCAACAAAAAATGGAACAAGGCCAACATAAGATTGAACAAACTCGGCTTAGGTGGGAGAAAAAATAAAAAAGTTGAAAAAGAGCAAGATATGCAAGAACGAGCAAAGTCGGAAAGTAGACATTTAGATGCTATTATGATGAGAAAAGCCTCTACTTTGGGTTGTCTTCGTAGCAACACCGTATCAAACCCGAAGGGAGAGATGAAAGTGATTACCACACGTAGTGGTAAGACCTTTAAGAAGCCGACTCCTCAACCAATTACTCCTACGGAGGAGGAAATTGAGGAAGAACCTGAGGTGATCGAAAAGGAGCACGTTTCAATCCCATAAAGTACCACTCAAACCACACCTACGGTCGACCCTTTTTATCAAGTTTGGAACCCGAGATTCCAAAGGCTATGCCTATGCCTCACCCAACACCACCCTTACCTTATCCATCGAGACGTCACAAGGAAAAATTGTAAGACCGTAACAACTATCAATTTGATCATTTTATTAAGATGTTTTGTTATTTGCATTTTAACATAAGTTTTGCCGAAGCTTTAATCATGATTCCTCGATTTGCCGCCAACTTCAATAGTATGTTGAACGATAAAGAGAAATTGAAAAAATTTATTCATTTCTCATCGGTTTTTCTTAACCGCATACCTCAAAAAGTCGATGATCCTGGTAAATTTTTAATTCCGTGTGGTATCCAAGATATGGAAGAATGCTACGCCTTGGTCGATCTTGGTGCTAGTATCAATTTGATGCCTCTTGAAATATTTACGTCGCTCAATCTTCTTAATCTTACTCCTACGAAAATGTCTATCGAGATGGCCGATCATTCTATGATTCCCGCATGTGGAACGACCGAAGATGTTTTTGTGAAAGTGGGAAATTTCTAATATCCGGTAGACTTTATTGTTGCCGATATTCCCATGGATCCTCAAGTTCCTCTCATTTTAGGTCGTTTAGTTTTAGAAACGTCTAAAGCGGTTATTGATGTGCATGCTATAAAAATCACTTTACGCTTCAACGATAAGGAACTTGTTTTAGACACACTCCAAAACTCCAAACTTTCTCATGTTTATTCTATCACGACTTTAAAGCATATTGATTTAATCGATGTCGTTTGCGAGGAATTTTCACAAGAGGTTTTAGGTTTTGACGATGAAGCAAATAGTGGCAATCCCACTATGCTCGATCCAATCCTTGATAATTCAACACCATCTTTCACTCCATTTGAAGGAGGTGGTTTTACTTTGGAAGAGTTTGATGTACCTCGAACTTCTAACGAAGACCTCGACGACGATGAGGATTTTTCGATTATCAAGGATTTTCTAAACGACTTTCCATTTCCTCCGCCGATGGAGGTTATGAGTATTGAACCCAAATCATCAATCGAGGAGCCACCAACCCTCAAATTGAAAGATCTTCCACTTCACCTCGAATACGTATTCTTGGAAGGAGATTATAAGTTGCCGGTTATTATTGTGAAAGACCTTTCCGATGATGAAAAACCACACTTATCGATGTCTTGAAGGCTCACAAAGGGGCAATTGCGTGGAACTTTCCGACATTAAGGGTATAGACCCTCAATTTTGTACACCCAAAATTTTAAAGTAGGAGCACTACAAACCCGCAATCCAATGTCAAAAAAAGGTAAACCCCAAAATTTACGATGTCATCAAAAAGGAAGTTCTTAAACTACTTGACGCGGGAATGATTTACCCTATATTCGATAGCCCTTGGGTGAGCCTAATCCATTGTGTCCCTAAAAAAGGAGGAATGACCGTTGTGCCAAACGATGACAACGAGTTATTTCCAACTCGACTCGTGACCGGTTGGAGGGTGTGTATTGACTATCGTAAGTTAAATGACGCCACCCGTAAAGACCATTCTCCCTTGCCCTTCATGGATCAAATGTTGGAGCGACTTCCGAGAAACAATTTCTATTGCTTTTTAGATGGTTTTTCCGGTTACTTTCAAATCCCCATCGATCCTCGTGATCAAGAAAAAACTACGCTTAGGTGTCCATATGGAACGTTTGCCTATCGTAGAATGCCATTCGGACTTTGCAATGCACCAGGAACTTTTCAAAGGTGCATGATGGCTATTTTTCATGACATGATCGAGAAGACAATGGAAGTTTTTATTGATGACTTTTTGGTGTTTGGTAGTTCGTTCACTTCGTATTTAGGTAATTTGGATAAAATGTTAAAACGTTGTGAGGAAACCAACCTTGTGATCAATTGGGAAAAATGTCATTTCATGTGTAAGGAAGGAATCGTCTTAGGGCACAAGGTCTTGAAAGCGGGGATTGAGGTAGACAAAGATAAGATAGACGTAATAGCCAAATTACCTCATCCCAAAACCGTCAAGGGAGTTAGGAGTTTCCTGTTCCACGTGGGCTTTTATCTTCGCTTAATCAAAGACTTTTCAAAGATATCTTGACCCATTACGCACCTTCTCAAAAAAGATGCCCCTTTCGTCTTTAACGAAGATTATGTTCGAGCCTTTGAAATTCTTAAAAGGAAAATTACCGAAGCTCCCTTTTCTTGTTGCTCCAAATTGGAACCTCCCCTTTGAGCTCATGTGTGATGCTATTGGTTACGCTATTGGGGCCGTTTTTGGGCAACGTCATGCAAGACACTTCTTTCCTATTCACTATGCTAGTAAGACGATGACCGGGGCTCAACTTAAGTACACCACAACGGAAAAAGAAATAACTTTCCGTGGTGTATGCATTTGATAAATTCCGACCTTATCTCGTCTTGACTAAAAGCATAGTGTATACGGATCATTCGGATATCAAGTTCCTCTTATCTAAACAAGATGCTAAGCCGAGATTGCTTCGTTAGATTCTCCTCCTACAAAAATTTGATGTCACCATACTTGACAAAAAAGGAGCCTAGAATCTTGGGGCCGATCACCTCTCTCGATTGGAAGATCCTCACCAAAGTGTGTACGAGAACAAGGAAATCACCGAAACATTTCCTCTCGAGATACTTGGTGGAGTGAATTACAAGGAAGATTCTTCCACCCAATGGTTTTCAGACATCGCAAATTACCATGCGGGAAACTTCATCATTAAGGGTATGACGACACAACAAAAACGAAAATCCTTTCGTGACGTAAAGTTCTACTTTTGAGACGACCCTTATCTATTTCATACTTGTGCCGATCAAATTATTCGACGTTGTGTGTTTGGAACCGAAGCTACTAATATCCTTAGAGCTTGTCACGAGGGACCCACGGGTGGTCACCATGGTGTTAATCTCACGGCGAATAAGGTCTTTGATGTCGGTTTCTTTTGGCCTACTATTTACCGAGATGAGCACAAACTAATCAAGTCGTGTGACTCATGCCAACGTCAAGGAAAAAGCCTCACAAAATGATGAAATGCCACAAAACATCATCTAAGTGTGTGAGATCTTTGACGTGTGGGGCATTGATTTTATGGGGTCGTTCCCATCATCTCGTGGTAATAAGTACATCCTTGTCACCATTGACTACCTATCTAAGTGGGTGAAAGCTAAGGCTTTGCCCACGAACGATGCTCGTGTGGTAGTCAAGTTTTTGAAGCAATTGTTTTCTCGGTTTGGAACCCCTCGTGCTATCATAAGCGATCGTGGAACCCATTTTATAACGAGCAATTTGATAAGGTTCTAAGGAAATATGGGGTTACAGATCGGCTTTCTACGCCTTTGTATATAAACCTGTGAATTCACTCGACCGTTGTGTTAATTTGTAAGCATATATTTCAGGTGAAAGAAGACTGGCGGGCTGCGGATGCTGGTGTCTTGAAAAGTTATCATTATAATGAATAAAACTAGATTTTGGAAAACCTTTGATGTATAATGTATGTACAATTGTTTTGTTAACTCAGAATAATAAATGAATGATAACAAAAGTTATTAATAAATTTTCTCTTTGAGCATTTTCTTTTATTGTGACTATGATACCTTGAAAGTGATACCCAAGATTAGCTTCCACTGCTATATGTTAAAAATGGGGGTGTTACAAGATGCTTGGCATGTTATTCTCTATTATGAGAGTAGATAAGAATATCATCGATAAAAACGATTAAATTTTTATCTAAGTAAGTCTTCCACACTCTGTCCATGAGGTCCATGAAAACAACTGGTGCATTAGTTAACCCAAAAGGCATCACTTGAAATTCATAATGTCTGTATCGCGTCCTGAAAGTAGTTTAAGAATATCGTCTTCCTTAACTCTCAGTTGATGATAACCTGAACGTAAATCAATCTTCCAATAGACGCTCGATCCTTGAAGTTGATCAAATAAGTCGTCAATTATGGGTAATGGGTAACGATTCTTAATAGTAAGTTTGTTTATCTCACGATAATAGATACACATCCTAAAAGTTCCATCTTTCTTTTTGAATAATAATATTGGATCTCCCCACGGCGATATACGTGGTCGAATAAAACCTCGATCAATTAACTCTTGAATTTGCCTTGACAACTCTTGCATTTCCGAAGGTGCTAAGCGATAAGGCGTTTTACCAAATGGTGTTGCTCCTAGTATCAAATCGATTTGGAATTCAACTTGATGCACATGTGGCAAAACTGGTAATTCCTCGGGAAATACTTTGGAAAATCTGTAACTACTGGAATATCTTATAATCGCTTCTCGTCTTGCTTCTTATCCACCACGTGAACTAAGAAAACTTGACCACCTCGAGATATGTACTTATTCATCTTTAAGCACGATAGGAGATTTAGTCGAGTTCTACGTCGATCATCATGGACAATCAAAACTTCTCCGTTAATAGGAATATGAACGGATTTCTGGTCACATAGGATTTTAGCATGGTATTTAGATACCCAGTCCATCCCAATGACTATGTCAAAACTACCGAGCTTAATGGGTATAAGGTCGATTTCAAAGGATTGACGTAATAAAGTAATGATACATTCTCTAATAACGGTATTAATGCTAACTATTTTTCCACTGGCTATATCTATATCATACATAGTATTCATGGAAACAGTCGAACATCTAATTTAGCAGCAAGTTTAACCGATATGAAACTTCTATCCGCCCTAAGTCGAATATTACTTTAACCACATGTTGATTTAGATGAAACATACCCGTAACCGTATTCTGATCTTGTTGAGTATCGTTTAGTAGGGGTGTTCATGGTTCCAGAACTGGACCAAACCGGAACTGAACCGCAAGAACCGAGAACCGTAAATTAAGGAAAATGTGGCACCGAGAATCGTCCCTAATTCTTTGGTTCGGTTCCGGGACGGTTCCGGACCCAGGATGGGAATTTTTGGGAATTCCCGAGGACAACCATTGTGTTTAAAATGTCCATTTTTTCAATCTTTTACAAAGGAGATATTATAACAATACAAACACACACAAAAAATGTTTTCAATAATGAAAATCATACCAATAATTCCAATAGTTTAAAATAAAATAATCAAAAACACAAAATGTAACGAAAAGTAAGTGTATAATTGTAAAAAGGTATATCTAGAACACACATTTATAATCCAAATCTCATAAAAAATGTTAACGCTCCATCACTTGTTTATTTTTATAAATTCGTACCATTTTTTTTCATCCCTTTAACAACCTCGTCATCATTCAACAGATCTTCAATTTCCTCCACCTTTATTTCCATATATCCCTTATTATCGAATCTTTGGTGCAAAGCAACACCTCCACAAGTTGACTTGACAATCATGTTAATAAAAGACTAATGTTTTATTTTCTATTTTTTAAAAGTCCTACATGTTTTACATAATGTCATAAACAAACCTTATAAAAACCTATATTTCAAAAAATGGTTCTTTCAGCAAAGAACCTGAACCGACTGGTTCTTTCCTGAACCGTCTAGAGAACCGAAAATTTTGAATTTTAGGGACAAAGAACCGAACCATGGTTCTAATATACGGTTCGCTTCTGGGATGGTTCCGGTACGGTTCCTTGGTTCTTATGGTTCCTTGGTTGGTTTGGATACCCCTATCGTCTAACAAATAGGCTTTTCCTCGATTATTTCTCTCTTTACGTCACTCACTCGTAACATGCCCCTTCTCTCCGCAGTTATGGCAAATCTTTTTTACAGGAATTTGATTACTTCCACTAGCTAGTCCTTTACCT
Organism: Glebionis coronaria; assembly: GCA_025667525.1. Lineage (NCBI taxonomy): Eukaryota > Viridiplantae > Streptophyta > Magnoliopsida > Asterales > Asteraceae > Glebionis > Glebionis coronaria. The sequence goes on along the minus strand of CM046877.1, from coordinate 600,931,143 downwards.
CTTTGGTTTCTTGTCTGATGTCCTATCTTTCCACAGTTCTGACACTTGATAGTGCAATATCCTATGTGATATAAAGAACATTTCTGACATAGGGGAAGTATTCCATTATAACCGTTGCTTGATGTTACAGCATAAACTTTAGAATTAGCAGTTCTTTTGTTCTGCTTTTGACGATCATTGCCTTGATTATAGTTTCGATAATTATTCTTCCGGAAATTACGATTAGTAGGAAAGCTCCTCCTATCATCAAACAACCTTTTATTATTAATTGACGCTTGTACAGAAGTATACGTTATTAATTGATCCATTAATCTTTGAGTAATGGTGATAAATTCCTCTAAAGTTTGGGGTTTAGAGGCGGTAGCATTCTTTTCAATACTTCTGGGCAATCCTCGATAAAAGCTTCCATTAATTTTTCAGTATTAGGCACCATATTAGGACATAATAATGCCAATTCCTGAAATCTTCGGATGCAAACTTTAAGATTATTCTCTTTCCCAGTCGGATTATAGAATTCTTCCTCCATCTTTTTAATCTCACTACGAGGACAATCCTTCTTAATTAGTAGATTCTTAAATTCATTCCAGGGAGTCTGATAAGCTTGTTCATCCAGATGGGTTGAGCATAAGCATTCCACCAAGACAAAGATTCCTCTATCAGCGTACCCATAGAAAACATCACTTTACAATCTTTAGAACACTCACTGCAAACAAATATTGAATTATTTCTCTTGAACCAGCGAATAAGTCCAACAGCTCTTTCAGATCCTTTATAGTTAAAAGGCTGACAGTTCATGAAATCTTTGTAACTACTCTTCTTTGCCACATGAACTTCTATTTGAGCATCATTTCTATTACTTGAACTAGCTATATTGGTGGCTTGTGCTTGCAAAGATGCAGTCGCACTCTCAGCAACAAATTGCCTTATTTCTTTTGGTGTCATAGTCACTCTTGCGGACGTTGTTGATCTTGTATGAGCCATTCTACCATCATTCACAAAATAACAATAGATAAGAATGATATCATGGGATCAATTTAACATATCATATGATAGCGATAATTTCTAATTCTTTCAACGAATTCATATATGAGGATTCATAATAGGATTGATGATAACGGTGAAAATAAAGTGACAAGGGTGTTTGTGAACGAAATCACACTTCTTTATTTAATAAGAACTTGTCGTTCATATTTATACGGCAAGCATCTCTGTTACATAAAGAAAACTGTACATATATTACAAACTAGAACTAGATTTCTAAGCTTAACTCCTCATCTTTACCTCCTCATTCCTCTCTAAGATATATGTAACACTCTCAATTTTCGTATCGGTACAGCGGAAGGGTCTTTCAGAGTGTTACGGGATAGCACAATAACTCCAATCATAGACAACACATAAAAATGGTTGTACAAGGTTCAACGTACATTCATTCAATAAAAATTTTAAAGTGTACAACAGGTCCCAAATTATACAGGTCATTAAGTTTACAAAACATAGATCGAATGAACATTTTTAATATTATGTGGGCCATCAGAGTCGATCTCCATCCGGATTACCTTCAAGCACCTGAGATAAAAACATGCAAAAATCATATCAGCGAATGCCGAGTGAATTCGTAGAGTTTAATAAAAACCGTTATATAAAACAATCGTTAAAATCAGAACACAAGTATAATATCGGAAGTAAGTCTACGTATTTCTAGTCAGGCAATATATAAATCAAGCATACATCTTAAACCGTCCATGAGACCGTAACCTCAATATTACCATAATAGGTAATATATTCATCGTTATTAGCGTCGTTATTGGATTACATTATGTATAGGATACATTTTATTTGCATTTGGATTATTACTAGCCGCATGACATTGTTACCTTACTATGAAAACAGCGGGCCGCGAACCCGACAAACAATTTTCCCATCTAAGTTAGCGTGTCGTCACAAAAATCACGCTATGGAATCTTCTCATACATAAATTCGTTTACCAATCAATGTGGTACGACGGGGATCAACCGTCAAGGCGCGAACTAGGGTGATCGTCCCCAAATAGTACTATCAAATGCATAAGCGTCTACCAAATCCCGGTAGTTCACAATTCATGCTAATGGGACTTTAAGTGACATAACCTAACTACTAATAATCCTTTTTGTCTCGTTTATAGGGTCATAGCATCATTCGGGTCCATATCATTAAGCATACCATCGGGACTACTTGTGTTCTATTTTTATCAAAATCTAGCATGTTATCTCCGTCGCGGGTTTACAAATCATTTTATAAAACATTTAAAAGAGTGCGAGGCTATGAACTCACGTTGATAATGAAAGGCGGATTATCGGCTACGGGCGTGCTTCGGTCACGGAAACCAATATAAATAATAATCGGTCTTAGACTCTGGTCCAATGACTTTTATCAAAATAACAATATACATATGATGATTTTGTACATATGATGATGATCAAGTGGGTTTATATATCCTTGTTTACTCATTTTAGTGTTTATGTATTTGTAACCTTTTACTAGTTTACTAGTTTTACCTAATTACCTATTTTAAGTGCAATAAGCTTAGTATAAGTTCTTTAACTTGTTTTGATTCATTTTATAATTATATTATCAGTATCTATACTTTCCATGTTGGGCCCAAATGGGTTAAGGCCAATAAGTACTTTTTATAAGTGTTTAACTTATTTAGTCCAATTATTAGTCCAATATGCTTAGTTAGCTCGTTAATGTCCGTATATCCTATAGTTCGGGTTTTATCGGTTTTTACTTGTATTAGTTACTTATATATCAGTATATGACTTTTTAAAAACTTTACATTAGACGGGTTTGATCGTCTATGTTTTAATTGGCGAAAAACGTTAATTTTACGGTAATAGCCGAAAAAGTCGTAAAAATCAAGTTTATAGTTTTTATTACTTATAAGTATTATTCCACTACCAGTTATATAATTTATCCATTTATTTAACCTTTTACATATTTATATAAATAAAATTCATAAGTTAGTGGGTTTTTATTTTACATTTTATACAATAAAATTTGAGTGCTTATATAATAATAATAAACATTAATTCTCAAAATCTGATTTTTATTTTCATCTTCACCATTTTTATCATATCTAGAGTTCTATAATGAATTAGAAGCTCATTTTTGGATGGCATGATCTTCATATTATGTGCTACATTTAACTTAGATATAGCTACTGCTCATTTTAAGTTTATCTATGCTTAAAAGACCTTACAAAACAGCTTATTCAGATTAGCACACTCATCTTGTTTTGATCATATCTCACTCATTATAATAATTCCATTGCATGGCCAACTCTCACATGTGTATAACAACTTGTACTTACTGTAAATGGATTCTACCATGCATGTTTATCAGTTCAAGTTTTAGTTACATACTGTTTTTATACAGCCAACTAAATAATCATGATTTTTGCCTTGTTTCTTATGGTTATTAACCTTTTTAAGCATATTTATCAACACTTGATCCCCACACAACATATTTATCATCATATATTCATCATATACATATACAATAAGAAAGAAAATACATTTTTTCTTTACAAAAATAACAAGAGAAAATGGAGAGGATGATCTACTTTACCAACCAAGAGTATATCTTGTATTTGGAAGACAAGAACTTGATGAACACCAAAAGTAATTCCAATATCATCAAACACCAAGAACATAAGTTGAGAAATCAGCCCTAGGACACAAGCAAATCACCTCCTTTGTTGTTAAAATGGCCACCAAATGATCAAGGCTTCAAGGTAACTCCATGATAGAGCTAGATAACAAGTATTTGTGGCTAGAAAAGATCAAGAAGGGGTGTTTTGTTCTTCAAAAGTGGACGGCAATGGTGGTGGTTTTTAGAGAGTTTGAAGTAGTTTGCATGAGTGAAAATGGTATGAATAAGTTAGCTAGTGGTTTTGTTGGTTTGAGTGGAAGGAAGTAAGCTTAAGTGTTAAGCTAATGCTTACACTTGTAGCTACTTAGTTAACATGATGCCAATTATTGATGTGGTGTCATGTTGTGCCGTCCCATATGAGTTAGTGGGGTGGGATAATGTATTTTGTCCCACCTCACTAATTTACGGGTATTCCTGGATTCTAGTTTTCTCGATTTGCGTGCCCTCGGGTCGTTTCACGAAAAACGTTTTTATAAATTATGAATCAACGTAACAAAACGAATCCAATAAAAATTGTCTCATAAAAAACGGAGTTCAAAAACGTAAATACGTAATCCTAAGGTTTCCGGTTTAATCGTAAAGGACGCTATATTATGCACGTAAGCCCAAATTTAAATCCGTAAATTGTGAGTTCATCAACCAACACAAAAATAAGTTTCAAAATATTATACGAGAAAATAATTCACTACCTGAAAATGTTAGATTGTCACATCTTTTCCTTCTAAAAGGGATCAACGTCCTCGTGATCCATTTCATTTGGATGTCCCTTTCTTATTGAAATTGAAGAGGTGCGGATATTTCTTACACATTTCATCCTCTCGTTCCCAAGTATACTCCGGTCCATGCTTTGAATTCCATCGGATCTTGACAATAGGTATCCGACTTTGTTTCAGTTGCTTTACCTCACGATCCATAACCTCTACGGGCTCTTCGATAAAATGAAACTTCCCATCTATTCGTACCTTACCTAACGGAATTTTCTCATCACTCACTACTAGACATTTCTTCAGATTAGATACATGGAATGTGTTGTGAACACCATGAAGTTCTGGGGGTAACTCTAGTTTGTAAGCCACCGGACCTACTCTAGATAAAATCTTAAAGGGTCCAATATAACGTGGATTCAATTTTCCTCGCTTTCCAAATCTTATAACGCCTTTCCATGGCGATACTTTCAACATTACTCAGTCACCCACTTTAAACTCCATTGGCTTCCGCCGCACATCCGCGTAACTTTTCTGTCTACTACGGGCAATCAACAACCTATTCTTAATCTGAACTATCATCTCCGTAGTCTCCCGGATCAATTCCGGTCCCGTGAGCTGGGTATCCCAACTTCACTCCAACATACAGGAGATCTACACTTCCTACCATACAAAGCTTCAAACGGTGTAGCCTTAATACTAGAATGGTAACTATTGTTATACGAAAACTCTGCTAACGGCAAATGTTTATCCCAATTCTTACCAAAGTCTAACACACAAGCTCTCAACATATCTTCTAGTGTTTGTATCGTCCTTTCACTCTGCCCATTAGTCTGGGGGTGATAAGCAGTGCTCATGTCGAGATTCGTTCCCAAACATCTTTGGAGAGATTTCCAAAAATTCGATGCGAATCTAGGATCTCGATCTGAAATGATCGATATAGGCACTCCATGTTTGCATACTACATTCTCAAGGTATATACGAGTCAGCTTCTCTAGTTAGAACTGCTCTTTAACCGGAATGAAGTGTGCTGATTTGGTCAGTCTATCGACAATAACCCAAATCGAGTTGTTTCAAGATGATGTTCTAGGAAGCTTGGTGATAAAGTCCATCGTAATTCGCTCCCACTTCCATTCAGGAATCTTTGGCTGTTGATGTAGTCCTGATGGCTTTTGATGTTCAGCTTTAACTCTAGCACAAGTCAAGCATTAAAGAACATACATAGCTATGTCAGCTTTCATATTCGGCCACCAGTACAACTTCTTCAAATCATGGTACATCTTATCAGATCCCGGATGAATGGAATGCTTAGATTTATGGGATTCTAACATAATCAAGTCTCTTAAGCCTCCAAACTTAGGTATCCACATACGACCTCTTAAGCATTTCACTCCATCAGCTCTAACCTCTAAAGGATCTCCTTCTCCTCGGAACCCTTCATTAACAAAATTTTCCTTCTTACAAGCTTCTATTTGCGCATTTCTAATTTGCTCAGGAAAATTATTGTGCACGGTCAAGACTAGAGAACGCACCCTGATAGGCTCTCTATCTTTCCTACTTAACGCATAGGCAACAACATTGGCTTTTCCTGGGTGATATTTTATATCACAATCATAATCACTTAACAACTCTATCCATCTTCGTTGCCTCATGTTCAATTCCTTCTGGTCGAGAATATACTGTAGGCTTTTGTGATCGGTGAATACCGTACACTTGGTGCCATACAGATAATGTCTCCACAACCTAAGAGCAAAGACTACAGCTCCTAACTCAAGATCATGAGTAGTATAATTCTCCTCATTCTTCCTTAATTGCCTAGAAGCATAAGTTATCACTTTCTCTCCCTGCATCAAAACAGATCCATAGCCTCTAAGAGATGCATCACAATACACTACAAAATCTTCACTCCCCTCGGGTAATGATAAGATTGGTGCACTACATAATTTTTGCTTCAATGTCTGAAATGCTCCATCTTCATCACTTCCCCAAACGAAAGGTTTATTCTTCTGGGTAAGCTTAGTCAAGGGTTTAGCTATCAAAGAAAATTCTTTAATGAATCTCCTATTATAGCCAGCCAATCCTAAGAACTGTCACACTTCCGTTGGCGTTGTCGGTGCAGACCAATTCTTAATAGCTTCAACCTTTGTAGGATCAACATGAATTCCATCTTTGTTAATCACATGACCAAGAAATTGCACAGAATCTAACCAGAAATCACATTTTGAAAACTTAACATACAACTTTTCATCCTTCAACAAATTCAAAACAATCCTTAAATGTTCTCTATGTTCATCTTCATTCTTAGAATAGATTAGAATATCGTCAATAAACACAATCACAAATTTATCCAAGTAGGGCTTGCACACTCGATTAATTAAATCCATGAAAACCGCAGGTGCGTTAGTTAACCCAAATGGCATTACTTGAAATTCATAGTGTCCATAACGAGTTCTAAATGCAGTTATAGGAATATCTTCTTCACGGACGCGAAGTTGGTGATATCCTGACCGCAAATCTATCTTAGAATACACACTAGATCCTTGTAGTTGATCAAACAAATCATCAAACCTAGGTAAAGGATATCGATTTTTAATTGTCAACTTATTCAGTTCCCTATAATCAATGCACATACGAAAAGATCCATCCTTCTTCTTAACGAACAAGACTGGAGCTCCCCAAGGCGACAAGCTCGGTCGAATAAAACCTTTATCAGACAACTCCTGAAGTTGCTAAGATAACTCCTTTAATTCAGAAGGGGCTAATCGGTAAGGCGCACGTGCCACCGGTGCAGCACCAGGAATTAAATCGATTCGAAACTCTACTTGCCTTATCCGTGGAAGTCCGGGTAAATCTTTAGGAAATACCTCAGGAAATTCACAAATAATAGGTACATCTTCTAATCGTTTCTCCCTAGACTCATTCCCGGTCACTTGAGCTAAGAATAACTCACAACCGTTCCTGATGTACTTTTGGACTTTAATAAATGAAACGATTTTCAAACGGGATTCACCTCGATTACCATCAATTACTAACGTCCTATTCCTAAGAGGAATCTTAACTTTCTTCTCTCCACATAAAATAGTAACATTATTCAACGACAACCAATCCATACCAATAATAATATCAAAACTACCTAATTCTATCAACATCAAATCAATCGGAAAGGAATAGTTCAAGAGATTTAGAGAGCATCCTTCTAATAGCTTATTAGTTTTCACTAATTTACCATTAGCCAATTCCACCTCGTAACTGGTATTTATCTCAACAGGTTCAATGTCAATAAGGGCACTAAATTTAGTGGATACAAAGCTCCTATCAGCACCCGAATCAAACAAAGCAACAGCATAATGATTGTTGAGTAAAAACATACCGATAACGACATCCGGATCCTCTTTCTTCACCTCAATTGTTCCATGTTGATAGATACCACCCTGGGGGTTTCTTCCAGGTACAATCGCTTTCAACTTGGGGCATTCCGATTTCCTATGACCTTCCTCATTACAGTTGAAGCAAATGGTTCCCTTCTTACACCTTTCAACCTTGTATCCAAGCTTTCCGCAATTTCGGCACTTCCAGCAGTCGCCAGCATGCCTCTTGTTGCCACACTTAAGACATCTATCATCGTTGCGCGGTGTGTTGTTGGTAAGAGCATTTGCATTCCCCTTTCTCTGGTTCTGACGGCGATTGAAATTCTTCCTGTTATCACCTCTATCTACACGATCACCGTCACCCTTTCTTTTTTCTCTAACACGGGCTTCATCTTCCCTATCCTGAATTATCTGTCCAATGAGTTGGTAGGCCATTCGAACAGCATCATCAATGGTCAGTGGTTTAGATGATGTCACGTCCCCCCGGATATTCCTGGTCAACCCTTTAATATATTGTTCAATTCGGATCTCTTCGGGTTCAACCAATCGAGGACATAGCAAGGCCAACTCATGGAATCTGTTTGTGTAACTATCAATGTCCACACCTTTCATTCTCAAATGAATAAACTCTTGTTCTAACCTAATGATCACACTACGAGGACAAAACTCCAAAGCCATCCACTTCTTAATTTCAGCCCAAGGAGTAGCATTAGCAGCATCAAGATCCATGAAAGCAATTCTCCCGTTCCACCAAGTCAACGCTCGACCTTTAAGAGTAGCCATAGCAAAAGTCACCTTATCTTCCTCCTTAAACTTACTAATCCGAAACACCAACTCAATCTTCTCAATCCACTGGCTTGATCCTACAACACCTTCAGTTCCATTAAAAGGTAGAGGTTCACACTTCATGAACGTCACATAAGTACAACCACCAACTTTAGGTGCATTAGCTCCAAGTCCTCCTATATTTCCTCCAGCATAATCATTCACATTTTTAGCATTCACATTCACATTAGTACCGCCAATTCCATTACCGCCAGCTCCACTACCGCCAGCTCCACTACCGCCAGCTTCATTTCTAGCATTTGCCATAAATTCAGTCATAGATGCGGTAACTTGCTCCGTAATAATCCTACGTACATCATCCTTAGTTACAGCTTTCTTGGGCGGCATAGTTCTATAATTCCACAATTTCAAAGTATTAAGCATTCACCCAACAAAGGATTCATATAATATGGATTGAATTCATAATCAAGATACAAATAAGGCACAATATGGAATTCAAGACAAGATACATATTTCATTTGATTTGAAACAAAAGTATTGTCTTAGTTACATCCCATATCAAAGTTCTAGCACTATATACACTCAAAATTCGTGCCAAGTCTACTACTAACAAGTCGGTTCAGTCAAAGCTACAAAAGTACAAAAGATACATAGGTCACTACTAAATACAGACTGGTCTACTGAGAACCGCCAGATGGTCCATCATCCATCGTCTTCTGTATCTTTGTCGGACGATCACTAGACACATCTTCAGCTGGGCGCTTACGGATCACTCCTCTTTCAACCATGTTAGCATAAAATCTACTGTTCCAACCCACGGATATATTCAACTCCTTTTCAGCTTTCTCACGCATCGCACGAGCCACACTCAACTGAATCTTCATAGAATTCACCTTTTTCTTCATTTCAGCAAACTCACCACTTTCTAACACCGATAACCTCCTAAAAGCATCATTCAAACCACGTTCTACATCAGTCAAATCCAAACTAAGCAATTCCCGCTCTTTCTCACCAACCTTAGTCTTCGACTCCAAATAAGCAACTTGAGTCTGAACAACACCTAATCCAATCTGTGTCATACTACTCTTAACACGGGAAGCATCTAGATCACGTCTCAAGGCCCATGGTGCAAGACCATCAATATGAGTAGCCTCTCGAGTACTAGACGAATCTCCTATCACACGTCTACGAGTAGCAATACCATCAGTACCGTGAGGTGCATTGTCATCCTCATCCTCCTTTGATTCAAAATTAGATTCAGACGATTCAGACATTTCATCCCTAGGTAACTCAACCTTAGAATCAGACAAATAAACTGGTGGTGGTAAAGGCTCGCCCTCTGGAACATCATAAGGGTAAATAAGCTCGGCTTCCTCATCATCATCGACCTCATCGTCTATACCTACATCCTCCTCGACATCCTCGTCTCAATCTCATCATCTAAATTATCTAACCCAATCTTATCATCATTCCCTATATCAACATTCTCAATCTCATTCTCTACCAAGTCAACCTGAGGGGCAATCTGATCTCCTAGTCCTAACTCGGGCTCGGGATCCTCAAATGGTTCCTCCTCATCATCCATATCATAATCTACTAAGTCTAAATAAGGATCATCATCTACATTAGGTACGGGAATAACATGGTTTTCTACAGGAATATTAGGGTCAGCCATGACAATCTGCATTTATATATATATATATATATCTCGTATTAGGATAACATACTAGTTAAAAAATTACATAATGAAATCACGATATATACATATATAAAAATTAAATTATATATATCAAAATATATATCTTCTCAATAGGGCTTGTTGGTAACGTCGGAGATCTCTGGCACCGTTATAGTCAAAAGATTTTTCAAATATTTTCTTAAATGTTCATTGTCAAAAGATTTTGAAAAGTTTTGTTCAAAACCTTGGTTTTTAAAATCTTTTGTTCTCTATAACGAGAGCTCTGGTACCAAACTGTAACACTCTCAATTTTCGTATCGGTATAGCGGAAGGGTCTTTCAGAGTGTTACGGGATAGCACAATAACTCCAATCATAGACAACACATAAAAATGGTTGTACAAGGTTCAACATACATTCATTCGATAAAAAGTTTTAAAGTGTACAACAGGTCCCAAATTATACAGGTCATTAAGTTTACAAAACATAGATCGAATGAACATTTTTAATATTATGTGGGCCATCAGAGTCGATCTCCATCTGGATTACCTTCAAGCACCTGAGATAAAAACATGCAAAAATCATATCAGCAAATGCCGAGTGAATTCATAGAGTTTAATAAAAACCGTTATATAAAACAATCGTTAAAATCAGAACAAAAGTATAACATCGGAAGTAAGTCCACGTATTGCTAGTCAAGCAATATATAAATCAAGCATACATCTTAAACCGTCCATGAGACCGTAGCCTCAATATTACCATAATAGGTAATATATTCATCGTTATTAGCGTCGTTATTGGATTACATTATGAATAGGATACATTTTATTTGCATTTGGATTATTACTAGCCGCATGACGTTGTTACCTTACTATGAAAACAGCGGGCCGCGAACCCGACAAATAATTTGCCCATCTAAGTTAGCGTGTCGTCACAAAAATCACGCTATGGAATCTTCTCATACATAAATTCGCTTACCAATCAATGTTGTACGACGGGGATCAACCGTCAAGGCGCGAACTGGGGTGATCGTCCCCAAATAGTACTATCAAATGCATAAGCGTCTACCAAATCCTGGTAGTTCACAATTCATGCTAATGGAACTTTAAGTGACATAACCTAACTACTAATAATCCTTTTTGTCTCGTTTATAGGGTCATAGCATCATTAGGGTCCATATCATTAAGCATACCATCGGGACTACTTGTGTTCTATTTTTATCAAAATCCTGCATGTTATCTCCCTCGCGGGTTTACAAATAATTTTATAAAACATTTAAAAGAGTGCGAGGCTATAAACTCACGTTGATAATGAAAGGCGGATTATCGGCTACGGGCGTGCTTCGGTCACGGAAACCTATATAAATAATACTCGGTCTTAGACTCTTGTCCAATGACTTTTATCAAAATAACAATATATATATGATGATTTTGTACATATGATGATGATCAAGTGGGTTTATATATCCTTGTTTACTCATTTTAGTGTTTATGTATTTGTAACTTTTTACTAGTTTACTAGTTTTACTTAATTACCTATTTTAAGTCCAATAAGCTTAGTATAAGTTCTTTAACTTGTTTTGATCCATTTTATACTTATATTATCAGTATCTATACTTTCCATGTTGGGCCCAAATGGGTTAAGCCCAATAAGTACTTTTTATAAGTGTTTAACTTATTTAGTCCAATATGCTTAGTTAGCTCGTCCGTATATCCTATAGTTCGGGTTTCATCGGTTTTTAATTGTATTAGTTACTTATATATCAGTATATGACTTTTTAAAAACTTTACATTAGACGGGTTTGATCGTCTAAGTTTTAATTGGCGAAAAACGTTAATTTTACGGTAATAGCCGAAAAAGTCGTAAAAATCAAGTTTATAGTTTTTATTACTTATAAGTATTATTCCACTACCATTTATATAATTTATCCATTTATTTAACATTTTACATATTTATATAAATAAAATTCATAAGTTAGTGGGTTTTTATTTTACATTTTATACAATAAAATTTGAGTGCTTATATAATAATAATAAACATTAATTCTCAAAATCTGATTTTTATTTTCATCTTCACCATTTTTATCATATCTAGAGTTCTATAATGAATTAGAAGCTCACTTTTGGATGGAATGATCTTCATATTATGTTCTACATTTAACTTAGTTATAGCTAATTCTCATTTTAAGTTTATCTATGCTTACCAGTCCTTACAAAACAGCTTATTCAGATTAGCACACTCATCTTGTTTTGATCATATCTCACTCATTATAATGATTCCATTGTATGGCCAACTCTCACATGTGTATAACATCTTGAACTTACTGTAAATGGATTCTACCATGCAAGTTTATCAGTTCAAGTTTTAGTTACATACTGTTTTTATACAGCCAACTAAATAAGCATGATTTTAGCCTTGTTTCTTATGGTTATTAACCTTTTTAAGCATATTTATCAACACTTGATCCCCACACAACATTTTTATCATCATATATTCATTATATACATATACAATAAGAAATAAAATACATTTGTTATTTACAAAAATAACAAGAGAAAATGGAGAGGATGATCTTCTTTACCAACCAAGAGTATATCTTGTTTTTGGAAGACAAGAACTTGATGAACACCAAAAGTAACTCCAAGATAATCAAACACCAAGAACATAAGTTGAGAAATCAGCCCTAGGACACAAGTAAATCACCTCCTTTGTTGTTAAAATGGCCACCAAATGATCAAGGCTTCAAGGTAACTCCATGATAGAGCTAGATAACAAGTATTTGTGGCTAGAAAAGATCAAGAAGGGGTGTTTTGTTCTTCAAAAGTGGACGGTAATGGTGGTGGTTTTGAGAGAGTTTGAAGTAGTTGCATGAGTGAAAATAGTATGAATGAGTTAGCTAGTGGTTTTGTTGGTTTGAGTGGAAGGAAGTAAGCTTAAGTGTTAAGCTAATGCTTACACTTGTAGCTACTTACTTAACATGATGCCACATATTTATGTGGTGTCATGTTGTGCCGTCCCATATGAGTTAGTGGGGTGGGATAATGTACTTTGTCCCACCTCACTAATTTACGGGTATTCCTCGATTCTAGTTTTCTCGATTTGCGTGCCCTCGGGTCGTTTCACGAAAAAACGTTTTTATAAATTATGAATCAACGTCACAAAACGAATCCAATAAAAATTGTCTCATCAAAAACGGAGTTCAACAACGTAAATACGTAATCCTAAGGTTTCCGGTTTAATCGTAAAGGACGCTAAATTATGCACGTAAGCCCAAATTTAAATCCGTAAATTGTGAGTTCATCAACCAACACAAAAATAAGTTTCAAAATATTATACGAGAAAATAATTCACTACCTGAAAATGTTAGATTGTCACAATATATCCTAAATCTGATTGTTTTTTTGTCTTAAGATCATCAATGAGTGTCTCTAGATTAAGCCTAGTACTCATTAGTCCTTCTTTTAGTTCAGAGTTCTCATGATCCAACTTCACCATACCCACCTCATACTAGTGCATTCTCTTGCTCAATTTAATATTATTGCATCAAGTAACATCCAACTTTTATTCTAACTGGCTAAGATGTTCTTGGATCTCCATCATACCTTTCATCAAAATCTTAATATTCCTCTCCATCCGTCTAAAGGCTTCTAAAGATATTTCATCGAGAATACTTGAAATTGTTGATCCTCTTGAATGGATCTATATTCTACAAAGAATTAGTATAATAGTTTGTAATCAAACTAGAACACTTTGAGAACTCTTACTCAACCAAATAAGTTATGCAGAATCTAACTTTTAAAGCAAAGAAGAACATAATTACTTTAACTATTCGATTCTCTTATTAATCGACTTGAATGAGGTACAATAGACTCATCATACATATGTTCCTTTTATGGAGTAAGGAACCCTAAAACCTTTATAATATTCTATAAAGATAACTATATCACACACGATATCTTATCAATATTCTAAACTATTAAGTATATCACATAAGATATACTCTAACTATAACCATGACATATCTTTTACAAAGATATATTCGTCTTAATCAATATAACAGTACTTGTACTTACATTAACAGTACTTGCTATGTATCGCGTTAACACTAACGGTACTTGCCAACACTAACAGTACTTACACTTACACTAACGGTACTTGACACATTACAAATAATTCCAAACAATCCTCCCCTAAACAAGAATGACAACTTGTTTTCTTCTTGTTTCTCTTTGTACTGAATGTATTAAAATACATGTCTTCAGTCTTCACTTCAAACTTGGATTGAGCTTGGTAATCTTGTACTTGTATCCAACTGAATGTAGCCAAACACTTTTATGCATATATTCTTTTGATATGATAATCTTAAAATCTCATGAATATCATCTTTGTCTTCAAATTATGATCTTCTTGTGTCTTGTGAACATTCATTTTGTTCTAGAGCAACAATATTTGTCTTCTTGAGTTAAATTTGTGAACTCTGGATCATGAACTACTTTTCTTGATTTGATGAGACAAAAACCTTCTGAGTATTCTTTCTTCAATCTATCTCTGAAATTAATACTCATGTGCTTGCATCTTTATTCCTGAAACAAAACAGTTAACAACAAAAACCAATCTGTATTGGCATCATGATTTTTAGCAAATCATCAGCTATCAACGGATTTGATGTATTCTTTACCAGTTAGACGTACACTCTGGAATATCCAATACTTTATTCATAAAGAATAAGGTGTACTGATAACCTTACAATTTTTGGTAAACTAACAACCATCAATGGATTCGATAATGTCTTTACCTAGTACTGTTTTTCTAGGACTAGCCAACTCTTTGTCCCAAAACATGGTGTGTTAGAACCATATAGTATTTAGCAAACAATCAGCTATCAACGGATTTGAGAAGTCTCTACCACAAACCGTTTGCTTATGGACTAGCCAGTTCTTATGTGTGTTAGACATGGTGAACTGAGAACAATTTGTGAAGTGTGACTGTAAGTCAAACACTTAAGGCTCTTTCTCAGCTTCTTCTTCTTGCTCCAAATACTTGATTTGCTGCTTAGCCATTCTGATCAACTCCAAAGCACTAGCCGACTCTTCTGAAACTTCTAATTGTTTCTCTAACATCCTTTCCAACAATCTTCTTCCGAAAGGGTATCTCTTCTGTTGAAGCATGTAGTAGGTTATATCATCTGTATCAAAATTATGTATTCCACATGATCTATAATATCTCCAGTATGTAGGAACATGATTCTTTAAGTACCTTCTATATTCTTTGATCACTGTTGTATGGTGCATACATAAACTTCAATTCATTCCTGAATAGTGTGACTTCTGCTTGACCTTCACTTCTACCTTCAACAAATCTGTTAAGGTCTTGAATGTCTTGTATATGAAGGATATGTAGAATCTCTTCTAGTAATCTGAACATCCTAAATGTTCCTTATGATCTAGTAATTCCATGAATTTCTAATCCTTGTTTCATAGCACTTGGCCATCTTATGATATCTGACTTCTTTCTAAATATTTCTGTGTTAATACACTGATCTTCAAAGTTCACTATCTTTAAGTTCTTTCTGTAGCTTTCATCATCATCACTATCTTGATCTGTATAATTTACCTTTTCTTAGATTCTTGCTTTTTCTTGGTTGATCTTTTCCTTTTAATACATTTAGAGGTTCCTTCAAACTCTATTGATCCCTCCTCCAAATCAGTATGTACCGTTTCCTCAACTAATGTTGACTGTGTATGTACTGCTTGTATAATTCCAGTGTCTTTGTCAACACCATGAGTTGTATTCTCCTCATCCATTTCTTGATTAACCTCTGCTCCCTTTGATACTTTTGTCACCCTTTTCTTCTTCCTAACAACTAAGTAGCCTTGATAGGTGGAGATGCTTCTTTTTGTTCAACAGTACATGCATCAATTCTAGGAGTACTTCCAACTTGTCTTTGTTGTTGGAGTTGCTTCTTTACATCTTCAATATCTTTCTTGTCCTTTTTATATCCAACTTCAACAAAATTCAACTTGGTCCTCTTGTGTTGTTCATACAAAGCCTTTACTTCATCAAAGGTTTTTCTTACCAATTAAGTATTGGTAAAACGCTTAACTTCCTTAAGATATGACATCATCTGATTTTTGATTTGCATAGTGGTTGGAGGCTTAACCCTTTTTCTTCTTCTCTTTTCTTCAAAGAATCTTTTTTTTCTCCCTCACTAAATCATCAATCAATTTATCTTTTTCCTCTTCATCATAAGCATCCATTTCTTCAGCTAGCCATGATTTTGCAAGAAGCTCATTTGCCTTAAGTTTAGCCTACATCCTATCATATTCTACTATGTTCCATTCTTGATGCACTCTTTGGGCTTTACGTAATTGTTGCTTTGCTGCAAGTTCTTCTTGTAGCTCTTCTTCACGCATTTGTGCTTGTAATCTGAAAGCTACTTCTTCATCATGCTCTAGTTGATGAAATTTTTCATGACTTGCTTATGTCATCATCTGAATCACTTTCTTCTTAAAATTTAGATTGTAATACCTTTTTGCCCTTATCCTTTGTATTTATCTTAGGTAGTTTCTTCAATATCTTTGAAGATCTTCTTTCTTTATCTTCATTTGATTGATGTTGAATGATAATACCTTTAGTGGGCTGCGAAGTTTGAATTTTCTTACCTTTATATTTTTCCTTCTTGGTAAAAATTTCTTGTTGTGTTTTGATTTCTGCTTCTGCTTGTCTTGCCTTTTCAGCTGAGCTCTTTTCCCTAAGATTAAGCAGCACTTGCGCTAAAGTCTCATCTTCTCCAAAAAATGTAGTTTGACTTTCTGTAGAAGAGTTTTCACCAGCGGTACTTGTAGTTGGCTTAACAGTACTTGGCTCTTCAACAGTATTTACTTCACCAGTAAAAGACACACTAGTTTATTTAATCACCAAGGTATCTCCATATACCTTTCCTTCTTTTGAAGTTGTCTTCTCAATTAGTAACTCCTTAGTCTTGTCTGATTCAACACACATTCTTGATCTTGACAATACATGGAAATACTATTTCTTGTGAAACCAAAATTATCTTTGAGGTGGAGTTGAATACACATCAAATTGAACATTGATTTCCTCTAGCTTCTCACAAAAACTACTCCAATTAACTTGTAGTTGTGGTGATCGAGGTCGTGGCTGAGTTACCAACATTTCTTCATCTTATGGTTCCTCATGAGCAGATTGTGGTTCTTCTTGTTGAAGCTCCATATTTGTAGGCTCCAAACTTTCTTTATCCACATTAGTCTATATGCCATCAACATCTTCAATATTTCCAATGGCATCATCATCTTCAAAATTGATGTCATTGCCCGAGATCCTTGTATGAATATCAGAAGAAGGTCCTTGTTCTTCATCATTCCTCCCCTATTTGGTTGCATTCAGTTGCCTCTTCTTGAAGTTCCTGAACCGTTTCTTCTTAAGAGCAGCTCTCTGAATTACTCTGTTTTGCCTCATCCAAGGAGTGACTTTATTCCTTTGCTTGATTAAATAGGCTTCGAATTCATCAATTTTTTATCCTAAGAAGCTTCTCTTTTTGCAATACCTGTACCTGTTTGGACAAGCTAGTGCACAAAGCAGTTAAATTTTCAACATCCACCACCTCTGTGGTTGTTGCTTGTGGTGAGCCACTAGCAGAAATTGAATCAGCAGGCGTGTGGATCATTTCATCAGAATGTGGTTGATCACCAAAATTATGAGAAGAAGATTGAGTATCTTTGGAAGATTGGGGACTCTGGTGAGAAGGAGTTTGCTGAGAAGAACTAGTTGAGCTAGGTTCCTCACCTTCTTGATTAGCTTGTTGGGCTAACATATTTACAAATAAGGGTGTAACAGTTCCTGTAAAGGCACTTCCTGGTTTGGTCAAGAAAGAGAAATTTCTCTTGGTAAAAGTAGGAACATCCCATGTATTTGTCAATTCTGGTAGGTTAGGGATTTGGTCATTAACTAAATCTTGAATGAATCTAGGATACTGTTGGTAATAAAATGAGCCAAGACACTCAGACGCTGACAAGAGTAAATTGGACGCCGATAGGAAGAAATCAAGCGCTGACAGATCAAGCATTGACAAGAGATATCCAAGCGCTGACAAGAAGAAGTCCAAGCACTGATAGAAAAACTTAGTCAACACGTTTATTATTTGAAGAAAAGATATACTCAATATTGTATTTTCTATATTTATCTTTTCCTAGAATAGTTGATAGGTTATCCATTGTACACGACTCCTTGTGTTATAAAAGGAGGTCGTAGGGTGTATAGTTTATACACATTATTCAGTTTTGACTTTAATTGTACTCAAGTTTGATTATCAATCAAAAGTGAAAGTTTGCTTTATTTGTTTTAATTGTTCTTTAATCTAAGTGTTAATTCCGCATAACTCTTGGATTGTTCATATAACAATAAAGTTTCTCTATGTGTTAAACATGATTCAATCTCGTTAACACAAAGCTAATCGATCTAGGTTTGGGATCAACAAGTGATATCAGAGCTTGTTGAGGAACTTTGATCTAGAAGAACAGAAAACCCTAAAACCAGAAAAGATGTCTGCTATAGAATCTTCTTCCTCATCAAACCACAACCCAAAAATCCCCATGCTCGACCCTGATAACTTCGAACAATGGAAGGTCAATTTTGAACAATACCTTCAAATTCATGATCATACTCTCTTGAAGATTATTGAATATGGAAATGAATTTGATAAAGCAGCTAAAATTGTTGCTGCTATTCAAGCAAGGTCTACTACTGGTTCTACTGCTGAAGAACGTAGAGAAAGACCTGAGGATGGAAGAGCTGTCTCAACTGCTGATATAGCCAAGAGAAGGAATGACATGAAGACCTTAAGCATTCTCAAACTCTCTCTGGGTCCGAACAATTAGCATAAGTATAGAAGCTTTGAGTCTGCCAAAGAACTTTCGGCATCTCTTTAAGTCAACTATGGTGGTAATGATGATACTGCCCATGAAAAGAAGAAGCAACTTTTGCATGAGTATGTTGTGTTTAAGGCTCTTCCCAATGAGATGTTGTGTGAGGTAAGAAGCAGGCTTCTAAATATCACCAGCAAGTTGACCTTTATGGGAACAGAGTATAATTATGCTGATATCATTACTACTTTCCTTAAAAGTCTTGATAACGCGTGGAAAATTGAAGCTTGGTCTATTATTGCTACCAATGCCCATAAGAGTTATACTTTTGTTGACGTCTACAATAAGCTAAAGATTGTAGAGAAAGAAATCTTATTGGATCATGGAAGAAAATCTACATCTGGAAACATGGCTTTCATCTCACATAGTGAAGCTCAAGTCGATAAGAGAGAATCATATGTGCATCCTGTTACTGGATCACCTTATGTAAGTGGTGGATCAACCTTTGTCAGCACCTCACATTCAGACGCTGACACATACAATGTTGACTCACCAAGGCTTAAACATGCTGGTATTAACCTAGATTTTGTGCATACATTGCTGCATTGCCTAGTGGTTCCTTGATTACATATGAGGATCTTGAGCAAATCAGTGATGAGAATTTGGAAGAGATGGATATTAAATGGAATATGGCACTTGCAAGCGTAAGGGCCAACAGATGAAATAGGATATTTAGAAAAAAGATGACCTTCAATGCTAAAGACACTGCTGGGTTTGATAAATCCAAGGTTGAGTGTTACAACTGCCATAAGATGGGTCACTTTATGATGGAATTCAAATCTCCAAGAAGATCTGATGCTGGAAAGCCTTCAAGCCAAGTCGTCAAGGTTGAAGAGACAAAGGCTATGGTTGCCATGCAAGACATTCATGGTGTTGGATGAGACTTGAGCTTTTTGGCAAAGGATGTGGAAGAGAATAAGGCTTTGATTGCGAAGAAGGAAGAAGTAGAGCATGTTCACTTTGCTCTTATGTCACATTCATCGTCTTCATCAGAAAATGAGGTATATGATGATGCTTACTATAGTAAAGGCTGTCGCTTAAACAGTGAAAAGCTTAAAAAAGAAATTTTAAAGTTAAAATCAGATGTTTTTGATGAAAAATGCAAGCTAACTCATTATCAAATGGCACTTGTTCAAACTGAAAAGATTGTTGAGGAATATAAGAAAATGGAATTTGACCTAAAAGATTAAATTAATGTTTTGTCTTATGATCGTAAAGTTAGTATTGAACTTAGGGACACTATGATGAGATCTAGAGAAGAAGTGAAACTTAAGTTAGATGAGGCCATTAAGGATAAAGAAAATGTAGGGCTTAAAATTAAAAATTTTGATAAAGCCAGCCAAACCCTAGAAAAATGTGTTAGTGAACAAAGAAAACCTAGGGATATGTCTGGGATTGGGGTGAATGAAAATTTTGTTGTTCCTCTACCTGCTGGGAACTTTTATGGTGTTCAGAGAAAGGATCTCTCTTGGACTTGTATTCCAGAACTCCAAAAAGATAAATTTATTTCTCCACCTAGAGTGCTCACCCCAGTTGAGGAATATCAACAAAAGGTGACTAACCTTGAGAAGTGGAAAGCAGACAACCCTTTTCTCTTTGTTAAGGGTGGAATGCTTAGTGAGAGTCCACCTGAGCCTACACCCATAACTGTGACTAACCATACCACTGGAAAAACAATTGACCTTGGCACATCTGTTAATAGGAAACCTAGTGTTAAATATGCTGAAATGTATAGAAAACTGTCACACCCCAACATGGCGGAATATGGGGCGGGACGTATGTATATCATCACAACATGGCATGTCTATAGAGATAACTAAATGAAATGGAAATGTCATAGAATGGTGACACAAATGTCATGACAATATCTCCACAAAATGCAGGAGTCTAGGCAAGTAGGTAACAGTCCTACCTCTTACCCAAGACAAACAATTACCACAAACAAAACATCATAAAGGTGTCCACAAAGTATCACTTATTCAAAACACATATAAATAAACTAAGAAGGAACGGGGATCTCCTTCTAAATGCAATCCTAATGCCTCTAAAACTAGCCACTTCTATTCTCAAGCTTAACCACATTCTCACCTGAAAGAGACACTAAAACACGGCAACATAAAGTTGGTGAGAGTCATAGGTTTAGACTCCAACGCCAAAATCAAACCATAAGCTGTGAATAATAACCAAATTTAAGAACATATGGACAATGTGATACAAACATGCATTAACAACTAATATTCAAGATTTAACAAACCAACCGAATCTAAGGCTCCTAGCCTTACCAAACACCATGGTCCCATAGGCGCCCATACACCTATGAGCCAATCCCAAGGCCCCGCCTTGTCATCATCCCCTTGGTACCAAGTCAAAACATAAAACAATCATGAATCAACTAGCAGTTAATTACATACGTATGTACAAGTCCATCACCAAACACAAAACATTCACAGCATAATTTATAAAAGAAAGACAGTGTCTCTTCCATCCCATCTGGAAGTCAAAATCATTAGTAGACATGGGACTATGAAACTCACCTGATTGAGCTTCTCCAAAAATCCGCGCACTAGCAAAAAGCTAACAAACAAAAGCACAATCAAAACATGAACCAAACACTAAAACGGCTTATCAACCTATGATGGACATCTAAAATTCTCCCATATATATACCTCATTTATATTCTCTAAGAATCTCATTACACTTTCCTAACAAGTCCTTAACTTGGTTAAGTTTGATACCTATCCCGTTCATATTTTATACAAAACAGTCCCAATTTTTATGTCTCCAAACTATAAGTCAAACGCCCACCTAACCATACCCATGACCTCTGTAAAGGAAACCCTATGCCCTTACATATATTAGCTAATTCCTTCCCTTTGCCCCAACCTTGAAGCTACTATTAAGGCCCCGATATATATATATATATATATATATATATATATATATATATATATATATATATATATATATATATATATATATATATATATATATATATATATATATATATATATATATATATATATATATATATATATATATATATATATATATATATATATATATATATATATATATATATATATATTTATTTTTGTCTATCCGGATTTTACTGATTTTAAACATACAAAAAGTTTGTTATGATTAGGGGGTCTAACCCTAACCCATTTTCTTAGCCCCACCCCTGGTCTCTTATTTAATATATAAACCAACTCCCATGTCCATTAGAGGGTTCAAATGTACATCTAAGTACCTCAATCACCTTAAAACATTAAATTAAACCCGACTAATTTCAAAACTGTTTTGATCTCCGACTGTTGTAACCTGTTTTTGACCCACCTCCCGACCGCCAATTTAGTTCTAGTTTCTTTCATTTGAAAGCCACTTCCATTACCTGTTCAGGGATGCTTGGATATCAAAATAAGTGTTTGTAGAACTCTAGATATGATCAAAACAATGAACCAAAAATTCTGCCTAGTTTTTAGAAACGAATTTAAACATAATTCAACCCTAATTAACATTACTAATTATCACCAATTATTATCCTAATCATGTTGATTGTTATAAAACCCCTAATTACAGATCTATTAAGAACCCTAAACCATCATATAAACTGATTACATAATACTTGAAGCCTTAATGATATAAAACATGAAAACTATAAGAATTAAATATTTACCTCAAATCTTCAAGAAAATTATTTTTGATGAATCCCTAAATTAGGGCTCATAATATTTCGGCCCAAAAGGGTGGAGGAGAGAAAAAAACTGATCTTTTTGATATTATGATTGGTTTTTAAAGGATTTAATAAAAAGGCTTTCACAATTGGGCTCAAACTGGGCTTTTAACAACTTCCTCTTTTTTTTTGTCTTCCTTGCGTCGTCCAAACTAGGGGTGTGCACGGTTCGGTTTGGGTCGGTTTTTGGCTAAAACCGAAACCGAACCGACATATTCGGTTTTTAAAAAACCAAAAACCGAAACCGTTCGGTTTTGGGTGGTTCGGTTTTTTCGGTTTGTAATCGGTTTCGGTTTGGTTTTTCGGTTTTTTCGGTTTAAAACCGTTTATATTTGGGTACGTCCGATTTAGATTAAAAAACTTGTTTTGCGTGTAAAAATATATTTTTTTTTATTTTCAATATAAGCCTAATAATGTTTATCTCAAATTTCTAATCTATAATTACACACATATTTTTAAGATAAACACACATGCAAATAAATATGCGTACAAACAATTACTGTATGTAATTATATATTGTCAACTAAGCACAAATATATATCAAACACGCGTATAAACAATGAAATAAATATATTACTCCTATTTCACTAAAAGAATGAATATTAATTTATAATTTTGATATATTACTTATTTATTTATATAATATTATATTTATATTTTTATATTTAATAAAATAGTTCGGTTCGGTTCGGTTTTTACGGTCCGGTTTTTGGATGAAAACCGAAACCGAACCGAAACTTTTCGGTTTTTGAAAACGTAGAAACCGAACCATCGGTTTTTATATTCGGTCGGTTTTTTCGGTTCGGTTTTTTCGATTTTTCGGTTCGGTTTCGGTTTTTTCGGTTTTTTTTGCTCACCCCTAGTCCAAACCGACCCCCTTTATTATTTTTTATTTTTATTTTCTTTTTTATTACTTATTATTATGTTATTAATAATACCTTAATTTACATTAATTTATTTCAGCTCCTAAAACCTCTAAAACCTCAAAACCGTAAAACTAGTCAAATTTACGCGTTTACCGTAAAAGACGTAAAATATACAGTTTTAAAAAAAATCTTAAATTTTGAAATAAACTTTATAACTAAGTCCTAAATGACTTAAAACCATCCCGAAAAATACTCACATGACTAAACACCTTACCCGAGACCTCTAAATGCTAAACCCCAAATCCTAAAAACATACGATTTACTATAATACTTATACGTATACGTAAAACACCAAAATAACACCATTTCATTTCATAGTCACTAATTTGTGAGCTCATGAAAATGAAATAACCATTCCTCGATTTACTTATCAGTACTTTATACCCATAAACGATATCCACACCAACCTCGTTCACGCAAAATAATTTGTAACAAGGCAAATCACATAGTCACACATAAATTAACCTTAAAATAAGACCATGTGACGAACCTCAAAACCACGGTTGTCACATCACTCCCTCCTAATAGAAATCTCGTCCCGAGATTTACTCCTTAGGATCGTCATTATCAATTAGCTGAGGATACTTGCTCCTCATAAATCCTTCCCGTTCCCACGTGAACTCTAGTCCACGTTCCAAATTCCATCTACCCATAACTACGATATATTACCCTTTTTATCCAACGTCCTAGCTTCACGACCCAAAATCTCTATCGGCTCTTCGATAAAAAGAAGACTCGTATCCATACTAATATCATCTAACGGTACTTGCAAGTCAGTTCTTGCTAAGCATTTCCTCAAGTTTGATACATGAAATACGTCATGCACACTACTCAATTCCTCCGATAATCTCAACCTATACGCCACTAGCCCAATCCTTTCAAGGATTTCAAATGGACCCACAAATCTAGGTCCTAACTTCCCTTTTCTTTCCAAACCGCATCACCCCTTTCCATTGTGAAAACATTAGCATAAATTTATCTCAAATCTCAACGGCTTACGCCTCTTGTCTACATAGCTCTCTTGTCGGTTCTTTGCTATTTTCAACATATACTTAGTCACTGCCACCACCTCCATAGTTTTCCGATCCACCTCCGGTCCAATACGTTGGCTGCTTCTAACTTCATCCCATTGTAACGGTGATCCACCTCATCTCCTATGAATTAAATCCATCAATTTCTACTACAATTCCTATCACCATACCTAACGGCTTCTATCCTCTACGGATTTTCCATCATTCAGAAGTTCTCCCAACCTTAAACACATCCAATGGTATATGCAGGATTGCATTACCAAAAGCTTCCCATAATATTCACAACAAACATGTCATAACCACCACCTCATCCTAGCTTTCCCATGCTCGGCACCAAGTAACTAACCATCCTTCATACTAACATGTGTTACACCTTTTCTCTAGGTGGACGTTCCATTGTTCGTGACTACTAACCTCTTGCTCTAACTGTTTCTCTTCAATATCACCCCATGACTATACATACCAAATATTTGAAAAGTACATTCCGACTACATAATTTTAGACTTTTGAATCACCCAAAAAGCTTTAAAAACGAAAAAGTTATGACCAAAACAGGTTTATACTAGTTGTTTTTAAAAAAAACTAAAGAATCCTCTTAGTAATTAACGTAATCCTTTTTAAATGAAAAGAGATAAATGTATGTGAAATTTTCATGAACTTTGTTTAGTCTTGCATAAATAATTATAAATGACGTATATTGATTAAGCTCACTTATATAAACTATTTAAGTAGAAAGAAATATTATTTCGCTTTATTTTAAAGAAAGTCTTTTAGAATTTGAAATAAATAAGTGTTGATTAAAAAAAATCTTATGTTACATCTTGTTTCAAACACGACTCCAACACCTTACCCTTATTTTACCGAATACAACCAACTATCTAACTCTATAGTAGATTTCCAAGTCCCTTTTTTTCAATATATACCTACCAAAAGAAATGTAAGACCCAAAACAAAAGATTTCATTATCTCAAAAGAAATCCCAAGTTATTTCAATAGACTTAAAACCAAGAACACCATTTTAAAACGTACACGTGAAATACGAAACTCAAAGAATACGCTACAACGGAGGTTTAATATAAAAAAGCGAGCTAGCCACCCTCCTAAGGATAAAATCGATAATTGTAGGGGATCATACATATATAGGCATATCTGGATACATATACTTAAATCCGTCTAACATCTACTATACAAGCATGTACTAACCCTCTTTCATGCAATCATACTTAGGAATCCATTGAAGTTGTGGTACTTGTATAACTATGTTGGCCACCATGCTTATACAATTACCCTTCCCCAATGCACTCCTTCCTATGATGACACTTAAAAGAATTAATAAAACACATAACATATATATCCATCTACTCACATAAGCTCATAACCACATAACAAAAAAAAAGTCCAAAACTCCATCCATTAAAATAACATAGTCAAACTCTTGAAATACATAAATCCATAGTCTAGCTAAAACAGCATAGACTAAATCCAAAACGAAAACATAATCAGTTATAATTCGTCTCGCCCATAAGAGTGGAAACATCTTAAAATCCTTCATATCCACCTACTCCTAATAACTCGAACCAACACATGATTCTTAGGGAACATGACTTAAACATCAAAAGAAAAATACTATACCTCAGGTACATAAAATAACCCAACAAAAGATAGAAACTACCATGTACCAAATTATGTACTATAATGTAAAATTTAAGCAAAATACGACAATGACTAGCGTGGATGATTATGGTTCAACCAGCACTAGTCACACCCCAAAAAGAAAATAACATGTGGCTAAGTATGAACTACTATGGTTCAACCCATACTAGTCAAAACTTAACAAACATCGCAAGTAAAAACCAATAACATCCAGAAAACTTTAATTAATATAAAATGCACACATACTCCTATGACGCCTATATGCAGTGGCCCTTAAGCTATAGACTAGGTTACTAGACTAGGCAACCTAATTCTCTATAACTGTTAAACACGTAATTATTCATGCATTTAGTGAGAATATTCCTTCATTTTTCGCATAATAAATATCAAAAATTTATTTTTAGTGCATATATCGTTTATATTTGCTATTTATTATTGTAGGTACGAATATTAAAGAAAAGGAGCTAAAACGAGGAAAAAGAGCAAAGACGAGCACAAGAAATGGAAAGAGCGCGAAAAGTCGAGATTAACGGTGCATTCGTGTTTTATTGGACCGGCCCGGCACCATTTAAATGGGTCGAACCGACCCATTATTACATCTTAAAGCCACAAGACCCAGCAATCAAATAGGACACAAGCCCATCAAAAAGAAAGGCACTAAAGCCCATAAAAAATGTATAGATCATATTTGGGGCGTACAAAAGGAAGAGCTCATATTCTATTTTTTTTATTTAGTAGCGTAGATTTGAGATTAGGCAACACTTTACTTTTTAGAACTCTTCCCTGCGTTTAGAATTTTTAGAATATTACTGTATTAGTTTAGGATAGTTTTTTTCCTGTTATAATTATCTGTCTTTAATAACAATTCAAACGCAACTTCCTTTTGTTTTTTTGCTATCAGATCTCGGTAATATATAACTTTTAAAAACATTCCATTTTTATTTTATAAATTTTATCTTCAATTTTTTTTCTGCGTAATATTAGTTAGTAGATAGATAGGATATCTTTTAATATTTGTAATATTCTATCCTCATTTTTATTAATATACTTTCCCCCTGTGTATTCTTTTTTTTATGAGATATAGATCCACTTTATTACATCCCTGAATAAATGGATGGATGCGTTTTTTAAGGAGTAGTTTACGCATCAATCAGCATTCCATATCTATGACTCACATATATACGTTAATTCTTTTTTTATTCCCTGCGTTTTTTAGTTTAATTTTAGGAGTATGACTGTTTGGAATATAGTACTTTTGTATTTGTGTTTGAAGTTAGCTAATACTTACATCTCTTTTTACCCATATAACTAGTCCAATATAGCTATAGAAATCTAACTTTCTGTAGTCAAAAGGCAATTGGTAGGTTAATTGTTTGGGTTAAATTCATAGCATTATTCGTAATATGTTTAGTCAAATTTGTAATCAGTTGGGTTTTGTTCTCTTCATTAGGTCAACTAATAGTATTTAGTGATCTATATTTGTGACAATCCGTCAATTTATGGTTGATATTTTATTCTCAAGTATTATTTAAAAACATTATTTTTATGTTATATTATGAACTCGCTTATTTTTGGGAAGAAATTTGATCTTGAAGTAGTATCGACTACGTCTAAACAGGAGGATTCTACGTTACGTGCTTACGTTTACATACACCGTTTTGGTGACAAGTCCGACACTTCAGGAAATAAATTTATCCGTGAATATTATTTTGAGATTTTAAATTTGTGTTGGTTCATAAACTCACAAATTTACGAGAAGAGATTAGGACTTACGATTATAATTTAACGTCCTTTACGACTAAACCGGAAACCTTAGGATTACGTATTTACGTTTTTGAACTCCGTTTTTGATGAGACAATTTTTATTAGATTCGTTTTGTGCCATTGATTCATAATTTATAAAAACGTTTTTCGTAAAACGACCCGATCGCACGCAAATCGAGGAAACTAGAATCGAGGAATACCCGTAAATTAGCGGGATGGGACAAAACAAGTTTATCCCACCCCACTAACACATGGGATGGCCACAAGTATCCACCAACACATCTAAGATGTGTCAAAGCTTAGTAAGTAAGCTAGGACACTTGTCCTAGCTACTTACACAAACAAACTAACTAGCCAAACCACTAAACACTTAAACCATTTCTCACACACATCACATGCAATACCACTCTCATTCTCTCCTCTCCTCTCTCTAAAATTCGTCCATATATCACCATCAAACACCACCATGAACCAAAAATCTAGCCATAAATCATATGTATAATTTACATATGATGAAAACCCTTTGAAGATATGAAGATTTGAGGTGATCATAACCTATCAAAAAGGAGTTTTCATGAGGTTAAAGGGCTGATTTCATGGAGATGTTCATCCATCCAAAGGACCCAAGAAGTTGTCTTGCTAAAGTTAAAGATTTGATAACAAGAACCAAGTCTTGTTCATCAAAAACCTCATATTTTCATCACTAATGGTGGTATAGAGATTGTTCTTCCTATCCTCTTGTTATTTTGATTATGTAATCTTGTATGTTCTTTATTTATGTATATGTATATGATGATGAATGATGATAAAAATATTATGTAGGGATCTGGTGTTGATAGATTTGATAAACATGGGTAAAAAAAAGATGGAAAAACCACATGTAAAAATGGTTAAATCTTGCTTAATAAGATGGCTGTATAAAAACAGTAAGTAACCAAATGATAAACTGATAAAATGGTAAAGTGGAATCAATATACAGTGAGTATTAGGTGTTATACACATGTGAGAGTTGGCCATGCAATGGAATCATCAAAATGAGTGAGATATGATCAAAACAAGTTTAGAGTGCAAATCTGCATACACTGTTTTGGACGATTTTTAGAAAATACTTAGAGGCTGATTCAACAGTATCCATAGGAGAGTTAAATTGAGCACATATCATGTAGTTTATGCCATAAAAATTAGAGCTTCTATCTCCATATAGAACTCTAGATATGGATGTTTTGGTGAACATGAAAGTAAAAATCAGATTTTGGGAAATTAAAGTATAATAGTATTATATAAGCACTCAAATAAAAATATTATAAAATGTGAATTAAAACCCACTAACTTATATAATACATTTATATAAATATGTATAAGGATAAATAAATGGACATTTTATAAAAATGGTAGTTTAATAAGTTTTATAAGTTATAAAACTATAAACATGATTTTTACGACTTTTTCGGCTATTACCGTAAAATTAACGTTTTTCTTAAATAAAACTTAGACGGTTGGACCCGTCTAATGTAAACTTTTATAAACTCATATACTGATATATAAGCATATATAACTAGTAAAAACCGATAAAACCCGAACTATATAACATACGGACATTAACGGGCTAAGTTAACGTTATTGGACTAATAATACAACAAAATGGGCTAAAACACTTATAAAATTATTTATTGGGCTTAACCCATTTAGGCCCAACATGTAAAGGGTAAATACTGATAATACAAGTATAAAATTTATTAATACAAGTAAAGAACTTAAAATAAGCTTATTGGACTTAAAACATGTAAATAGGTAAAACTAGTATAAAAATTATCAACACATAAACACTAAAATGAGTAAAAGAGAATATGTAAACCCACTTGATCATCATATATATAAAATCATCATATGTATACATAATTGTTATTTTTATAAAGTCATTGGACAAGAGTCTAAGACGAGTATTATTTGTCTAGGTTTCCGTGTTTGAAGCACGTACCGTACGTCCGAATTGCCGATAACCTGCTTTCCCAATTCAACGTGAGTTCATAGCCTCGCACTCTTTTAAATGTTTTAATGAAATATTTTATAAACCCGCGAAGGAGATAACATGTTCTTTTTACTAAAATAGGACACCATTTGTCCCGATTGTTTGTTTATTGATTTGGACCCGGATGATTGTATGACCCTATGAATGATTAAATGAGCCGATAGATGAAATAAAATGGATTATTAAAGTTAGGTTATGTCACTAAAAGTCCTATTAGCATGAATTGTGAACTACCGGGATTTGGTAGACGCTTATGAATATAATAGTACTATTTGGGGATGATCACCCTAATTCGCGCCTTGACGGTTGATCCCCGTCATGCCACATTGATTGGTAAGCGAATTTATGTATGAGAAGATTTCCATAGCGTGACCTTTGTGACGACACGCTAATTTAGATGGGCAAATTGAGTCTCGGGCTAGCTACCCGTTGTTTGTTGTAGTAAGGTAACAATGTCATGTGGCTTATAATAATCCAATTAACGAGATACTGCTATACGCACCGAATTACGATGTATTGCCTGACTAGC
This sequence comes from Glebionis coronaria, assembly GCA_025667525.1. Classification (NCBI taxonomy): domain Eukaryota; kingdom Viridiplantae; phylum Streptophyta; class Magnoliopsida; order Asterales; family Asteraceae; genus Glebionis; species Glebionis coronaria. Next base: position 600,900,315 of record CM046877.1, on the reverse strand, counting down.
AATAAGGGGTCATACTATTGATATTATGTTCGTGTTTTGGTTTTATATAACCATATTCATATAACGGTTTTTATTTAATCTATACAACATTATAAAACGTATTGTATGATGTTTTTATGACATTGGCTCGTATAATGATTTTTAAGGCAAATGCCTATATTATGATTTTCGATAAGGATTTGTATAAAAATGAATTTGGCTATTTTATGGCCTATTACAATGATTTGTACGAAATGATTTTTGGTAATAATTTTATACCAAAGTTATATTGATGGAATTTATTAAACTCTATGAATTCACTCGGCGTTATCGCTGACCGTTTCTTTTAACATGTTTTATCTCAGGTACTTGAAGGTAATTCTCGAGAAGACAACAACGATTCATGGCCCGCACTTAATTAATAATTTCCATTCAAATGTTTTGTAAAATTTGTATGAAATAATATGACTTGGGACCTATGTAAATTTGATATTTATGAATGTAAATGCTTTATTATTAAACGACGCGATTCTTAAGCGTTGTCTATGAGGTGAGTAATGTGCTATCCCGTAACACCAACAAGTCTTCCGCTGTATTGAATTGTATAAATTTGGGGGTGTTACAGTTTGGTACCAGAGCTCTCGTTATTGAGAACGGAAGATTTTTAAAACCAAGGTTTTGAATAAAACATTTCAAAATCTTTTAACTATAAACATTTTTCTTAAAATGTCTAAAAATCTTTTGACTATAACGGTGCCGAAGAATTCCCGAGTTACCGACAAGGCCAGACTGAGAAGTGTTATTTTAATATATATAACTTGGATTATATATATACATATGATGTAATTTGATTACATGAGTGTTTGATGATTATTTTGATATTTTTACGAGGTATTTATACGACGTAGATTGTCACAAGGAACCCTAAATCCCCTAGTAAATTAATCGAAGCTATTCTCGTAGGAATTCTAGCTATCCTAGATCTAAACCAAGTTGTGGATATTTATGATCCCAACAAATGGTTGATATTCGTATAAATGTAGATATTAGTTGATTGTGATTTTAAAGAAGAATTGGCGAGATTAAATCTGATATCGATGTCATGACAATCTTTCCTTATAAAGTGGAGTTTGACAAAACATTACCACCTAGAAAGATGTCATCTGATTTGTTGTCATCCAATTCTTAAATTGAAATCGAAAGGGTGAATGTTGCACTTGAGGCTGTCATTGGAACCATTACCCAAAAGCCTCATGCCACTAGTACCTTTCCAAGAATTCTATTTGAATGTGTGAGTCATTTAATACTAGTGACTCATTTGATAACTATTGTTGTAAGAGATATAGGATTGGAAATTAAGTGTTGTTCATATTGAGCTTTTATTGCCCGATTAAGGCCTAAGAATAAGATTGAAAGTATTGGAGAATGAGGTAGGATGTCGCATTGAGTATAAGTTGGTTAAAACTTGAATTAAGTAAAATTTAACCCGTATAGAATATGAGATTGATAAGAGGAAGTTTTTAAGTCATGTGATTGAATTATAAGGTTTTAATTGATTGATGATTCGTGTTAAGGGTTGTTCCTAGGCCATTGTCCAAAAATGACGAGGATGCCCAGTGTCCAATAAATAAATTGAAGAAATCTTCTTCTAAATTGGGACCGATGGATCTTCCGGGACAGGTGGAACCCCCATGACTCTTGTAGATTAGTATTCATTGTGTTATCTTTTAAAATAATCCCTAACTTAACTGTGACATCAGTTGGTAGGATGAGTTCTTGGAATTGTATGACATAGTGACACGTAATGTGTTATGGTACAATTTTGACTTGTTTGTGATTAATGAAAAGACTACCTTTGATTGCTAAATCCTACATGTATCGATGTTATCTATCCTTTATTGCTTCATCCTAATGTTCGCATTAGTGATGCAACCATTGAACAAGTACTCATCTCGAATTGAGTTACGTTGTGGATTATTCTTTTTGAGTGCCATCGAGGTCATGCACCTCATGATTAATTGGCTAAGCTCATTTCCTATCATATCGTAGTTAATTCTTGGTGAACAAGCTTTCATCACTCTTTTGCAGATCACTCATTGTTTTTACAAGATAAAACAATATCCTTTGAGAAAATTAAATTTTCATCACTATACGGATTATTTAAAGTGAGACTTATAAATAATCGTTATCGAAATGAAGTTGTTTATAAAACACCTTGGAAATCTTAATTTTTTTCATAACAAAGAAAATCTTTGTAAATTTATTTTTGATTCTTATTTAAGAATTAAGCATGAAAATGTTTTCATTATAAACATGATGATAAAATTTTGACGAACTGAGTATTGAATCGTTAATCTTGAAATTGTATATAGTTGCGCGCCTACATACAATTTGGAAGTGACCATGCAAGACTGATTAGTAGTCACCATGAAATATTAATAAACACTAAATTTTCTTTGAAGATTGTGAAAGATTAAATTTTATGAGATCTGCAAGAAGTGAAAAATAGGGACATATTGATAGGGACACCTACATATGTGCCCGTACTATTTATTCTTCTGAGTCGAATTTACTCATCTGTGGAATTTGTCTCATTTGACAATTGACAATTCTTTCTTGTCCAATTTTCCCGTAGTGAGATTCTTAGGAAAATTATCTGATTACCGAGTGTTGATACCCGATTGGATGTTGATGAGACTGCTTTTGTACATAGTCTCATCGTCCATATCGGGCTTAAAATGCATAAAATATCATTAAAACTGCCAAATATATGCTCGTGTTTGTTGCTTGTGTATTTTAGGTACAGATATTGAGGAAAAGACAAAAAGATCACAAGAATCATTCAAAAACGAAAACGGGAAACGAAGCCGCACAATGAACCGGGCCCAAGTTTGGATTTTACAAAAATGCCCTTGAAGTTTTGAAGATTGGCAACTTTAGTCCCTCATTTTTTAAGACTTGGCAAGTTAAGACCTTGAAGAAATCAAGTTATGCAAGAATGGTCCTTGAGGAATGAATATTGTACAAGTTTAGCCCTTGGAAATAGAAGAAATTACATAAGAAGTCCTTGATAAAAGTCTGTAAACAACTTGTGCCAAAAATGACAAGTTGTGTAAAGTTGTTACAAGTAAAATGGAAGTTGTTGGCTGATTTTCATAACATGAACAAAACAAGTAACATGGGGGGCCTTTTATGCCAAACAACCAAACCCTCACCACCACTCAGCTCTTGACACCTCACCACTTAACCCGACCCTACCCATTTACCCTACCCAACCCGTCCAAACCCATCCCACAACCCAATACCAGGTTTATTAAATAAACTTGGTCAAACACCCAGTCAACCCTCCTTTATTTCCCACCCAAACACAAATTTTCTTTTCCCAAAATAGATTAAACCTGTGCTAATTACCCTATAAACCCTAATAATCCCAGACTCAATCAAACTCAAAACAAAGGGTTTTTGACTCATTCTTTCCAGATGGTTAATTGGTGGCTTTGTCACCAAAACCCAGCTCAACAAACAAACCCATGTGAACCCCTGGACCCCTATGAGATTCCCTGCTCATGTCATTTTCACCCAAACCCCAAAAAACCGACCAAATGAACGAATGGATGAATCTCCTTGGTCCCCAAGTCCAATTTAACGTCCAAGATCACAATGCCACAGCTGGCCATCACTCTCATATCACATCGAGCCATTTTGACCAATTTCAAGATGAAGATCCAAGGGCTTTTTGGAGATTTCAGCTTCTAGGGTTTAGCATTCTAGTATTTTCTATAGACTAGTATAAATACAAGCCGTATGTGGCTGTATTTCTTTGTTCCTGTTTTTAGCTTTCATCACTTGTAATCCCTTTTTACTAATATAAAAGTTTGGTGTTTGTGTTTAAACAATTTAATTCCTTTTTATGATTATTAAAAGTTTGGTGTGTGATTGATAAGCTAGCTGAGTTCCATTTTTCAAATTGTGAAAACACTTTGTGTTTTCTGAGTTTTCAAAAAGGTTTTTAGTTGGTTAAAATTTCAGAAATCCAAAGCTTTCAAGGAAGTGAAAGTAGACTTGGATATTTGGATTTCTGAGTTTTATCTTCTTTTAAAATGTGTTCCAAGTTCAAGTTTCACAAGTTTGTGAAAAGGTTTAAGAAAATTTTCAAAAATTAGAAAGTGTATTTTGCTTGTTTCCATTTTGATCTTAGCAGGTTTTAAGTGGAGGCATTGTTTGTTCAAGGATCAGCTCAGGTCCGGACCTGATTGGAGATGGCTAGCAGCCATTGTTGGGCCTGGATGTAGGTCCAACAAGGTAAAAGCCTTGTTCCATTTTCATTTTCAGTTATTTGTGGTTTATGTGATTTTGCATAAAAAGTTGTTATGTGCTTGTTTATTTGCTTGTTATTGCTGGTATAAGTTGTAGGATGCATGTTAGAAGGCTTAAAATCAGTTTGGTAAAGATTTGATTTGATTTGCTTGGTAATCATCATTTTCAGAAAACTTAAGGAGTGTTTGGATTTGCATGCTAACTGAACCTCTTGGAGGATTCTTGTGTTAAAACCAGTCAAGATACACTCATTAGGTAGTTGTTAGATGATATGAGTAGTTAGGTTTCTATTGGGTGGAGTTTTAAACACTTGTGCATGATAAAAAATTGGGAAATAGCATAAAAATCCTGCTTTTGTGTCTGATTTTGTGTTGATTTTGCCTTCAAATGTTGATGAGTTATTAGGAGATAGGTTATTAAAGGATTGTATACTGGTTATATGCTAGTTGGTTGACCTGTGTGCAAGTTTTAAGCATTTGACACTCACTATTTTGCCAATTGAACCAGCAAACTGTTCACAGACCTTCTTGTGCATTAATCAGAAACTTTGTGTGCATTTTTGTGCTTGATTTTGCTAAGTGATTGTGTTCTTTTTGTGTTTACTCAGACTCCCCACAACCCAATTGGTGTGGGGGTGCCTTGTTGTCCAAAGAAAACCAATCTAAATAGCTTTCCTAAGCTCAAAGGTCTCCTGACCACTTTTTTACACTAGCAGTGGGAACAAACTTCCCACTGGTAGCACATCTGTTAGCACTGCTAAGCTAGCAGACAAAACCAAACAAAGGTCACTATCAGATTTCTATTTATTTATCTTTTGTGGGTAAATTTTAAAATTAGGATTTGATTTTTGTTTCTAAATTTTTCTAATTTAATTTCTGATTTTTCTGTTTAGGTAAAATTTTTATTACTATTCATTTGGTATTTTTTAGATTAAATAGCCTTTTTAATACTTTTTATTAATCTGTTTTTGGCATTTAGTGCCAAAAATACTTATTTTTCACTTTTAAAAATTTTCTTAGACTTAGAATAATATTTTAAGGTTTTGGGTTTAAAAAAGTTTTCACTGTTCATCTTTTTATTATTTTTTAGAATTAATTTAAGTTAATTAGGGTTTTATTTAAACTTCTTTTGTCTTTTAGTGGTAAATTTAATATTTTTCAAAATTTTTCAATTTTCTACTCTTTATTAGAGTAAAATAGGATTTTTAAAATTGGTAATTTATTTTTAGCATTATTTTTTGTATTTTTTTATAATTATTTTAGTTTTAAAATAGTTTTTAGTAATTTAAAAATAGAAAAATAGTTTTTAAAAATTAGGAAAAATACTTTTTAGTCTTTAGATAATATAAGTAAGTTATTTGTTCAATAAAATAATATTTTGGACATTTTGATTAATTATATTTAATTTTAGGGCTTTAATTAGCATTTAAAATTGAATATTTAATTAATAAAAGGTTTTAAAATATTTTTATTGGATTTTTATTCTTATTTATATTGTTTAAGACTTAGTTTAAGCTTTTAATTAATTTTTAGGTTTTAAAATTTTAATTTTTGCACTATTTACGGTTTTACGTGATCGCCTTTTTCGTCTTAGTTTAATCCGTCTTCGTAACCGTCTTTTCTTTCTTATTTCTATTTTCTTTTCTCATAACAATAAAATCATCATTAATCAATTCATTACACAACACACGTGCCTCCTTGGGAAACGAACTTGAACTTTTCTTAAGGGTCATTAGTGCTCGGTTTTCCTAAACCGACACTCGATACTTACCACTACTTTGTGCCCTATTTTACCTCCTTTTCCTAAAGGTGTGTAAAAACACTACATAAATTTTTGGCGCCGCTGCCGGGGAGGCGTGTTGTGTTTTGATTGAACAGTTGTTGTTTTTTATATATCCATAATTAGTATTTGTATTAGTAGCACTCTACTAATACGTATTATCCTTTTTCGGTTTTTGTGTGAATACTATTACTATATTGTATACGTAGAACAATAAATTCACAAGTACTCCAAATACGTGAGAAATCACAACCTTGACTTGGGAGGTCATTACCCAATCATTGTATTCGAATCTCAAACCAAAGAAAAAAAGGCAAAAATAGATAAATACTTTCGTGAAGCTCGATTTTGAAAATACAAACTATAAGGTGGGTATAAGGCGGTTGTATTTCACGACCTAAAGGAAAAAGGCTCTTAAGTGATTCGCGCCGCCTCGTTTCCTCCGCTTGCTTGTGCGTATTTGATTTTGAGAGTGAATCGAGGGTTTTGCCGCCCAAAGTATTATTACATATCATATATATTTTCTTGGTTTCTATTGATTAAACCCTCTTGAACGATTTGGTGTTCCACCATCGTTCTAAAGTCATCGAAGGCGTTCACTTCACGTGATCGTTTTCATTCCTTGAAGCTTCTTTAATCGAGAGATTTGATTAAGGAGGAGATTTGTAGATTTGTGTCTACCTAATACATTTCACCAATTTCCAAAAAGTTAATACCATCAAAAACCACAAAAAAATTGAAAAATACAAAACACCAAAAAGAATCTTCTTTGCTCGTCTCCTCGTTGTACGTGACTTTTATGCTAACTCGTAATCATGCAAAACGTGCACGTAGACGAAAGAACAAAACTCCCACTCCAACTCATTCTAGTGAGGAGTCTCCTATTGACGAACCCATTGTACGAGAAGAACCAACCATGGCGAATCGAACTATGATGGAGTTACTTCAAGCACCCACCGTGGGTTATGGATAAGCTATTGTGATTCCCGCTATCCTTGCGGAGAATTTTGAGGTGAAAACGGGTTTGTTGTCGATGATCCAAAACAACAAATTCCGTGGTGATGAGAAGGACAATCCCCACAACCATATCCGCCAATTCAATCGTCTTACCGCCACGTGCAAATTTAAGGATGTCTCGAATGACTCGATTAAGATGATGCTTTTTCCGTATTCCTTAGCGGGGCCCGCTAAAATTTGGTTAGAGAAAGAGCCACCCAATTCTATATTGACGTGGAAGGATCTCGTTTCAAAATTCGTGAACCAATTTTTTCCGCCCTCTAAGACTACGCATTTGAAAAATGAGATTTCTAAATTTTCACAAGAATCAAATGAAAGTTTTTCAACGGCTTGGAATAGGTTTAAGGAGATGTTGCATGAATGTCCTCATCACGGTTTTTCCGACTTGCACCAAATTGACACGTTTTACAATGGACTGAATGATCATGAAAGAGATTATTTAAATGCCGCCGCGGGTGGTAATTTTTTGTGTAAAACGGTTGAAGAAGCTTTGGTCATAATTGAAAATAGGTCTAAGGTTTATAGCCCTCGTAACACACCGAGTGTTGCCAAATTGGGCTCGTCATCGTCTCGTATCATTAATGCTTTACATGATGAGGCAAATGAAGAAAATCGGTTTTTTGATAGATTTGCTAGCCTTATGACCCATTGGAAAGCTCAAGAAGCTTCAAATTCCGCTTCGGTTAAAGCGGTTTCTAAGAGTTGTTTGTCGTGTGGTGGAGCTCATGATCTTTCCGAGTGCATTACCGCGGATGGTAACACTTCGAGTGCTTATGTAGCCACGGGAACTTATAACCAAAACGGTCAAGGTTCCCGCCAAAATCAGGCTCCACCAAATCAAAATGCTAATAATTATCGAAACAACAACCAAGGTGGTAATTATCAAGGAAATCAAAGGAATTACAACAAGGGTAATTATCAAAGTGGAAATGGGCAAATTTCAAACCAAAACCAAAAGCGTGATTTTCAAACTTCTACACAAGGTTTTCAAAATGATCACACTAAAAATCTTCAAGGAGAGTTTTTGAATTATGCAAAGGCTAATGATGCTAAGTTTGATAATATGCAACGTGAAATGGTTAGCTTAAGATCCGAGTTGAAAAACGAGCTTAAAAACGAACTTTCTAATGAACTTAAAACTCATGCTAATAAAATGGAAGGAAATGTTCAAAGACTCCAACAAAATCAACAAAAAATGGAGCAAGTTCAACATGAGATTAAGCAAGAATTGTTAAAAGTGGATGCTAGGCAATCTAAGTTTGAAGACCGAATGGGAAAAATGTTTGAAGCTATCATGTGTAAACCCTGTTGTTCCCATTTAATCCATAACACAAGATTCTTAGAGAGAGAAAGAGGAGAAAAGTAGAGAGAGAGAGTAGAGAGAGAAGTGGAAGGTTTACACTAAAACTATGTGTTTAATGAAATGAACCAACACCCTCTTTCACATGTGAAAGAGGGTTATATACCCCACGAACCAATGGGCTTTCCATGGGCCGTGGGTTTGTGACTTGGGCCGGGCTTGGCTTAGTCTTGGGCTTACGCCCCTAACTTAGACAATATTAGCTTAAAGTCCAAGCCCGGTTATCCCGACTAACCTATTACAATACAAGACCTTTTAACGACTAAGATGACCTATTACATTCTTGTTCGGCTATATAAAATATAGGGCTAACAATCTCCCCCAATGTATCGGTCATCTTAAAATGCTTAAAAAAGCATAAGATGGTTGAGTGAATACATTCTTGTAGAGGAGATCTTCCTGCTTTGGTCTTGTATCTGGGTCTTGATCTTGTTTGTAACAGCTTTGTTCCTTCATGCTTTCGTGATCTTTATCTTGAGCCTTTGTCATTTGACTTTGAGTGCTTGAGATCTTCATTTGTACTCCTTGTGACTAAGATGACCTATTACATTCTTACATTCTTAGGTATCTTGATTATCGCCATCTTGTGCTCTTGTGACTTCTGAATCGACATCGGTATCACAGCTCCGCCACCTTCTTGATATGCAGCAACATGTATAGACACGGATAAAATGGCTTTGAACATTTCATCCTAACTCGGTAGCGTTTTACCTCCGGTCGGTGAAGACCGTTAAACGGTATTAAATATCGTACCTGTGATCAGGTAGATTCGATTAAGAACCTCCTTGACAGGGTTTCCCGGCGGTAGAAGCCAGTTCTCTTTACTCGACCGTCTCAAAGCAGACTGCGAACGTAAAGAGTGAATCAAAAAGGATACGGTTATCCGTTTGATTAGAGTCGTCAATTCAGAATTCCTGGAACAAGTTTGATTCTAAAAGAATCGCACCATTGTTGCTTTCCAGTTTGTCACAAGCTTGATTCATAGAGAATCTTACGAGTTACCTACCGCAGTGCTGTTTGATGTTGACACTGGAAGGATTTCCATTCGTCACTGTGAACACTAATGAGTGTCAGTCTGAATGTTCTGGCAAGATCACATGGATTTTGCGAAGAAACCTGGAATCAAATTTGAATCAATTAAGAATCGAAACTTAGTTGCTTTCCAGTTCTCACAAGTTTGATTCGTGTAGAATCGCACAAGTTACCTACCATGAGCTTGTTTAATGCTGGCTCAAGCATGATTTCCATCTTCATTGTGAATCGTATCACTCAGATGTTCTGGCAATATCACAAGGATAATGCGTAGGACTCGATTGTGTCCTAATGAGATGATAGATAGATCTCGATTGGCTCTAGACTCAATAAGTGCATTTTGGTAATCGGAGGCTGGAGCAGACTGCCACCTTTTCAATATTAACTGACTCGGAGTGATAAAGTCAATAGATACGTGTTGATCTCCGTGACAATGAGACTAGTTTCTTTTGAGAGAAACTCGAATGGCTGGGAAGGGTTGTGCATTGCATCACTGGGTCCATGATGACTTGTCTTCAATAGATGTATTGACCCGGTTTCTGCCTAAGTTGCATAGAATATTCAACTCCTTCAATGCTTACCAATACGTCATCATTAGCACCTTGTTGTGCTAACTTAAGTAATTGGTCCGCATTCAGCTTCATTCAACTCCATCTTTCCTAAGGACAACTATTTCTAGCTATGGAATGTCCTTGGGTAGATCCCTCCGGTTCTGGTTGGATCATAGGACTTAGTTTCCTATCCTAAACCACCTTTTGACTCCATCGTTTCGTCGTGGATAGTAGGTTGTTTTGGGTATAGATCGTAACCATAAACCATTGAAAACCATTCAAAGTGCTTGATAAAAATCAAAACTTTTAACACTTTGAAAGTTTTATCTTATCGAAAAGCTCCCCCTACACACATGCATCAATATACGAAATAGTTTGGCATGTGAAGGAAAGAGTTACACTTGAGTCTTTAAGATCACATGTTGCGATATATTACATTTTAATCACATTTTCTCCCCCTATCTCTAATATAAAAACATCATATTAGAGATACTAATTGATTAAAATATGACAATTTCTGAAAACCGATTGGGAGAGAAACATGTGTGCACGTATGAAGCATGGAACATTTTCAGTCGGGTCGCTCCCCCTCAACAATATATGTGTGTCTTGAGACAAAATTTGACAAATTTTTAGAAAAACGACACCATAAAATATGTTGAGGTACGGAGTTGAGATGCCTTTTCCGATATAATATATTACATTTGACAATTTCATATCATTTTCGGAATGTGTTGGATACATAAAATATGACAATTTTAGAGATGTACCCAACAACATTAAAAGGCTTGATTTTAAAACGCTCCCCCTCAAAAATTGATCAAAATAACATATGACAATTTTGAGATATAAAAACCACTTATGAGGAAGGGAGTGTTGAACACACAATTTTGAAAGATTTAGAAAAACCTTTTGAGAAATTCTTGAAAAATTGTGTTCAACGGTTTTAAAATAATCAGGATAGAAGACTTCTCTTCTGTTGCTTAGGGAAAGCGCACTGAAAAGTACACTCCCCTTTCCGGTCCGTTTTTCATGAGCTCAAAACTTTGATTGTTTTGTGACTAGCTCATGACCGAGAAAAATAAATTTCCCGTTGTGAAGGATAAGTTATCATCCGTGATAAACTTTCCTTAAGTTGAAGTTCGAGTTCTAAGCTGACATTTACTTAGAAATCGTTTTTCATGAACTTAAAAACTTTGAATGTTTTTATGAGAAGCTCATGACCGAGAAATATGAATTTCTCGTTGAGGAGGATAAGTTATCATCCGAGATAAACTTTCCTTAGTTGAGGTTCGAGTCCTAAGCTGTAATGCGCCTAGAAGTCATTGTGAGAGAATATCAAGCAGCTTCATTTGCCAAAACCTCTAAGTCTTCTGGAGTCATATACTTCATACCAAGACGGCCAACGAGACACGCAAACCTATCTTTCGATAGAGCTTTTGTAAACAAGTCTGCCAGCTGGTACTCAGTTCTGACAAAGTATAGTTCCACGATGCCACGTTCCACTTATTCCTTGATGAAGTGATATCTGACATCGATGTGCTTGGTGCGGGAGTGCTGAACCGGATTGCAAGATATGGCTATGGCCGACTTTGAGTCACAATACATAGGTATTTTATCAAAGTGGAAGCCATAATCCGTGAGTTGAGTTCTCATCCAGAGGACTTGAGCACAACACGCGGATAGAGCCACATATTCTGCTTCACCTGATGAGAGCGAAGTGCAATCCTGCTTCTTTGACGACCAGTTGACAAGCTTGTCTTCCCCTAGAAATTGTATGCTACCAGAGGTGCTTTTACGACTATCAAGACAACCTGCGTGATCAGAATCTGAAAAAGTCGTTAGATGAAAACCGGTTTCCCTCGGATACCAGAGTCCCATGTGAATGGTATTCTTAAGGTACCGAAAGATCCGTTTAACCTCTTTGAGGTGCTTTTGAGTAGGTCTGGCTTGATATCGTGCACAATAACATGTGGCATGATGAATATCAGGCCTGTTGGCTGTAAGGTACATAAGTGACCCGATCATACTGCGATATCGCGTTTGATCTACGGGATACGAGTACAAGTCAGCGTCTAGGGATGTGGTCGACAATGGTGTACCAACGCGAGCACATGAGGTCATACCATGCTTTTTAAGTATCTCTTGAGCATACTTAGCTTGGTTAATGAAGATACCACGTGGGGATTGATGAATCTGGAGGCCTAGAAAGAATTTTAGCTCCCCCATCATTGACATTTCAAATCTGCTGTGCATTAATTTTTTAAAACGTTTTGAAAGTTTTGGGTTCGTAGAACCAAAAATAATGTCATCAACATAAACTTGCACCAGCATTATGTCATCCCCATATTTATTAGTAAAGAGAGTAGGATCAATAGAACCTTTGGAGAATCCTTTGGACACCAAGAAGTTTGAAAGTTCTTCGTACCATGCCCTTGGAGCTTGTTTAAGTCCATATACAGCCTTCTTGAGACGATAGACTTTGTCAGGATGATGAGGATCGATGAATCCTTCCGGCTGATTCACATACACTTCTTCCTTCAAATGACCGTTGAGAAAAGCCGTTTTAACGTCCATATGAAAAACCGTGAAGCCCTTATGTGCAGCATAAGCAAGGAATATCCTGACTGCTTCCAAACGAGCGACTGGAGCGAATGATTCATCGTAGTCTATGCCTTCTTGTTGACGGTATCCCTTAACCACAAGACGAGATTTGTTTTTGATGATGGTTTGTTCTTCATCAAGTTTATTTTTCCAGATCCATTTGAAATCTAGAATTGACATTCCATAGGGTCTGTCAACAAGTTCCCAAACATTTAGGCGTTCAAACTGATGAATTTCGTCTTGCATTGATTCAATCCACGCATGATCAGTCATGGCTTGTTTGATGTTTGTAGGTACAGTTGAACTCCCGGTGAGTGCATACATACACACATCGCCATCGGTTTCGAGTTGTCTGCGTGTTCGAACCGGTTGTGAAGGATTTCCAATGACTTGCTCCAATGGATGATCACGTGTCCAATGGTGAGTGGATGCATATGGTTGGTAGAATGTATGCATGTTGGACGGATCAACATGTTGACTAGAAGACTCTCCGACTTCGTGTACCGGTGTACCGAACGGATTGATAAATTCTTCATCGTCAGGTTGTGCATCGACTACTTGATTGTTGTTTCCTCCTTCAGCATTGACGGTTGGTGACGTTGGTTGTATGACAGTTTCTTGAGTTTGTTGAGTATCCACTGGAATTGTCTCTTGAGCAACGGTTGCTGAAGTAGATGCACTTGTGTCTTGTTGACTTTGTGATGGCGCATCAGCAGTATTGACAGCGGAAGGCTTTGACACAACTTGATTGTTTCCATAGTAATATTCATCAAACATTGGATCATATAAATCAACCAACTCATTCATTTGTGTCGTATCCGTCGAGTCTGCTGTAGGAGTGTTTTCTTGACATTCTTGCACGGGACGTACACTGTTGTGTGTAGGTGCCATTGTTGGACATTGAGGAGCGGGACTTGAGCTGTTGTGATCAAGTACCATCATGTTGCTTACTTGTGAAACCCCTGAGACACATATTTCTCTGATATTTGTTTCTTCAGCAACCAAACTCTGAGAGTGTCTTTTGTTGAACGGTATAAATAAGGAAAACCTTTATGTTCTTGTTGAACCTTTACTTGATTACCTGCACTTTTATCAGTAGTTTGTATGCTTGCATATTTGTTAGTGATATCTTTGGGAGAACCATGTGGGGGTTCACAGTGAACCTTTGTCGTGCTAGAGGGAAATATTTTTCCAGTAGGAACCCATTTAAGACCAGTGGTTTTAAAGATTCTACCTGTTTGTCTCCACTTAAGACATGATCTAGGAAACTTAGCTTTCTCATGCACCGCGGAAGACTTAATTGGAGAAAAACTATTTCCTATAGGGTTCCATCTTTGAGATACTCTAGCTGTTTGGTTCACCTTGTTCAGGACTTTAGTGATGCAATCATCATGAATGGCATTAAACACACATTTGTTACATTTCGTGCAAACAAAGTGCTTAGCATCTGAGAAGGATCTAGTGTTCCTAGGATAGGCTGATTTGGGCACATCATAGAAGGGTCTAGAATTCCTAGATGTGTGATTAGCGCTCCTAGGTTTCGATTGGGTCCTATCTCTTTCTTGTGTCTTTATCTTAGCATCCTCTAGATAGCGTTTATGAACCGTGTCATTTGAACTTCGCCTAGGCATGTTCTTGTTGCTATTGCTAGAGTTGCTTGAATCATTCATGTGATTGGGTTTTACATAGGCAGAATATCTTAAGGAGTATCTAGATTGTGGAGTGACAATGTTTGGCAAATTGCTACGCATGTCAACTTGGGATGCAAACCTCGAGTTCGATGTTTTGGGTCGTTCAGATTTAAACGCATTCGGTTGTCTAGCAACTGAGCGGTTTCTGAATGGTTGAGTAGGAGGTTTCCCCAAGATAGACTGATTTCCTTTTAACTTCCTTAATTCATTTTTCACTGCTGTTAATGCAAAAACCTTTTCCTGAATCTGAGATTTCAATTGCTCATTTTGTAGAAGTAATTGAGCGACACGTTGTTCTAACTTTATGTTTATATTATCAAACATGTCGTTATCAGCATTCGCGTCATTACTATCTACAGTGTTGATAGGTTGCACAGATATTTCACTTACTGAAACAGGCGGAGGACTTGGATTTTGAGAAGCCAACTTTGATTCTAACAAATTTATTTGTTTCACAAAATGTTCTTTTTCTGCATTAGAATCTTGAATCTTACGATCCAGTTTTTGTTCAAGAACAATGTTTGCTTTTTCAAGCTTTTCAAAATAAGATTCAAATTTGTCATTTTTCTTTAAAAACTCGAGTTTGGCATCCTCAAAATCTTTTGTCTTTTGAGCTAACATAGTTTCAAGCTCATGAATCTTAGAATCAATATATTGATGATCATCATACACAGCATTTAATTGTACCTCAGCCATTGGCTCTTCATCATAAATGGGTCTGATATCCACATCATCGGCTGCTTGATCATTCCCTGAGTTGTTGCGGGTATGTTGCTTTTCTGATTCTATCCCGCTGCGTTATGTGACAATCGTACAATCATCCAATGTTTGACCATCATCGACATAGCTCTCATTCTTCTGACGTGTTCTTTCAGCAATGGACTTCCTTACATCACTCATGTGTTGAAGAAATGTCTCCTTGAATTCTTGAACTTCTAACCGAGTAAATTCAAAGAAGTATTTGTTTATGAATTCTCGATCATAGTGTACAGAGACCTGTGTATCAAGGAATTGCTGAAACTGATTCTCAAGAACCAAAACGGCATCTATGGATTCAACCTCTTGAAAGTCATCGTTTGCAAGTTGTTGTTCAAGATTATCTGCATTGAGTTGCATTGTGCTTGTGAATGTCTCAACATCTTGACCAGTTAGTGACATGAATACCCGTTTGAATCCAAGTTCGACGCGAGTGCCTTTTAAATCGTCATTTGAAATAACTTGAAGGTGTGACTGGAGTGATCTAAAGTGTGTCATGCATCGTTCTTTTGCAACCGACATCTTGGATTTGAATGCATGCACATCTTGTGTTACGGAATCCATAATGGGTGACACAGTTGATGAATTGACTTTGGATCTTAAGTAGATATGGTGTGATTGGTTTGTGGTTGCAATTTCGAAAATTCCGATTTTTTTTTTCTCAGTCCGACAATAAATTCCTCAGTCCGACAAAACGGTAAACTAAAATTTTTGTCTTACCAAATTTTGAAATCAAGTCCGAAATAGCCAAAAACTAATAGGGAAAAATTTTGAAAAGTGAAAAATTTTGACAAAAATAAAACCTAAAAATGGCCTAAAAATTTGAATTTTGGTCCGAAAATTTGAATTTTTGGTCGAAAAATTTTTTGCATCGCCAAAATTTGAAATTGAAGCATAAATGGCCTAAAAATGGTCTAGGAAAAAATAAATTTTAAAATGGTTTTCCCGCCAATGTACTGTCGGAATCCCAGATCGCAACTAGTCTAGATGGTGGCTAAGTCGAAAAAATACTTCGTGTAAACGATATTACGAAACTAGTCTAGATGGTGGCTAAGTCGAAAAAATACTCGAACAAACTTTAGCTAAACAAGTCATTGTAATGTCCATCGGAATGTGTCATCGGAATGTCCATCGGATGTGCCATCGGAATGTCCATCGGAATGTTCATCGGAATGCGGCTTAGATCGCAATGTACTGTCGGAATCCCAGATCGCAATGTACTGTCGTAATCCCAGATACTGTCGGAATCCCAGATCGCAATGTACTGTCGTAATCCCAGATCGCAATGTTCAGATCGGAATATGTTCAGATCGGAATGTTCAGATCGGAATGTTCAGATCGGAATGTGTCTAAAACAAATTTGGCAGAGTAACGACTCAAAAGTCCCTTGAAACCGTCGGAATCCCAGATCGCAATGTACGATCGGAATGTCCAGATCGGAATAGGGTATCGAAATCCTTTAGATCGCAAAGTAGAACCTAGTGGTTATTGCGATCTGACCTCAAAAAACTTGTACTTTCCGATGGGTACCTTTGCAAGAATTTCGGAAAGATGAAAAACCAAGGATTTTCAACTTTTGATCCAAAAAAAAACTTGGCAGAGTAAGCCAAAAACCAAGATACCCAAGTCACAATGGCACGAATCAAGAATGTATACGAATCGAAAAACACTAAAAAAACAAGAAAAATCTTGAATTCGTGGATGAAAGAAGGATTAAAGCAAATAAATCAAATGAAAAACGCAACAACCAATCACAAAACTACCCCATGGCGATTGATACCAATTGTTGTTCCCATTTAATCCATAACACAAGATTCTTAGAGAGAGAAAGAGGAGAAAAGTAGAGAGAGAGAGTAGAGAGAGAAGTGGAAGGTTTACACTAAAACTATGTGTTTAATGAAATGAACCAACACCCTCTTTCACATGTGAAAGAGGGTTATATACCCCACGAACCAATGGGCTTTCCATGGGCCGTGGGTTTGTGACTTGGGCCGGGCTTGGCTTAGTCTTGGGCTTACGCCCCTAACTTAGACAATATTAGCTTAAAGTCCAAGCCCGGTTATCCCGACTAACCTATTACAATACAAGACCTTTTAACGACTAAGATGACTGATGAGATGGCATTTATACATGATCTCATCGTTCTTTTCGGGCTTTAAATGCATAAAAATGTCATAAAATACCATATATATGCTTGTGTTTGTTTACTTGTGTATTTTAGGTATGGATATCGTGAAAAAGACAAAAGATCACAAGATACAAGGAAAAACGAACACGAGAAACGAAGCCGTACAAAGAACCGAGCCCTAATCATGGAATTTTCATCAAAATACCCTTGAAGACTTGAAGACAATACAAGATTGATCATCCAAGATTGAAGAAATGACACTTAAAACCCTTGTATATTGATAAGTACAAGTTTGGTCCCTTAAGTTTGTCAAAATTACAAAAAGGTCCTTCAACTTTGAAGAAATGGCAAGATTGGTCCCTCAACAAATTCAAATTGCCAATTATGGTCCCTCATGAAGTTTAAGAGACATTGAAGACCTTTGAAGATCAACTTTGTCCAAGTTCAGCCCTTGAAATACTCAAAATAGCAAGAATAGTCCTTGGAAACATTTTGGAGAAAGTTTGTGCCAAAAGTGTCAATTGATGGAAGATATTAACAAAGGAAAGGAGGTTTTAAGGCTGGAAATCTTTAAAGGCCAAAGAAACCAAAAACCAAGGACCAAAGTTGCCAAAGCTGGAACTTTCAAATAAAAATGCGCCTAACACCCAACAAACCCCCAATTTCGGATCAAATAGAGCACTATTCACCTTCTTACCACCCCAGATTTTACCCTCACTTTTACTTGGGTAAAACTCAATTAAACCTTCACACACTTAATTCACACACTCACAAACCTATCCCACTCCTAAAAACCTGCATCCCACTCATGTGCACCAAAACCCCAATTCCCCAATCCACCAATCACATCATTCCTTAGCCTCCAAGACTAGTGACGTGGCAAATTGAACGTCCAAGATGATATGCTTGCTCACAAAGCAAAATTTAAAGGCCAAGATCAAATGGACAGCTCATATGCACTCAAAATCACTCAAGGGCACATTTGGGATTTTCTATGTATTAGGGTTTTAGTTTTTTATGCTTCTAGGATGTTCTATAGACTCTATAAAAGGAGCTCACAACTTGTGTGAAGCCCTTGTTCCAGTTTCTAGTCTCTCACATGTAATTCCTTTTTAAAGAAATAAAAAGTTTGGTTTTTGAAATATTCAAGTGTAATTCCTTTTTTATTGTTTTTAAAAGTTTGTGTGTTGTGAGGAGATTGATTCTGAGTTCCACTTTGTTTATTGGTTAAGCAACTTTGATTTTCAAAGTTGTTTAAGGTTTTGAGATTTTGAGAGATTTTGGTAAAATCTTCTCAAAAGGTTTTTGTTGTTAGGAGTTCATGTTTGTTGGTGATTTAAGTGTTATAGAAACATTTTAAGAAGATTAAAAAGGTTTTGGAAGAGTTTTAAAAAGAAAAAAAAAAAGAATCATATCATTTCATATTATTTTTGTTCTTGTTTCTTTGTTTTGTGTTCAAATAGGTTGAAGGCTTGTTGATTTGGTTCAGCTCCAACCCGGGTTGGATTGGAGGAGGATTTTCATCCTCTAGGTTCTTGGATGTAAGAACCTAAGGTATCTTCTTTTACCTTGAAAAATTTCATAAAATAGCTAGTTTATATGATATTATTTGATTATGTGTTTAAGTGTGATTTAGCTGTTGATTTGATGTTATTTTGAGTTGATATACATGTTATGAAGCTTTGATATCAATTTGGTAGCCTTTGGAAGTATTTTAGTGTGTTAAAATTGGTTTTCAAAAAGTTTAAAGGGTGTTTGGCAACAGGTTTAAGCAGGGTACAATCATTGATTTGTGTTGCTAAAAGGTGTTAGACAACTTGATTAAGGTTAAGTTAGATGTTAGTAAGATGGTAATATAGTTTGGCACAAGATTTGAACAAGTTTGGTGAGTTTAAAAGGATTAAGGGCGTTAAAAATCTGCATAGTGTTAATTTGCTTGATTTGTGATGAACTTTGTGCATGATCTTTGATTGTTGATCTTTGATTCTTGTTGTTATTTGTGTGTTAATTGACTCCTTGTGCTTCATTGAGCACAAGGGTGCCCAATTGTTCCAACAATATCTCCAAACAAAGCTCATTGCCAAGTCCTCTTGGCTTGTATCATACTTGGAAGAAGCTTGAACATCAGCAAAACAACCAGACACGTCACACGAATTGCGCCGCAAGACAGAAGATTGCGGCGCAACACAAGGAGCTGCAGGCCAAAGTTTTTCCCGTAACACGAATTGCGCCGCAAGTCATACTTGTTGCGGCGCAACTGAAGGTGCTGCTGACCTTGGTGATCTCGCAACACTTGTTGCGGCGCAAGACCCCACTAGTTGCGGCGCAACTAGTGACTTTTATGTTTTTTGGAGTATTTTAATATTATTTTATTAATTAATTTTCAAAATTTTATTTTTCTTTCTTTTTTCATTTTTTCTAGGTTCTTTGTCATTGATTAGGACTATTTCCATTTTTAGATTATTTTTATAACTTTTAGATTTATTTTTATAATTATTTTAAGTTTAATTAATTTTTAATTACTTTTAATCATTTTTAGAGTTTTAAAAATAGTTTTAATAAGTTTTAATTTTTAGTAAATTACTTTTTAGTCTTATAATAATATAAGTTAAGTAATTGTTCAATAAAATCATATTTTAGACTTTTGAATTAGTTAAAATTAATTTTAGGGCTTTAATTAGCATTTAAAATTAATTATTTAATTAATAAAAGGTTTTAAAATATCTTTATTGGATTTTTGTCTTTATTTATATTATTTTAGACTTGTTTTAGTCTTTTTAATCTTTTTCTTGATTTTGTTTTTGGTTTTAATAATTTTTAATTTTAGTGATTTTTCTACGGTTTTACGTTTTCGTTTTTCACGTCATAGTATAATTTCCAAGAAACCGTCATTCCATCTTCTCAATATTAATCTCAAAGAAATACAAATTAATTCACAACACCATACCTCCTTGGGAAACGAACTTTTTCACATCATTTTAAGTGATTGAGGGTCATTAGTGCACGGTTTTCCTAAACCGTCACTCGATACTTACCGCTCATATTTAGTTGCTTGTTTTTCCTAAAGCAAGTTATCTAAATTTACCGCAATCATTTTTGGCGCCGCTGCCGGGGAGGTGTGTCGTGTCTTAATTTGGAAAATTTTGTTTTTGATATTATCCATAATTAGTATTTGTGTTAAGAGGAACTCCCTTAACACGTATTATCGGTTTTCTCGGTTTTTCTTTGTGAATATTATTAATATATTGTATTAAGTATCACAATAAAAATACAATATCTCCAAAAGTGTGAAAACACAACCTTGATTCGGGATTTCATCACTCGATCATTGTATTCGAATCTCAAACAAAAAGAAAAGGCAAAAATAGATAAATACTTTCGAGAAGCTCGATTTTGAAAGATACGAACTATAAGGTGGGTATAAGGCGGGTATTATAAAATATACCCTAAGGAAAAAGGCTCTTAAGTGCTTCGCGCCGCCTCGTTTCCCCGCTTGCTTGTGAGTATTTTGAGATTGAAAGCTAATCGAGGGTTTTGCCGCCCAAAGTATTAATACGTATACTATATTTGCTTGGTTTTCTTTGTGATTAAACCCTCGTGAACAATTTGGTTTTCACCAAAGTTCTAAAGTCATTCGAAGGCGTTCACTCCACGTGATCGTTTTCATTCCTTTGAGGCTTCTTTAATCAAGAGTTTGATTCGAGGAGAGATTTTGTAGATTGTTGTCTACGAAGATACACCAAAATCCAAAAAAATTAAATATCATCAAAAACACAAAAAAAAAATTAAAAATCCACAAAACGACCAAAAAGAATCTTCTTTGCTCACCTCCCCCATTCTTCGTGAAGTTTATGATCACTCGTAATCAAGCAAAACGAGCTCGTAAACGACTTCAAAAGCAAGCCAATCAATCGTTGATTGTTGAAGAACCTCCAATTGTTGAACCTATTATAGAACAAGAAGTCGTAATGGCTAATCGTACTATGATGGAGTTGCTACAAGCACCCACCGAGGGTTTTGGAGAGGCCATTGTTATTCCCGCCATCCTTGCGGAGAATTTCGAGATTAAGACGGGTTTAATGTCGATGCTACAAGCAAACAAATTTCGAGGTCACGAGAAAGACAACCCGCATTACCATATTAGGAATTTCAACCGTCTCACGGCCACTAGCAAATTCAAAGATGTTCCACATGACGCCATTAAGATGATGTTGTTTCCATATTCGTTGGATGGACCCGCTAAAATTTGGCTCGAGAAAGAACCGCCAAATTCGATTTTGACATGGGCCGATCTCGTTTCTAAGTTTGTGAACAAGTTTTTTCCACCATCGAAAACAACACACTTAAAAAATGAGATTTCACGATTTGTGCAACGTAACAATGAAAGTTTTTCAATGGCATGGGAACGATTTAAGGAAATGTTACATGAATGTCCTCATCATGATTTTTCGGAATTGCATCAAATAGATACTTTTTATAATGGGCTTAATGATCATGAACGAGATTATTTGAATGCCGCCGCGGGTGGTAATTTTTTGTGTAAGACGACAAATGAGGCTTTACAAATCATTGAAAATCGATCTAAGGTTTATAGCCCTCGTAACACACCGAGTGTTGCCAATATGGGTTCGTCATCGTCATCACAATCGTCTCGTGGTATTAATGCCTTACATGATGAAGCTAATGAGGAAAATCGGTTTTTTGATAGATTTGCTAATCTAATGTCCCATTGGAAGGCTCAAGAAGCTTCCAATTCCGCTTCGGTTAAAGCGGTTGCTAAGAGTTGTTTATCATGTGGAGGAGCTCATGATTTATCCGAGTGCATTACCGCGGATGGTAACACTTCGAGTACTTATGTAGCAACGGGAACTTACAACCAAAACGGCCAAGGTTCCCGCCAAAATCAAGCTCCACCAAATCAAAATGTTAACAATTATCGAAACAACAACCAAGGTAATTACCAAGGCAACACACGCAATTACAACAAAGGGAATTATCAAAGTGGGAATGGACAAATCTCTAATCAAAACCAAAACCGTGATTTTCAAAATACTACACAAGGTTTTCAAAATGATCACACGAAAAATTTGCAAGGAGAATTTTTAGATTATGCAAAAGCAAATGATGCTAAATTTGATAATATGCAACGTGAGATGATTAGCTTAAGGTCCGAGTTGAAAAACGAGCTTAAAAATGAACTTGCTAATGAACTTAAAACTCATGCTAATAAAATGGAAGGAAATGTCCAACGTCTTCAACAAAACCAACAAAAAATGGAATTAGGACAACATGAGATTAAGCAAGAGTTATTGAAAGCGGATGCTAGGCAATCAAAATTTGAGGACCGAATGGCTAAGATGTTTGAAGCAATCATGTGTAAGCCCTCTTCTTCGGGTGGTCTTCCTAGTGATACCATTGCAAACCCGAAGGGAGAAATGAAGGTTATTACTACACGAAGTGGTAAAACTTTCAAGGAACCAATCTCTCGTCCAAGTACTTCTACGGAGAAGGAAATCGAGAAAGAACCCGAGGTGATGGTCGAAAAGGAGCACATTACAATCCCACGAAGTACCGCTCATACCACACCTACGGTTGAACCAATACCAATTGTGGAACCCGAGATTCCAAGGCCGTTGCCTAATGACCTACCCACACCACCTTTACCCTACCCTTCAAGACGAAACAAAGAGAAAATGCAAGAACGTAACAAACAACAAATCGAGCTTTTTATTAAGATGTTTCAACAAATGCATTTTGATGTGAGTTTAGCCGACGCGTTGTTATACATGCCTCGTTTCGCTTCCACTTTTAAAAGTATGATGAGCGATAAGGAAAAGCTTTCAAAGCTTGCTAATTGTTCTTCGGTTTTTCTAAGCCGCATACCACAAAAAGTCGGTGATCCCGGTAAATTTTTGATTCCGTGTGCTATACAAGATATGGAGGAATGCTACGCCTTGGCCGATCTTGGTGCTAGTATTAATTTAATGCCTCTCGAGATTTTCAAATCGCTTTCGCTTCCGGCTCTTACTCCTTCGAACATGTCCATCGAGATGGCCGATCATTCTACGATTTTGGCATGTGGAGTAGCCGAGGACGTTTTCGTTAAAGTCGGAAAGTTTTACTATCCCGTTGACTTTATCGTTGTAGACATTCCCATCGATCGAAAAGTTCCTCTCATTTTGGGTCGTTCATTTTTGGATACATCACGAGCACTTATCGATGTTCATGCTCGAAAAATCACCCTTCGTTTCAATGAAGAAGAACTTGTCATCAATACAACACAAAACTCCAATCTTTCTCATGTATATTCTATTGCAACTTTAAACCATGGTGACTCGACCAATGTCGTTTGCAAAGAATTTTCACCAAGAGTTTTAGGGAATGTCTCCAAAAACAATCTACCATTTCCTCCGCCGGTGGAGGTTATGAGTGTAAAGCCTACAAAGAAGAAACCATCAATATTTGAATCAAAAAATCCTTCACCTTCATTTTTGAAAAGTGTTGATAAGTTGCCGGTTTCTACGGAAGATCTTTCGGATGATGAATATGTTGGCCCCGATGGGGAGGTTTTCTTCGTCGATAAACGTTTTGAGAACTTGCCACCACCAAAACCAAAACGGTTTCAAAATGTGAGAATTTTTAGTGTGACTAACATCGTCTTAGAAACACCGAATATTTTCGACATAATTAAAAAGGGTTTTCATAAGGAGAGTTCAAAAGATAAAAAAGGAAAAGATCTTAAATGTAATTTAATTGATTTTTCTACAAATCTAACTCCGTCATCACCGCGTGATTTGAGTACTACAAACTCGTCTACTCCTTTTGACGATGTTTTGTGTGGTTTTAGTATGGGGGAAGCCCCTTATGTTCCCTCATCCTTGTCCACCGAGGACGAGATTTTCGATCCCGGAATTTCATGTAAAGGGAAATCTCGTTCTTCCACCGATGCAATAAATGTAAAAACTTTCTATTTGCTTGGTGCGAGTCTACCTCGAGTAGCTCAAACGTTTGTCTTACCAATTGTCTCACCCTTCTACTTCTCATCTATTTTCTTCAAACTCTTTGAGTTTAAGGCACATGTTCAAGTAACGTTGAATTGTTTTTTCCATGAGAACGAGAACGCCATTTTCGACCCCGGTATTTTGCATCACCTAAGGACTTAGTCCTTTATACCGGTTGCTTTTTGGGCCTTGTTTATCATGTAAGCCCCATCAAAAATTTGACCACACCATGATATCCCTAAATGTTCATTTTGAGGGGATCGAGTCGAGCTCATGACTCGGTAATCAAAAACGAGGTGCCTCGTGGGGGAGATCCCATGCTTATCTTTATGCTTTATGTTCACTAATAAGGGGACTTGTACCCTTCCAACTCGTTGTCTCGTGGTTGTTTGTGATTGTGTTATCTAGATCATCATCATCATCTACGATTGAAGACTCTCGTGTTCGTTTACGTGAGCCTCCATCGTTCGTTTGAAGAAGTTTTTCACGATTCCATGACATATCCTTTATTGTTCTAACAATTATCTTTTAGCATAATTAATAAACGGCTTTAGATATATTGTTGATCACCCTTTCCATGCTAGATCCTAAGCATTCGACTCTTCGTCTCTAGTATGGGGGTGCTCCACCTTTAGACTCGAAACATTGAGGACAATGTTTACTTTTAGTATGGGGGGGTGAATAGATACTTGCTTTGCTACGCCCTCACGTGTTCCATCTTTCAATGTTTTGTTTTATTAATAAGGCTAAAAATGGCCAAATTTTAAAATTTTTCTTAGTTTTCATAAGTGTTTTTAAGACACGAATGTATATTTTCCGATGGATAGAATAAGAGTTAATTTTTGACTTGATGGGCATTTGGAGCCATTTACATTCCTTAACCCGCTCAATTCAAGTTTTGCTAGACTTTTATATAGGGAGCTTTAAAACGCGAAAGTCTTAATTCATTCGGGTTAAGAACAAGAACTTTTCGCAAGTTCCTATAATTGATTCTAGAAAGTCACTTATCAAGGGAACTTTAAAACGCATTCTCTAAACTTGAAAAAGTCCAAGAAAGTGCAAGATCCTATAGGTGGCTTGAAAACCCAAAACTTTGATTTGATATAGTCTTAATGAAAGCTAATCCAAATTTGGCTTAATTTTGACTTGCATGGCTAAGTATTCACGAGTCTCTTTAATTAGAGGTCTTTAAATAGTGAAGAACGAGAAATGATAGAGTTAGACAAGTGATCATGCTAAACGTAGAACATGAAAGTGTTCTTTCAAAAACTCATATGTTTTTAATTGTGGCTTTTTCTTCCCATAAGATCAATGCATTAGGAATAAATCATAATTGCAATAAGTAAGGTCGTACGGTTTGAAAGGTTACTTAGCCTCTAGCGCAAGATCGTTTAAAAGTTGCTCGGGGTTGAATAGAGTTCATAGCCAAGGCATAACTTATTGAAGCGGGACGCGAAGATTGGCGATCATCCAAAAAGGCCCTAACAAGGCATGAGGAGCTCTATTTTTGCTAAAGATCCAAAGATGATGTGAAGTATCATTGTTCCAAAATCAATATGAAGGATCGAGACACACGACGAGAAGCTATTACTCCCCTAAAGAATGGAGAAAGTCTATCCAAAAAGACCCTAACAAGGTATGAGGATAAATATATCCAAGTCCGAAAAGGAGGCGGATCGTTGTATATCAAAATCCAAAGTAAAGATTGAAGAAAAATGATGAAGTCGTGGTCCTATATGAAGAATCTCTCAAAAACGTCAAGTGAAGAAATTCCAATTATATGAAGAGAAGACCATAATTTCAAGAACGTCTTCCCAAGATTTGAAGTATGAAGTACATGCCAAATATCGGTCCGAGAAAGGTCTCAAATCGTGAAACGAGTTATGCCAAGATATGAACTTAAGGAGATACACGAGAAGCCGTTTTAAAAGATTTTGTCCTTCGGCTAACTATTGATCAAATCGTGCTACTTTGCTTTCGGACTAATAACTACTTAAATAAGTCAATATGAATCACTTGTGATCCATGACAAATAGATAAAAAATGCTAGTAACCCATTTCCTTTTATAATAACTAGGATTGCGGGGAGAAAAGGTATTACACAATTTGGACGTATGAGTAGTGTTAGCATTGTGACTTGTACCAACAATGATCTTGTTTTTGCACTTAGCATGGAATGTATGACAATCAAGGATGACGAAATTTACTCTTAGGGACATTAACTTGTTTCTATTCTTAGACCCTAAAAGTCACCTTTTGGTGATGAAAATCACACATTATGTCTTTTCACATCATCGTATTATGTTGCAAGTCTTTTACTCTTCAATAAAGGTTAATAAAATTGAACTTTGGTGATGCTTAGATACTTTATTCTAGCATTGCGTGAGGGCACGGCAATGGCTTAGTATGGGGGAGTGATGAGATGGCATTTATACATGATCTCATCGTTCTTTTCGGGCTTTAAATGCATAAAAATGTCATAAAATACCATATATATGCTTGTGTTTGTTTACTTGTGTATTTTAGGTATGGATATCGTGAAAAAGACAAAAGATCACAAGATACAAGGAAAAACGAACACGAGAAACGAAGCCGTACAAAGAACCGAGCCCTAATCATGGAATTTTCATCAAAATACCCTTGAAGACTTGAAGACAATACAAGATTGATCATCCAAGATTGAAGAAATGACACTTAAAACCCTTGTATATTGATAAGTACAAGTTTGGTCCCTTAAGTTTGTCAAAATTACAAAAAGGTCCTTCAACTTTGAAGAAATGGCAAGATTGGTCCCTCAACAAATTCAAATTGCCAATTATGGTCCCTCATGAAGTTTAAGAGACATTGAAGACCTTTGAAGATCAACTTTGTCCAAGTTCAGCCCTTGAAATACTCAAAATAGCAAGAATAGTCCTTGGAAACATTTTGGAGAAAGTTTGTGCCAA
Organism: Glebionis coronaria; assembly: GCA_025667525.1. Taxonomy (NCBI): domain Eukaryota; kingdom Viridiplantae; phylum Streptophyta; class Magnoliopsida; order Asterales; family Asteraceae; genus Glebionis; species Glebionis coronaria. The sequence goes on along the minus strand of CM046877.1, from coordinate 600,873,155 downwards.
AAGTGTCAATTGATGGAAGATATTAACAAAGGAAAGGAGGTTTTAAGGCTGGAAATCTTTAAAGGCCAAAGAAACCAAAAACCAAGGACCAAAGTTGCCAAAGCTGGAACTTTCAAATAAAAATGCGCCTAACACCCAACAAACCCCCAATTTCGGATCAAATAGAGCACTATTCACCTTCTTACCACCCCAGATTTTACCCTCACTTTTACTTGGGTAAAACTCAATTAAACCTTCACACACTTAATTCACACACTCACAAACCTATCCCACTCCTAAAAACCTGCATCCCACTCATGTGCACCAAAACCCCAATTCCCCAATCCACCAATCACATCATTCCTTAGCCTCCAAGACTAGTGACGTGGCAAATTGAACGTCCAAGATGATATGCTTGCTCACAAAGCAAAATTTAAAGGCCAAGATCAAATGGACAGCTCATATGCACTCAAAATCACTCAAGGGCACATTTGGGATTTTCTATGTATTAGGGTTTTAGTTTTTTATGCTTCTAGGATGTTCTATAGACTCTATAAAAGGAGCTCACAACTTGTGTGAAGCCCTTGTTCCAGTTTCTAGTCTCTCACATGTAATTCCTTTTTAAAGAAATAAAAAGTTTGGTTTTTGAAATATTCAAGTGTAATTCCTTTTTTATTGTTTTTAAAAGTTTGTGTGTTGTGAGGAGATTGATTCTGAGTTCCACTTTGTTTATTGGTTAAGCAACTTTGATTTTCAAAGTTGTTTAAGGTTTTGAGATTTTGAGAGATTTTGGTAAAATCTTCTCAAAAGGTTTTTGTTGTTAGGAGTTCATGTTTGTTGGTGATTTAAGTGTTATAGAAACATTTTAAGAAGATTAAAAAGGTTTTGGAAGAGTTTTAAAAAGAAAAAAAAAAGAATCATATCATTTCATATTATTTTTGTTCTTGTTTCTTTGTTTTGTGTTCAAATAGGTTGAAGGCTTGTTGATTTGGTTCAGCTCCAACCCGGGTTGGATTGGAGGAGGATTTTCATCCTCTAGGTTCTTGGATGTAAGAACCTAAGGTATCTTCTTTTACCTTGAAAAATTTCATAAAATAGCTAGTTTATATGATATTATTTGATTATGTGTTTAAGTGTGATTTAGCTGTTGATTTGATGTTATTTTGAGTTGATATACATGTTATGAAGCTTTGATATCAATTTGGTAGCCTTTGGAAGTATTTTAGTGTGTTAAAATTGGTTTTCAAAAAGTTTAAAGGGTGTTTGGCAACAGGTTTAAGCAGGGTACAATCATTGATTTGTGTTGCTAAAAGGTGTTAGACAACTTGATTAAGGTTAAGTTAGATGTTAGTAAGATGGTAATATAGTTTGGCACAAGATTTGAACAAGTTTGGTGAGTTTAAAAGGATTAAGGGCGTTAAAAATCTGCATAGTGTTAATTTGCTTGATTTGTGATGAACTTTGTGCATGATCTTTGATTGTTGATCTTTGATTCTTGTTGTTATTTGTGTGTTAATTGACTCCTTGTGCTTCATTGAGCACAAGGGTGCCCAATTGTTCCAACAATATCTCCAAACAAAGCTCATTGCCAAGTCCTCTTGGCTTGTATCATACTTGGAAGAAGCTTGAACATCAGCAAAACAACCAGACACGTCACACGAATTGCGCCGCAAGACAGAAGATTGCGGCGCAACACAAGGAGCTGCAGGCCAAAGTTTTTCCCGTAACACGAATTGCGCCGCAAGTCATACTTGTTGCGGCGCAACTGAAGGTGCTGCTGACCTTGGTGATCTCGCAACACTTGTTGCGGCGCAAGACCCCACTAGTTGCGGCGCAACTAGTGACTTTTATGTTTTTTGGAGTATTTTAATATTATTTTATTAATTAATTTTCAAAATTTTATTTTTCTTTCTTTTTTCATTTTTTCTAGGTTCTTTGTCATTGATTAGGACTATTTCCATTTTTAGATTATTTTTATAACTTTTAGATTTATTTTTATAATTATTTTAAGTTTAATTAATTTTTAATTACTTTTAATCATTTTTAGAGTTTTAAAAATAGTTTTAATAAGTTTTAATTTTTAGTAAATTACTTTTTAGTCTTATAATAATATAAGTTAAGTAATTGTTCAATAAAATCATATTTTAGACTTTTGAATTAGTTAAAATTAATTTTAGGGCTTTAATTAGCATTTAAAATTAATTATTTAATTAATAAAAGGTTTTAAAATATCTTTATTGGATTTTTGTCTTTATTTATATTATTTTAGACTTGTTTTAGTCTTTTTAATCTTTTTCTTGATTTTGTTTTTGGTTTTAATAATTTTTAATTTTAGTGATTTTTCTACGGTTTTACGTTTTCGTTTTTCACGTCATAGTATAATTTCCAAGAAACCGTCATTCCATCTTCTCAATATTAATCTCAAAGAAATACAAATTAATTCACAACACCATACCTCCTTGGGAAACGAACTTTTTCACATCATTTTAAGTGATTGAGGGTCATTAGTGCACGGTTTTCCTAAACCGTCACTCGATACTTACCGCTCATATTTAGTTGCTTGTTTTTCCTAAAGCAAGTTATCTAAATTTACCGCAATCAATGACCTATTACATTCTTGTTCGGCTATATAAAATATAGGGCTAACAAACCCTCTTCTTCGGGTGGTCTTCCTAGTGATACCATTGTGAACCCGAAAGGAGAATTGAAGTTTATTACTACTCGTAGTGGTAAAACTTTCAAAGAACCCATTTCTCGTCCAAGTACTTCTATGGAGAAGAAAAAAGAGAAAGAACCCGAGGTGGTGGTAGAAAAGGAGCAAATTACAAGCCCACGAAGTACCGCTCAAACCACACCTACGGTTGAACCTATACCAATCATGGAACCCGAGATTCCAAGGCCGATGCCTATGCCTATGCCCCAACCCACACCACCTTTACCCTACCCTTCAAGACGAGACAAGGGAAAGGCACAAGAACGAAATAATTATCAATGTGAACTTTTTATGAAAATGTTTCGTGACTTGCATTTTAATATACGTTTTGCCGACGCCTTAGTCATGATGCCTCGATTTGCCGCGAACTTCAAAAGTATTTTGAATAACAAAGAGAAATTGCAAAAATCGTCTAGTTGTTCATCGGTTTTTCTAAGCCGCGTACCTCAAAAAGTCGGTGATCCCGGCAAGTTTTTAATCCCATGTGCTATACAAGACATGGAAGAATGCTACGCCTTGGCCGATCTTGGTGCTAGTATTAATTTTATGCCTCTTGAGATTTTTAAATCGCTCAATCTTCCCAATCTCACTCCTTCAAGAATGTCAATCGAAATGGCCGATCATTCTACGATTCTAGCTTGTGGATTTGCCGAGGACGTCTTTGTGAATGTTGGAAAGTTCTACTATCCCGTAGACTTTATTGTTGTTGATATTCCCAGATCCTAAAGTTCCGTTAATTTTAGGTCGATCATTTTTGGATACCACGAGAGCACTTATCGTTGTGCATGCAAGAAAAATCACTCTTCGTTTCAATGAGGAAGAACTCGTCATTAATGCAACCCAAAACTCCACTCTTTCTCATGTGTATTCTATCACATCTTTGTACAATGTCAATCCCATCAAAAACATTTGCAAAAAGATTTCAAATAGTGTTTTAGAAGCTGTTGATAAAAATGAAGTTCCGTCCCCTCCGCCGGTGGAGGTTAAGAGTGTTAAGCCTACGATTCCAATCGAATGATTCTTCGGATGATGAATGTGTTGATCCCGATGGGGGAGTTTTCTTTGTTGACAAACGTTTTGAAAACTTACCACCACCTTTACCAAAACGGTTTTCAAATGTGAGAATTTTTAGTGTGACTAACATTGCTTTAGAAACACCAAATATTTTTGACATAATCAAATCGGGTTTTCACAAGGAGAGTTTAAAAGATTAAAAAGGAAAAGATTTTAAATTGAATTTAAAAGATTTTTCTACAATTCTAACTCTATCATCACCACGTGTATTGAGTACTACAAGCTCGTCTTCTCCTTTTGATGATGCTTTGTGTGGACCTAGTGTGGGGGAATCCCCTTATGTTCCCTTCCCTTTCTTCACCGAGGACAAGATATTTGATCCTGGAATTGATTATATAGGGAAATCTCGGTCTTCCACCGATGCAATAAATGGAAAATCTTTCTATTTGATTGGTGCGAGTCTACCTCGAGTAGCTCAATGTTTTCATGACTTACCCATTGTCCCACCCTTCTATTTCTTCTCATCTATTTTCTTGAAACTCTTTGAGTTTTTGTTGGCACACGATGAAGTGGCGTTGATTTGTTTTACCAATGAAAACGAGAACGCCATCTTCGATCCCGGTATTTTGCACCATCAAAGGACTTAGTCCTTTATACCGGTTGTTTTTGGGCCTTGTTTATCATGTAAGCCCCACCAAAAATTGACCACACCATGATTATCCCTAAATGATCACATTTATGGGGATTCGAGTCGAGCTTTTGACTCGGTTATCAAAAACAAGGTGCCTCGTGGGGGAGACCCATGCTTATCCATGTACATATTATTGCTTTCTAATTAGTTTAATGTGAGGGGATTTGTGCCCTTCCAACCTTTGTTCCGTGGTTGTTTATGCATTGTGGTTTTTAGATAATGATCTTCACGATTGGAGCCTCTCGTGTTCGTTTTATGGGAGCACTCGATCGTTTGCTATGAAGACTTTCTCAATATCCAAATGATATATCCTTTAATGTTCTAACCTTAGGTTTTTAGCACACTTCATAAAAGGCTATTAATTTATTGGTTACCCCCTTTCCATGCTAGATTAGGCATTCGACTACGTCTCTAGTATGGGGGTGTTTGCACCCCTAGACTCGAAACATTGAGGACAATGTTTAACTTTAGTATGGGGGGTGAATAGATAATTTCCTTGCCAAACCTTCACGCTTTCCAAAGTTTATCTTTTTGTTTATCGTTTTGTTGCAAAATAAGGCTAAAAATGGCCAAATTTTAAAAAATTTCTCATGTTTCATAAGTGTTTGAAGACACGAATGTAGATTTTCCGATGGCGAGAATAAGAGTAATTTTTGACTCGACCGTGCGTGTTGAGCACTTAGCTTTGATTCCTTAACTTCACATTAGGCTAAGTCTCTTAAATGAGGACGAGAAATGATAGAGTTAATTATAAGTTACTATGCTAAACGTAGAGTACTCGTATTCTTTCAAAAACTCATGTGTTCTCGTTGTTTGCTTATTCTCCCTTCGCTTGTAAATATTTTTTGCTTAATAAATATTGACTTAGCGGTTTAGTTAGGATTGTTGGGTTTCTAGTCTTTTCTAGTAGCTTCCGTGTAATTAAATTGGGAAGACATTAAGGTATCGCCAGCGTCACGGTTTTGAAGTATTGGCACCCGAATAATCGAAAGCTTCACCCAATAATAAGATTTCAAGTGCTCACCTAAATCTAGCAAACAATTTGAAGCCCCACAAGGCCTAAAATCTATGCAAAATTGAAAGTGAATCAAGCCTTAATCTTTGAAGCTTTAAAGATCCAAAATTCGCTTTAGCGTGAGGATATACGTCTTTGGCTAATAAAACCACCGATGAGGCGGATAATAAAAGGCAAGGCAAGACCAAATTCATAATAAAAGCTTCATGGCGAAGTTGAATCAAAGATGGAGGTAAACCAAAGATAATAAGGCCCTTCCGTTAGGGGGCGTATAAAAGTCTTGGTAATAAGTCTCATGTTCAAAACCGTTATAAAACCGTGTTTATCGATTCTTCTTGTCAACTTAATTTTTTAACATCGTTGTCTATTAGGAGGGGTTATTGATTTGATGGTCTTAGTTGCACCGTTAGGACTCTATTTTTAGACCTAAATCTCTATTACCGCATAAGTCAAACAATGTATCCTCGTGAAACATTCAAGACAAAATAAAATATAAGAGATACAACTTAGGAATAATGGGAGAATAAGTACGTGATTAGGGTATATGAGTAGTGTTAGCATTACTAACTTATAATGACAATGATCTCGTCGCACGCTTGGCATGGAATTGGAGTGAAAATCGGGGACGATGAAATTATTTCTAACGAAGCATTCACGTGTTCTTATTCTATGAACCTAAACGTCCCATTTTGCGATGAAAATCATACATTATGTCTAAAACGCAAGTAGTAGTAATAGTAGTAGTATAGCTAGTTTATCATTTCAATAAAGTGAATAAAAAATAATTTTGGAGATGCTATGATACTTTATTCTAGCATTGCGTGAGGGCACGACAATGGTTTAGTATGGGGGAGTGATGATACTGCTTTTATACATAGTCTCATCGTCCATATCGGGCTTAAAATGCATAAAATATCATTAAAACTGCCAAATATATGCTCGTGTTTGTTGCTTGTGTATTTTAGGTACGGATATTGAGGAAAAGACAAAAAGATCACAAGAATCATTCAAAAACGAACACGGGAAACAAGGCCGCACAATGAACCGGGCCCAAGTTTGGATTTTTCAAAAATGCCCTCGAAGTTTTGAAGAGTGGCAACTTTAATCCCTCATTTTTGAAGACTTGGCAAGTTAATACCTTGAAGAAATCAAGTTATGCAAGAATGGTCCTTGAGGAATGAAGATTGTACAAGTTTAGCACTTGGAAATAGAAGAAATTACATATGAAGTCCTTGATAAAAGTTTGTAAACAACTTGTGCCAAAAATGACAAGTTGTGTAAAGTTGTTACAAGTAAAATGGAAGTTGTTGGCTGATTTTCACAACATGAACAAAACAAGTAACATGGGGGGCCTTTTCTGCCAAACAACCAAACCCTCACCACCACTCAGCTCTTGACACCTCACCACTTAACCCGACCCTACCCATTTACCCTACCCAACCCGTCCAAACCCAGCCCACAACCCAATACCAGGTTTATTAAATAAACCTGGTCAAACACCCAGTCAACCCTCCTTTATTTCCCACCCAAACACAAATTTTAAAATAACCTTTTCCCAAAATAGATTAAACCTGTGCTAATTACCCTATAAACCCTAATAATCCCAGACTCAATCAAACTCAAAACAAAGGGTTTTTGACTCATTCTTTCCAGATGGTTAATTGGTGGCTTTGTCACCAAAACCCAACTCAACAAACAAACCCATGTGAACCCCTAGACCCCCATGAGATTCCCTGCTCAGGTCATTTTCAACCAAACCCCAAAAAACGACCAAATGAACGACTGGATGAATCTCATTGGTCCACAAGTCCAATTTAACGTCCAAGATCACAATGCCACAGCTGGCCATCACTCTCATATCACATGGAGCCTTTTTGACCAATTTCAAGATGAAGACCCAAGGGCTTTTTGGAGATTTCAGCTTCTAGGGTTTAGCATTCTAGTATTTTCTATAGACTAGTATAAATACAAGCCGTATGTGGTTGTATTTCGTTGTTCCAGTTTTTAGCTTTCATCACTTGTAATCCCTTTTTACTAATATAAAAGTTTGGTGTTTGTGTTTAAACAATTTAATTCCTTTTTATGATTATTAAAAGTTTGGTGTGTGATTGATAAGCTAGCTGAGTTCCATTTTTCAAATTGTGAAAACACTTTGTGTTTTCTGAGTTTTCAAAAAGGTTTTTAGATGGTTAAAATTTCAGAAATTCAAAGCTTTCAAGGAAGTGAAAGTGGACTTGGATATTTGGATTTCTGAGTTTTATCTTGTTTTAAAACGTGTTCCAAGTTCAAGTTTCACAAGTTTGTGAAAAGGTTTTAAGAAAATTTTCAAAAATCAGAAAGTGTATTTTGCTTGTTTCCATTTTGATCTTAGAAGGTTTTAAGTGGAGGCATTGTTTGTTCAAGGATCAGCTCAGGTCCGGACCTGATTGGAGATGGCTAGCAGCCATTGTTGGGCCTGGATGTAGGTCCAACAAGGTAAAAGCCTTGTTCCATTTTCCTTTTCAGTTATTTGTGGTTTATGTGATTTTGCATAAAAAGTTGTTAAGTGCTTGTTTATTTGCTTGTTATTGCTGGTATAAGTTGTAGGATGCATGTTAGAAGGCTTAAAATCAGTTTGGTAAAGATTTGATTTGATTTGCTTGGTAATCATCATTTTCAGAAAACTTAAGGAGTGTTTGGATTTGCATGCTAACTGAACCTCTTGGAGGATTCTTGTGTTAAAACCAGTCTAGATACACTCATTAGGTAGTTGTTAGGTGATATGAGTAGTTAGGTTTCTATTGGGTGGAGTTTTAAACACTTGTGCATGATAAAAATTGGGAAATAGCATAAAAATCCCGTAACTGCTTTTGTGTCTGATTTTGTGTTGATTTTGCCTTCAAATGTTGATGAGTTACTAGGAGATAGGTTATTAAAGGATTGTATACTGGTTTTATGCTAGTTGGTTGACCTGTGTGCAAGTTTTAAGCATTTGAAACTCACTATTTTGCCAATTGAACCAGCAAACTGTTCACAGACCTTCTTGTGCATTAATCAGAAACTTTGTGTGCATTTTTTTGCTTGATTTTGCTAAGTGATTGTGTTCTTTTTATTTTTACTCAGACTCCCCACAACCCAATTGGTGTGGGGTGCCTTGCTGTCCAAAGAAAACCAATCTAAATAGCTTTCCTAAGCTCAAAGGTCTCCTGACCACTTTTTTACACTAGCAGTGGGAACAAACTTCCCACTGGTAGCACATCTGTTAGCACTGCTAAGCTAGCAGACAAAACCAAACAAAGGTCACTATCAGATTTCTATTATTTTTGTCTTTTGTGTGTAAATTTTAGAATTAGGATTTGATTTTTGTTTCTAAATTTTTCTAATTTAATTTCTGATTTTTCTGTTTAGGTAAACTTTTTATTATTGTTCATTTGGTATTTTTTAGATTAAATAGCCTTTTTTAATACTTTTTATTAATCTGTTTTTGGCATTTAGTGCCAAAAATACTTATTTTTCACTTTTAAAAATTTTCTTAGACTTAGAATAATATCTTAAGGTTTTTGGTTTAAAAAAGTTTCACTGTTCATCTTTTTATTATTTTTTAGAATTAATTTAAGTTAATTAGGGTTTTATTTAAACTGCTTTTGTCTTTTAGTGGTAAATTTAATATTTTTCAAACTTTTTCAATTTTATAATGTTTATTAGAGTAAAATAGGATTTTTAAAATTGGTAAGTTATTTTTAGCATTATTTTATTATTTTTTTATAATTATTTTACATTTAAAATAGTTTTTAGTAATTTAAAAATATAAAAATAGTTTTTAAAAATTAGGAAAAATACTTTTTAGTCTTTAGATAATATAAGTAAGTTATTTTTTCAATAAAATAATATTTTAGACATTTTGATTAATTATATTTAATTTTAGGGCTTTAATTAGCATTTAAAATTGAATTTTTGATTAATAAAAGGTTTTAAAATATTTTTATTGAATTTTTATTCTTATTTATATTGTTTAAGACTTAGTTTAAGCTTTTAATTAATTTTTAGGTTTTAAAATTTTAATTTTTGCACTATTTACGGTTTTACGTGATCGCCTTTTTCGTCTTAGTTTAATCCGTCTTCGTAACCGTCTTTTCTTTCTTATTTCTATTTTCTTTTCTCATAACAATAAAATCATCATTAATCAATTCATTACACAACACACGTGCCTCCTTGGGAAACGAACTTGAACTTTTCTTAAGGGTCATTAGTGCTCGGTTTTCCTAAACTGACACTCGATACTTACCACTACTTTGTGCCCTATTTTACCTCCTTTTCCTATTGGTGTGTAAAAACACTACATCAGATGTATCGACGTTCGTATCATTTCTTTTGATTAGATTTCATTTGAATGAACTGGGTAACGATCCGAGGAGCTTTCGAATGCGTACTCAAATTATGAAAACATGGGATATATTCATATTCGTTAAATGTTTTCGTCTGCATCTGATTTGAAATTCTATCGCGTAGATTATGTGTTGACCTTACTCTTTTAAAGTTAGTTATGTCTCCAGATATCCTTGAATTTGTGAAGGATTATGAATTATTATTAGTCTTTTGAGAAGTTCACATCTTATCGACGTCAATAAAACTAAAAAGTTGATAGTGCCAGTAGAATGGATTGATTGATTATGACATGACGACATTCTCTTAATTGATGGGAACTCGAATAGAATTCCCCTAAATGATACGATGCTGATTATCAAAAGTGATCTAAATGATTCTTGATGGATGACCATATCCTGCATTTAGACTTGAAATTATACCATGAATGGTTGTGAATTAGTCATAGATATTATAATCTAGAAAGAACTTAAAAGTGAATGTATTAAAAGATGTTTCTTTTATCTGAAACTTTAGGAGGTATTTATTGGTAAATTACCTAGACTTTTTCCATTAAGGAAAGTTGAAATTGGTATTGATTATATTCTCGGTGCTGCACCTGTGGCTTGTGCACTGTACGTCAGCACCATCTGGATTAAAAGTATTACCGTACAACTGAGAGAGTTGTCAGAGAAAGATTTTATTCTACCGAGCTCGTCATCATGAAGAGCTATGGTGTTATCATTCCTTATATTTATAGATTACTGTGAACTGAGTAAATTGACAATCGAAAATGATATCCATGACTCGAAATGGAAGATTTGTTCGATCATTTACAAGGTTCTAGCGTATGTTTTAAAGATTTGATCCATGGCATTGTTATCATCAACTTCGCATCTGCGAAAAAGATTATCTATTCCAATCATTACATCCAAAACTTGTAATGAACATTATGAGTTTCACGTGATGTCGTTTGGATTGACTAATACACATGTAGTATTCATAAATTTGGTAAATCTCGTGTGTAGGCTGTAATTTGATAAATTCATGCTTGTGATCATTAAGGACCATTTGTTTATTTATAAGAATAAGAATGAGTTAATAATTATTTGTAGAATGCCCTGAGTCGTCCGAGTAGTAAAAACTTGTACCTTGAATATTTAACATGTGATGAAAGACTTAATCCTTTACATTATTTGACCGTGTGATTAATAGAAAATGGAATATATTGACTCTTCAAAAATTGAAACCATTAAGGCTTTGGGTTTTACCAAAAAGAAATTGGAAATATGTTTTGACAAATTTTTTAACAAAGGATTTTTAAGGGATTATTCCCTTATACACAAATCATTTAACTAAACACCTGTTTAGGGGTAAATGTTTGTGTATGCCTCAAGACAACCTAAGAAGGATTGAGGAAACCGTTAAACCATGACTTAAAATTTGAAACGACAATTTCTGCTTTTCAACTAAGAAATTTTTTTACCAAAGAATAAACGAAGGTTTTTCGAACATTTACGGATCTTACTAATTATTTCCGATAAATCAACAAAAATTGTGTTAATTAAATTCTAATTCAGTTTGAACATTTTTTATATAATTGGACAAACAGAGAAAATTTAAAACTTTTTACGTTTACGTTTCATAAAAATTAAATATTTATTTACTTGTAATAATTATCGACGCTTTAGACGTCGGATTGAGTAAAACTGATGAAAATGATAATTATATCATGATAAGTATATCATCAGGAGAGGTGAATTTAGATACTGACGCATTATGTAAAAAGGATAAAGAATCAATTAGAATGTATTCCTTATTAATGATTGTGCAAATAAATTGTCGAGTAATTTAAAATATAGCCGATGCTTATAAAAAGGATAATATAGATAATAAAAGGGGTTCGCGGCTAATGTGAACCATTAGAATTAAGAAGCCGATGGCGGTAAATGTATAAAAGGCCACTTGAGGTTGCCTAAAAATGGAGATTTTGAGATTTAGTTATGTTGGAATCTTATAAGATTAAGTATTCTGTTCATGTCATTTCTGACTGAATGTATCTTTATCTGAAGAAGTTGTACTAATGGCAAATTATGAAGGCAGACATTAACTGACACATTAGTAAACGTCTAGCTATTGCAAAGGTCATCATCTGAATCTGATTCGATTTAGGTCATCATTGACAGACTGACCGAATATGCTAATATCATTCCTGTTAATGATAGATTCTTGATGAAGAAATCGACCCTTTTGTATTTAAAGGAGTTGTGTAAACATGGTGTGCCTGTATCGATCATCTCTATCAAGATCCTCGCTTCGCATCGAATTTCTACAGATTTGCTCAGAAGTCATTGAGAACGAATCTTGATGAGAGTACTGTGTACCACCCCAATCGAAGGGACGAGGTAAAGTAACGATACAAAACACTAAAAGTGTTGTTTTATGCTTGAATGGTTGACCTTTGGTAATGGACCGTATAATCGCTTTCCTTTGGAGAGATAATCATTGATAATTATCGTATTAGGATCGAGATCGAATCTTGTTAGGATCTAATTATAAGAGCATCTGTAAGCAGGAGTTGGGATGAAGACATCCGACATACACCCATTGTGAGTTGGACATGTCTTTTAGGTTTAAGGTTGCCTATGATGACGAACCTAACCTTACAAAATACCCGACCCGCGAGACCTGAAACGATTGTTGAAATTAGAATTTGATTATTGACTGCCGGTAGTAGGCAGGAGGTTATGTGAATATGAAGTGTAGATCTTGAAGTGCAGGATGGGTAGCGAAGTCATGCCAAAAATTTTCACCCTAGAAAAATGAATAGATGATCTGAAAAATCATGGGAAATAAGTCCCCGTTGTATGGGACCATTGAGATGATGTAAAAGATTGGATTGAAAGGCATATAAGCTGGATCTACCCTAGGACTTCAAGAGCTGCGTGAATTATGTTTCGAATATCGAACTTGATAAATTGTCTATCAAGTGAGAATCTGATCACTTCTTGATAAAGTTTAGATCGGCGAAAAGTTGCATTCATCAAAAACCCGTGATCATCATGGATAGTGAAAGTAAGTCAACATCAAGCCTGATCTTAATCCCGTAGTTTTGTTTGATAAAAATCGCGTATTGTAATGAATTACACTTGTGAGAAAAGACCGAATGTGGAGGAAATACCCACATGGCTTTAACTCTATAAGAAGCGAGTAGTAAGATAAGATGATCTTTGAGGACAAAGATCCTGTTTAGGGGTAAATGCTGTGACAATCCGTCAATTTATGGTTGATATTTTATTCTCAAGTATTATTTAAAAACATTATTTTAATGTTATATTATGAACTCGCTTATTTTTGGGAAGAATTTTGGATTCACGTCTTGAAGTAGTATCGACTACGTCTAAACCGGAGGATTCTACATTACGTGCTTACGTTTACATACACCGTTTTGGTGACAAGTCCGACACTTCAGGAAATAAATTTATCCGTGAATATTGTTTTGAGATTTTAAATTTGTGTTGGTTCATAAACTCACAAATTTACGAGAAGAGATTAGGACTTACGATTATAATTTAACGTCCTTTACGACTAAACCGGAAACCTTAGGATTACGTATTTACGTTTTTGAACTCCGTTTTTGATGAGACAATTTTTGTTAGATTCATTTTATGCCGTTGATTCATAATTTATAAAAACGTTTTTCGTAAAACGACCCGAGTGCACGTAAATCGAGGAAACTAGAATCGAGGAATACCCGTAAATTAGCGGGATGGGACAAAACAAGTTTATCCCACCCCACTAACACATGGGATGGCCACAAGTATCCACCAACACATCTAAGATGTGTCAAAGCTTAGTAAGTAAGCTACGACACTTGTCCTAGCTACTTACACAAACAAACTAACTAGCAAAACCACTAAACACTTAAACCATTTCTCACACACATCACTTGCAATACCAATCTCATTCTCTCCTCTCCTCTCTCTAAAATTCGTCCATATAACACCATCAAACACCACCATGAACCAAAAATCTAGCCATAAATCATATGTATAATTTACATATGATGGAAACCCTTTGAAGATATGAAGATTTGAGGTGATCATAACCTATGAAAAAGGAGTTTTAATGAGGTTAAAGGGCTGATTTCATGGAGATGTTCATCCATCCAAAGGACCCAAGAAGTTGTCTTGCTAAAGTTAAAGATTTGATAACAAGAACCAAGTCTTGTTCATTAAAAACCTCATCTTTTCATCACTTATGGTGGTATAGAGATTGTTCTTCCTATCCTCTTGTTATTTTGATTATGTAATCTTGTATTTTCTTTATTTATGTATATGTATGTGATGATGAATGATGATAAAAATATTATGTGGGGATTTGGTGTTGATAGATTTGATAAACATGGGTAAAAAAAAGATGGAAAAACCACATGTAAAAATGGTTAAATCTTGCTTAATAAGATGGCTGTATAAAAACAGTAAGTAACCAAATGATAAACTGATAAAATGGTAAATTGGAATCAATATACAGTAAGTATTAGGTGTTATACAGATGTGAGAGTTGGCCATGCAATGGAATCATCAAAATGAGTGAGATATGATCAAACAAGTTTAGAGTGCAAATCTGCATTGACTGTTTTGGACGATTTTTAGAAAATATTTAGAGGCTGATTCAACAGTAGCCATAGAAGACTTAAATTGAGCATATCATGTAGTTTATGCCATAAAAATTTGAGCTTCTATCTCCATATAGAACTCTATATATGGCTGTTTTGGTGAACATGAAAGTAAAAAACAGATTTTGTGAAATTAAAGTATAATAGTATTATATAAGCACTCAAATAAAAATAGTATAAAATGTGAATTAAAACCCACTAACTTATATAATACATTTATATAAATATGTATAAGGATAAATAAATGGACATTTTATAAAAATGGTAGTTTAATAAGTTTTATAAGTTATAAAACTATAAACATGATTTTTACGACTTTTTCAGCTATTACCGTAAAATTAACGTTTTTGTTAAATAAAACTTAGACGGTTGGACCCGTTTAATGTAAACTTTTATAAACTCATATACTGATATATAAGCATATATAACTAGTAAAAACCGATAAAACCCGAACTATATAACATACGGACATTAACGGGCTAAGTTAACGTTATTGGACTAATAATACAACAAAATGGGCTAAAACACTTATAAACTTATTTATTGGGCTTAACCCATTTATGCCCAACATGTAAAGGGTAAATACTGATAATACAAGTATAAAATGGATTAATACAAGTAAAGAACTTATAATAAGCTTATTGGACTTAAAACATGTAAATAGGTAAAACTAGTATAAAAGTTATCAACACATAAACACTAAAATGAGTAAAAGAGAATATGTAAACCCACTTGATCATCATATATAAAAAATCATCGTATGTATACATAATTGTTATTTTTATAAAGTCATTGGACAAGAGTCTAAGACGAGTATTATTTGTCTAGGTTTCTGTGATTGAAGCACGTACCGTACGTCCGAATTGCCGATAACCCGCTTTCCCACATCAACGTGAGTTCATAGCCTCGCACTCTTTTAAATGTTTTTATGAAATATTTTATAAACCCGTGAGGGAGATAACATGTTCGTTTTACTAAAATAGGACACCATTTGTCCCGATTGTTTGTTTATTGATTTGGACCCGGATGATTGTATGTCCCTATGAATGATTAAATGACCCGATAGATGAAATAAAATGGATTATTAAAGTTAGGTTATGTCACTAAAAGTCTCATTAGCATGAATTGTGAACTACCGGGATTTGGTAGACGCTTATGCATATAATAGTACTATTTGGGGACGATCACCCCAGTTCGCGCCTTGACGGTTGATCCCCGTCGTGCCACATTGATTGGTAAGCGAATTTATGTATGAGAAGATTTCCATAGCGTGACCTTTGTGACGACACGCTAATTTAGATGGGCAAATTGAGTTTCGGGCTAGCTACCCGTTGTTTGTTGTAGTAAGGTAACAATGTCATGCGACTTATAATAATCCAATTAACGAGATACTGCTATACGCACCGAATTACGATGTATTGCCTGACTAGCAATACGGGGTCATACTATTGATATTATGTTCGTGTTTTGGTTTTATATAACCATATTCATATAACGGTTTTTATTTAATCTATACAAAGTTATAAAACGTATTGTATGATGTTTTTACGACATTGGCTCGTATAATGATTTTTAAGGCAAATGCCTATATTATGATTTTCGATAAGGATTTGTATAAAAATGACTTTGGCTATTTTATGGCCTATTACAATGATTTGTACGAAATGATTTTTGGTAATAATTTTATACCAAAGTTATATTGATGAAATTTATTAAACTCTATGAATTCACTCGGCGTTATCGCTGACCTTTTCTTTTAACATGTTTTATCTCAGGTACTTGAAGGTAATTCTCGGGAAGACAACAAGGATTCATGGCCCGCACTTAATTAATAATTTCCATTCAAATGTTTTGTAAACTTTTTATGAAATAATATGACTTGGGACCTATGTAAATTTGATATTTATGAATGGAAATGCTTTATTATTAAACGACGCGATTCTTAAGCGTTCTCTATGATGTGAGTAATGTGCTATCCTGTAACACCAACAAGTCTTCCGCTGTATTGAATTGTATAAATTTGGGGGTGTTACAATATTCATTTGGGCCTAGGTATATGTTGAATCCCATTTTATAATACAATAGAGTAAATCTCAGAATTAGAAGATTTATATCTTCTTCATTTTACAAAACGTTAGGTCATGTATAGCTAGATTAGTAGTCTATTAGCTCTTTTATATTTGTTTAATATTTTCATATTAATATTAGAATATTAGAATAGTTTTAATTCTTGTATTGCGTGCCAAGTAGTATAAATTAGTGTTTTACATTTTTTTTGTATTTCGTGCATTTAATTGTGGTAATTGCTACGTATTTTTAGAATAGATGTATTACGTATAGTTAGTATTTTTACATTTTTTATACTTTTTGCCAAGTAGAAATAAATACCGAATTCGCTTTTATTAACCAAAAACAAATAAAGTCTTAACGATTAAATTGGATTTCAATTCGAGTGAGTCGAGTAGAAACCGATAAATAAACATAAAAAGAATTGAAATATTCATATATTAAAATGGCGCCGCTGCCGCTTCGCTCGTTACGATTGACGATTTTTCGTGAGAAGATTTGGATTTTGGGATCCGTTCACTTTTGAACGTTATTTTTCTGGTTAAAAATTCAAAAACATATAAAAAATCAAAAACTTAAAAATACAAAAAATTAAAAAAATCATTGAAATTGAGATTTTGCTAGTTGAAGAAGTTCGTTTTCTCGGTGTCTTAACGAATTGATTTCCGGTTTAAAGTGTGACTCAGTCGTTTTTGGTAAAAAAATAATATTTTTGGTTGTAGTAAAATAAATGTGCAAGACTTTAACGTTAATGACGGTAAATAAAAACTAAAACTAATTAAACGTAAATGGTGCAATGTTAAAAACGTTGAAAAGAAAGCTAATTAAATGACAAAAATTAAAGCGTGACGAAAATTAAATTTGACAAGTTAATTAAAATAAAAGCGTTAACAATTAAACTAAATTTTAATAGAAGAACACTTGAAACAAAATATTAAAACTAAACAAAACAAGCCTGATCGGAATGTCCAATCGGAATGAGTAAAAGGAAAGCTGATCGGAATGTTTTCAGATTTCCCAATAGGAATGCTGTCACCAAGAGCCTAATCGAAATAACCAAACAAAACCCCAGATCGGAATGTATAATCGGAATATTAATCGGAATGTAAGAAAAGAAAACAATCGGAATGAGAAAAGAAGGTTGATCGGAATGATCTAAAAAGAATGCTATCGGAATATATTAAAATGACACTAATCGGAATACAAGAAAATCTATGCTATCGGAATATCAAAGTAAAATCCTGGTCGGAATAAACTAAAAATACCCTAGTCGGAATCCAGATTTGAATCATGATAGGAATAACAAAACCCTTTTCCGACCAAGCAAATGAAACGCTGGTCGGAAAGTAAAACCCTTCCTCCCATCTTTCTTCTTTCTTTAATTGCATCATTAAGTCCTTAATCTTCTTAGTTCTTCGACTTTAATGACTTTCTCTCGGGATTTCTTTTAAACTCGTCTTGTAATTCTTCAATATATTAGACTTGAGTTCTTCGGGTTTTAGTGAACTTCCGTCTTTTGACTTTTTCTTCGATAAATCTTCAGAATTGGTCTTGGACTTCCGTTCTTTTTGCACTCTTGATTTCTTGACTTCTTCTTTTGTCTTTTTCTTCGATAAAAGCCCGTGAATTCCCGTGTTTTCTCCCCTTTTCACAATTTCGTCCTAAATCACAACAAAAACACAAACCACGCATAATTCTGACATTTACGACATAAAATACACGTTTTGGCTTGGTTATTATTGTAGTTAAGTGGTAAAAAGGATGGGTGTTTACAAACCTATCAAATCCCCTACACTTGACCATTGCAATGTCCTCATGCAATGCATTAGTTACAAAGCACGATTACATTTTCCATCATAATCAATCTACATTGGCCTTTATTAAAAAGATAGAAAATAACAAAACAAGTAAAGAAATCAAAATCATACCTTCGGGTTTTGGAAATGTCATGAATGATCATCATCCTCAAGTTTTCACTTTCTCCAAACCAAGCTTAAAAACGAGATCATTGTTATTATAAGTTAGCAAACAAACACGATCTCATGTGGGCCAATTATTTACTTAGACTCCCTTATTCCTAGGTGTATCTCTTATATTTCATTGTTGTCTTGAATGATCACGAGGATGCATTGTTGATTTATTTAGATAGTTTATTAGGCTGAAAATAAAGTGGGACGATTTAATCAATAGTTAGCTAAAGGACAAAATCTTTTAAAATTGCTTCTCGGGATCTCATAAAGTTCATATCTTGGCATAACTCTCTTCGCGATTTGAGACCATTCTCGGACCGATATTTGGTAGCGACTTCATACTTCAAATCTTGAGAGACGTTCATGAAATAATGGCCTTCTCTTCATAATGGGAATTTCTTCACTTGAAGTTTTAAGAGATTCTTCATATTTGGACCACGACTTCTTCATTTTTCTCCAATCTTTATTTTGGAATTTGATATACAACGATCCGCCTCCTTTTTGGACTTGGATCTATTTATTCTCATACCTTGTTAGGGTCTTTTCGGATAGACTTCTCCATGATCTTTTGGGGAGTTTTTGCTTTTCGTCGTGTGTCTCGATCCATATTGATTTTCGATAAATGATTCTTCACATCACTTTTGGATCTTTAGCAACAAAATGTAGCCCTCATGCCTTGTTAGGGCCTTTTCGGACTCGCCAATCTTCGCATCCCGCTTCAATAAGTTATGCCTTGGCTATGAAGTCTAATCCATACCGAGCAACTTTTAAATGATCTTGGGCTAGAAGCTAAGTAACTTTTCAAATCGTACAGCCTTATTTATTGCAGATAAATTTATTAGCAAGCGATGGGAGAATAGGCTCATAATTAACTCACATAAATTCACGAAATAATACCAAACTTATAATTGACTCTATCATCTCTCGTTCTCCACAGTTTAAAATCTCAAGGAATGAGACTCGTGGATGCTTAGCCTATTAATTCAATGTTTTGGGTTTTCGAGTCGTCTATAGGATCTTGCAAACTCTTAGACTTTTTCAAGTTTAGAAATCGCATTTTAAAGTTCCCTTGATAAACAACTCTCTATGATCAATTATAGGAACTTGCAAAAAGTTCTTGTTCTTAACCCGTGAGAGTTAAGACTTTCGCGTTTTGAAGATCCCTATATAAAAGCCAAGCAAAACTTGACTTAAACACATTAAGGATACTAGCTAGAGTAAACTTAAATAAGTAAACTCGGGTTGATCCAAAAGATTCACAACGTTTAAAAATTAAAACCACTTTATTAAAATTTATTCTAGCAACGAAAGAAAATAACTATACAAAGGGAAAAACTAATAGGTCAAAATAGATCAAAATTTTGAAAAATGTCAAAAAATTGATTTTCTGGTTAAAATGAGGACAAATACAAGGAAAAGACCACTTAACTTTGATAGAAGTCCCCCCTACACTTGATATAGACATTTTCCTCAATGTTTAAGCATGTGGGAGTAAACTTCCTTACACTTAGGACATTGTGCACGTTGTTTAAATCTTGCTAAGGAAGAGAAAACTAACGAGATTCCTATTTTAATATTGATAAATATAAAATAGTGGATCGAAAAGAGTTTAGGATAGAACTGGGAAGAAGGGAACACGGAATCACGGTTCGTCAAAAGTCATCAAGGGTGTGTCTTTGAAGCTCTAATCCCTGCACATGATAAGAAAGAAAACAAGAAACACCAACGGGGCTCCCCCTACACTTATGGTGAAAACAGGTAAATATAGATAGATAATTGGGTTGCCTCCCAAAAAGCACTTGTTTATATTAACCGAGTCACGAGCCTGACTCGTCCCCGAATTAAATGGTCCATGGGAAAGCCTCGAATGTAATACCGGGATCAAAGACCTTGTTCTAGTTCCCGGTGGACATCAACAAAGGAGAGGCGGGGGGATAAGTCTTGAATGGGAGAAAGGTTCTTTCAACATACGAAAAGTGTGTGAAATCAAGATCCACGGTAGGTGGGGTGGGTAAAGTAAGGACATTTTCATCCCCCAAAGACAATGGATGCTGAGCACACGGCAAAGCCGTAATGTTATCAATCATGAAATAGTGAATGTCACCTCCCGGGTCAAATCACTCATCCTCCGTAATAGTGGTTAAAGGGGAGGATGAAAGGTGTTCGGGAGGGGGACTTGGGACAATACCTTCCTGTATCAAATTATCAAAATAATATCCCCCTCCGTGTCATCATCATCAATACCCGGAGGTATGGAGTAAATGTCGATTTCTTCCAACAAGGGGTCATTATCTTCAACGGGAGGAATAGATGGAGGTAAAGACTCGGAAAGAGGAGGAGAAGTCAACTCTTCGATTTGAGCAATAAGAAGATGCACTTTCCGTAATCTATCGCGGAGAATCACGTCTTCCACCTCATCTTCAAGAGCAAGGTCATCGGTGAACTTCTTGTAAGCCGGATAGAATAGATCGTCATCGCCCGCATCTCCTGGTGGAGATTGAGAAATTTCAAAAGTGAAATTCTCATAGCGAGGAGAAAAATCGTCATCATTAGGATCGACCTCTTCCATAAGAGCAACGTCGTCCTCAGACTCCATAGCAGTCGGCATGTCACAAACCTCATCATCTAAGAATTTATCGAGACCAAAATCACTAATCTCATTCAATAAATCATCATCCTTAGACGCGTTAGGAATATCGAGAGTAGGAGTAGAAACTTCAATAGATGGTTCGAGAGCGTAGACATCATCGTCTTCATCATCATCATAATAGAGGGACAATTCCAATTAGGAGTGACATAGTCGGCTAACTCTTCCTTGATAACCTCCACATCTTTAAGAAGCTCATGAAGCAATTTTTGTTGTTCATCTCCTCGAGTATGTTCAATTAAACCAGTTCTATCCGACGCTGTAGTTAAACATTTTGGTGTAGAAAAGAAGGGAAAACGACCAAATTGGCTCAAAAAGGTGTTGGTGGTTTTCAAGATTTCGTCCACATCAAGGAAAGGTTGCCTTTCCTGATGCAAGTCAGCTCGGATTTGAGCTAAACTTTCTAGAACATGGTTCAAAGAAGTGAGTTGTTGGTCAAGACTAATTTGCTATGAGGATTGATGATTGAGGGTGTGATGTGGGGGCTCAAAGTTATACACATTAGGATGATAGCACAGAACTTTCTCAAAGACCTTCGACGGATCACAAGAAGAAGCATCGTGAGGGCCCCCACAAATATAGCACCACGGGTATGGAGAAAAATCGGGTGCGTCATATGGAAAGCTATTACCATTGTCATAATTGTAACCCGGTTCTTGCCCGTGATCATACGGGTATCGACCCGGGCACGAAACATGCCAATGAGAATCGCTTCCACAATAGATGCACGGGGGAACAGGAGGTGGATTAGAAAAGGACGAATTAGTCGAGTTGCACGATGGACAAAATCTGAATTGTGTGTAGTCGATATCGTTTCCGCACCGCTCACATGTACACCATTGACATGAGTCGTTCCCGTATAATCGTCTCCCACACCCGACGCAATGGACATAAGAATCCATAAAGAAAAATAGATAAGCAAGAAGAATATTTTTGGTGCAAAACTTTGAAAAAGAAATGCTTTTTATGATTTTTCAAATGTTTTTGGGATTTTTGAAAATTTTTGACACGAAAAATAACGTTCACGAGTGAATGGATCCCAAAATCCAACGCGTCTCTCACTAAAAACCGTTAATCTTCACGAAAAGAGCCGTCAGAGGCGCCATTTGAAATTGACATTTTGCTAGTTGAAAAAGTTCGTTTTCTCGGTGTCTTAACGAATTGATTTCTGGTTTAAAGTGTGACTCAGTCGTTTTTGGTAAAAAATAATATTTTTGGTTGTAGTAAAATAAATGTGCAAGACTTTAACGTAAATGACGGTAAATAAAAACTAAAACTAATTAAACGTAAATGGTGCAATGTTAAAAACGTTGAAAAGAAAGCTAATTAAATGAAAAAAATTAAAGCGTGATGAAAATTAAATTTGAGAAGTTAATTAAAATAAAAGCGTTAACAATTAAACTAAATTTTAATAGAAGAACACTTGAAACAAAATATTAAAACTAAACAAAACAAGCCTGATCGGAATCCCTAATCGGAATGTCCAATCGGAATGAGTAAAAGGAAAGCTGATCGGAATGTTGTCGGAATTCCCAATCGGAATGCTGTCACCAAGAGCCTAATCGGAATAACCAAACAATACCCCAAATCGGAATGTATAATCGGAATATTAATCGGAATGTAAGAAAAGAAAACAATCGGAATGAGAAAAGAAGGTTGATCGGAATGATCTAAAAAGAATGCTATCGGAATATATTAAAATGACACTAATCGGAATACAAGAAAATCTATGCTACCGGAATATCAAAGTAAAATCCTGGTCGGAATAAACTAAAACTACCCTAGTCGGAATCCAGATTGGAATCCTGATAGGAATAACAAAACCCTTTTCCGACCAAGCAAATGAAACGCTGGTCGGAAAGTAAAACCCTTTTCCGATCAGGGATGATCGAAATATCAGTAGGGAAAACGAAAATAAGCTAAGTAAATAAGCTACGAACTAAATAAGCACACAACTAAAAACTTAATGAAAACCGTATAAGAAAAACCTTATAAGCTAAAATTTAAAGACTTTTGAAAACATTAAAAGAAAAAGAAATTCGAAAACAACCTTTAAATAAAAATAGACTTTTATAAAAACTTAAGTAACTTAAAGATAAACAAAAATAAACTATAAAATCAATAAGCTAATAAGATCAAAAACATAAAAAACATGAACATAAATCAAATAAGAAACACAATAAGCATATAAACAATAAGATTAAAGCATAGAAAGAAAGGTAGAATGAGAGATAAACCATAAAAGTAAAGATTGACAATAATTAAAAGGAAACTTACTTGAAATTAAATGAATTTAAGGTGCAAGACAATGTATTTAAATTGACATGAATTTAAAGAACAAGTAATTAAAAGGGTGGAAGAACTAGTGTCACTCTAGCCAACAAAATGAAAATGAAATCCTAATCATCTATTTATAGGAGGATTAGGGAGGTGCTTAGGAAGCTTCCTCCCATCTTTCTTCTTTCTTTAATTGCATCATTAAGTCCTTAATCTTCTTAGTTCTTCGACTTTAATGACTTTCTCTCGGGATTTCTTTTAAACTCGTCTTGTAATTCTTCAATAAATTAGACTTTAGTTCTTCAGCTTTTAGTAAACTTCCGTCTTTTGACTTTTTCTACGATAAATCTTCAGAATTTGTCTTGGACTTCCGTTCTTTTTGCACTCTTGATTTCTTGACCTCGTCTTTTGTCTTTTTCTTAGATAAAAGCCCGTGAATTCCCGTGTTTTCTCCCATTTTCACAATTTCGTCCTAAATCATAACAAAAACACAAACCACGCATAATTCCGACATTTACGACATAAAATACACGTTTTTGCTTGGTTATTATTGTAGTTAAGTGGTAAAAAGGATGGGTGTTTACACACCTATCAATCATCAAAAGCAAATTCTTTCCTAAGATTTGCAAAAAATAAAAAAAAATATATTAACAAATCCAAAAGTGATGCTTTCCTAAGTGTTACACCAAAAATATTCCTCGTTATCCTCTATTGTGTTTAATTGTTTTTCTCAACCCCTCTTATTTTTAATTCTTCATGGATTCATATTATATAGGGTGTGGGTCGTCTGCTAGTCAATCATGTTATTGGTGTTCATGTGAGCGGTGCGGTATGGATATCCGTAATTATGAATTTGGACATTGTTCATTTTGCAATTCGAGCAATTCATACTTCACCTCTAATGACACTATCTCACCCTCTTCAATATATGACGACCCGTATCCGCAAAATGCACCGGGTTTTTCTCAATACCCGTGTTGCAACAATTGTGGGGGCCCTCATTATACTTTTTCTTGTTAACCGATGAATTATTATGAGCCCGGTCCGTGCTATTATTCCGGTTTTCATAACTTTGAGCCCCCACAATACACCCTCGATCATCAACCTTATTTGAATCCGAATGACGTAACACAAGCACTTCTTTTGAAACTTCATGACGGTGTAATTCGACTAAAAGAAACATGGGAGGAGGTAAAGCGACAGCAACAAGAGCAAGTATCTAATCTTAGTGCTT
Source organism: Glebionis coronaria (assembly GCA_025667525.1). Classification (NCBI taxonomy): domain Eukaryota; kingdom Viridiplantae; phylum Streptophyta; class Magnoliopsida; order Asterales; family Asteraceae; genus Glebionis; species Glebionis coronaria. The sequence continues at coordinate 600,848,529 of CM046877.1, read as the reverse complement.
ATACCTCTACGCCTCGTGTAATTCCTTATGGTTATGATGATGATGAGGATAATATTTACGATCTCAATCCATCATGTGAGACTACCACTCTTATTCTCGATTCTTCCACTACGGAGACTGATGCCTCTCTCATCATGGGGGATGAGGGTCTTATCACTATTCCTTGTGATGAGATTCTTATTCCAATCTAAAGTGAGCCTGATTGCTTCCAATAGTGATAGTGAGTGTGAATCTCTTTCTAGTGAAGATTCATTACCTCCCACCGACATCCTGGGAGATGATTCTTTGGGTTTCTCTAATCCTCTTTTTGATCTCAATGATGATTTTACTTCTAGTGATGACGAGTCACTATCCGATGAAGACGTTCTGAAACAAACTTTCAAGATTTATTCGAACCCTTTATTTGATTTTGATGACGCCTACATCTCTAGTGAGGTGAATCCTCTCTTTTAAGAGGGGATTGAGGACATTGATAGCCCCTTCTCTGTTGCTATTGATGAGCATTCTTTGGTAGCCATGCCACCTCCTATCATAGAGGAGATGGAGAGATTTGACCCTACCTTCCGTTTCATTCGTTTTGGAGAGGTGACACGGGTGGTAGATATTTCTTCTAATATTTCTCATACTATGTTGCCACCACGTCCTACCACGTGCACGCCCAAGCGGGTGATGTATCACTTTTACTCTCCTCATTTCATACCGGGGAATGAGGATGAGTGTTTTGATCCCGGAGGAGACGTTGATGTTGCTATTTCTTGTGATGTTTTACCGGTTATACCATCGACTCTTGCTTTGAGTTTCTATCAAGTGTCCTCGGGTGACACTTTGATATCTTTTTCTCCCACCCTCCCGCCCTTGGCGAAGACGAGTATTCTTAAGGATCGCCTTTATACCTATTTCTCGTATGTTATAAGAATCCTTATGCTTTTCTTCACTTATACTGTGAATTCTTCTTCTTTATTCTCATCCGGTAATGAGGATAAGATTTTTGACCCTGGCATATCGTTTTGAGCCAGTGGTGATTCTCTTACTCCCCCATGGGCCATTTAATTCGGGGTCGAGTCAGGCTCGTGACTCTGTTAAAAAACAAGCGCTTCTCGGGAGGTAACCCGATTATCTATCATTTTTATCTTTTTCTAACATAAGTGTAGGGGCGTGCATCTCTCCATGTGTGCTTGTTGGTATTCGTTTTTGTGTGCAGGGTTCCCTTGGATCGAGAAGACTTTCAGAGGGTTGATGTTGCTATTTTCCATCATCTTCTTCATTCAGTCTCCGATCGATCTTCATGTCTATACCAGGGGAGTACTCAGTTCTTATCTTTATCCATACATATCTGATTGTGTTCTCCTTCTTACACTTGGAATTATAGGATTAGCCTTTTGTGTTCTTAAGTGTAGGGGTAGCACCGTACCACTTTTGAACATTGAGGCCAATGTTCGGTTCTAAGTGTAGGGGGTTTATATCATATTGATCATATTCATTCCTACTTGTTTGCCCTCTTGCATCCTATTTTGATCAAATGTATGTTTGTTTTATTTATTTTATTAAATAATAATAAAACGTTTTTGACCGTGCGTGATTGATTTGTGCCGTAGGCTAGAACAAAGGGGATCCTGACTCTGCCTGAGTGTTGATCTGGCTGCTCCCTTAAATTTTAGACTAAGCTTTTAGGAATTGTGCAAATAAAAATGCTAAACGTGGAGTAGTTAGTTCTCTTTAGAGCTTATATGAGTAACCTGTGGCTTTTCCTCCTAGATTATAACTAGATTAGATAAGTGTGTTTTTTTCAATCCTTTGAACGTTAAAAATTGTGTTGTTATGCAAAAATAAATTCTTATGCAATTTTGATAGAGAGTCCTAGTTCAACTTTTTATTTAAATTTGAGTGAAAGCATACTTTCTTCAATTTGAAATAATGTCGAGTGAAAAAATATGAAAAAAAATAAAAAATAAAAAAAGTTAAATCGAATCGAAAAAAAGAGAAAAAAAGAAATAAAAAAGAGAAAAAAAAGAGAAAAAAAGAGAAAAAAAAGTGTTCAATAGAGTTAGAAGAGTCGACTGTGAATAAGTTTTTTTTTTTGTTGCTTTAATTATAATTGTGAGAATCTTGCTTTTTCTTAAATTTAAATCCGAAGTTGAACTAGAATTCGTCAATTTTGTATAAGAGTTTAGACGGTATTAGAGAGTGTAGAAGTTAAAGGTCCCTTGAGCTCCGATACTATTCTCGAGGGTGTAAAAACCTAGCCTCCTAAGCTTTGCTAAAGGACAAGCTGAGAAGAAAGTCGCTACATGGAGTGAACTCTCCTTTGAATCTTCAATCTCTAATTACCGTCGTTGTTTTTCATCTAAGTGTCTTTTATTAGCTTAGCGGTGATTTCAAGATCTTTGATTTCAAAATCCCACCAATCCCGGTACTATTCTCCATGGGGTATCAAAAGCCCGGGCACTTAACCGATTAGGTTGGGACGTTTCGAGAAGAAAGCCGCTACATGGGAAAGGCCATTTTTGAAACTTAAATCTCGTCATTTTCGGTGAGTCTAATATTCCACTTAGATGATTAGCAACCATAACAAATGTCGATTTTGAACGATCAAAATTTTGAAAATGAACACACTTGCCTATTATTTTATAATTATAAGAGTAAAAAGTTATGTTTACATAGGTTATTAGTATAAGTAGTGTTAGCATTTTGCCAAAACGTTTGCACAACGAATTTTAGCTTAGTTGGGAGTAATAAAAAGAGGATGACGATATTTATTCCCTGGAGACACCCAGTTTGCGTGTTTCCCGTTCTATGATCCTTATACATTGAATAAAAAGTCGAGCATGGCGAGTCACTATGAATTTTTATTTTTATTTTATTATACCAATTTCGAATAAAGTAGTTTTAAATTGTTTTTGGATTTAACTTTTGTAATAATAGTTGTTTGGGGGAAAGCAACGTGCTTAAGTGTAGGGGTGTGTTAAACACGTAATTATTCATGCATTTAGTAAGAATATCCCTTCATTTTTCGCATAATAAATAGCAAAAATGTATTTTTAGTGCATATATCGTTCATATTTGCTATTTATTATTGTATGTACGAATATTAAAGAAAAGGAGCTAAAACGAGGAAAAAGAGAAAAGACGAGCACGGGAAATGAAAAGAGCGCGAAAAGTCGAGTTTAACGGTGCATTCGTGTTTTATTGGACCAGCCCGACACCATTTAAATGGGTCGAACCGACCCATTATTACATCTTAAAGCCACAAGACCCAGCAATCAAATAGGACACAAGCCCATCAAAAAGAAAGGCACTAAAGCCCATTAAAAATGTATAGATCAAATTTGGGGCGTACAAAAGGAAGAGCTCTATTCTATTTTTTTTTATGGCCTATATTTTTTTATTTTGTAGCGTAGATTTTAGATTAGGCAACACTTTACTTTTTAGAAATCTTCCCTGCGATTAGAATTTTTAGAATATTACTGTATTAGTTTAGGATAGTTTTTTTTCTGTTATAATTATCTGTCTTTAATAACAATTCAAACGCAGCTTCCTTTTGTTTTTTTTTTGCGATCAGATCTGGGTAATATATAACTTTTAAAAACATTCCATTTTTATTTTATAAATTTTATCTTCAATTTTTTTTCTACGTAATATTAGTTAGTAGATAGATAGGATATCTTTTAATATTTGTAATATTCTATCCTCACTTTTATTAATATACTTTCCCCCTGTGTATTTTTTTATGAGATATAGATCCACTTTATTACTTCCCTTAAAAAATGGATGGATGCGTTTTTTTAAGGAGTAGTTTACGCAGCAATCAGCATTCCAAATCTATGACTCACATATATACTTTAATTCTTTTTTTTATTCCCAGCTTTTTTTATTTTACTTTTAGGAGTAGGACTGTTTGGATTAGAGTACTTTTGTATTTGTGTTTGAAGTTAGCTAATACTTACATCTCTTTTTAACCATATAACTAGTCCAATATAGCTATAAAAGTCTAACTTTCTGTAGTCAAAAGGAAATTGGTAGGTTAATTGTATGGGTCAAATTCATAGCATTATTCGTAATATGTTAAGTCAAATTTGTAATCAGTTGTGTTTTGTTCTCTTCATTAGGTCAACTAATAGTACTTAGTGATCTATTTTCATTTGGGCCTAGGTATATGTTGAATCCCATTTTATAATACAATAGAGTAAATCTCATAATTAGAAGATTTATATCTTCTTCATTTTACAAAACATTAGGTCATGTATAGATAGATTAGTAGTCTATTAGCTCTTTTATATTTGTTTAATATTTTCATATTAATATTAGAATATTAGAATAGTTTTAATTCTTGTTTTGCGTGCCAAGTAGTATAAATTAGTGTTTTACATTTTTTTTATATTTCGTGCATTTAATTGTGGTAATTGCTACCTATTTTTAGAATAGATGTATTACGTATAGTTAATATTTTTACATTTTTTATACTTTTTGCCAAGTAGAAATAAATATCAAAGTCGCTTTTATTAACCAAAAACAAATAAAGTCTTAACGATTAAATTGGATTTCAATTCGAGTGAGTCGAGGGCAAACCGATAAATAGACATAAAAAGAATTAAAATATTCATATATTAATAACCATTGTCCCTGATACCATTCTGTCACACCCCAACATGGCGGAATATGAGGCGCCACGTATGTATATCATCACAATATGGCGTGTCTATAGAGATAACTAGATGAAATTGAAATATCATAAAATGGTGACACAAATGTCATGACAATATCTCCACAAAATGCAGGAGTCTAGGCAAGTAGGTAACAGTCCTACCTCTTACCCAAGACAAACAATTACCACAAATAACACATCATAAAGGTGTCCACAAAGTATCACTTATTCTAAACACATAGGAATAAAATAAGAAGGAACGGGGATCTCCTTCTAAATGAAATCCTAATGCCTCCAAAACTAGCCACTTCTATTCTCAAGCTTAACCACATTCTCACCTGAAAGAGACACTAAAACACGTCAACATAAAGTTGGTGAGAGTCATAGGTTTAGACTCCAACGCCAAAATCAAACCATAAGCTGTGAATAATAACCAAATTTAAGAACATATGGACAATGTGATACAAACATGCATTAACAACTAATATTCAAGATTTAACAAACCAACCCAAATCTAAGGCTCCTAGCCTTACCAAACACCATGGTCCCATAGGCGCCCATACACCTATGAACCAATCCTAAGGCCCCGCCTTGTCATCATCCCCTTGGTACCAAGTCAAAACATAAAACAATCATGAATCAACTAGCAGTTAATCACATATTTATGCACAAGTCCATCACCAAACACAAAACATTCACAACATAATTTATAAAAACAAGACAGTGTCTCTTCCATCCCATCTGGAAGTCAAAATCATTAGTAGACATGGGACTATGAAACTCACCTGATAGAGGTTCTACAAAAATCCGCGCACTAGCAAAAAGCTAACAAACAAAAGCGCACAATCAAAACATGAACCAAACACTAAAACGGCTTATCAACCTATGATGGACATCGAACATTCTCCCATATATAGATACCTCATTTATATGCTCTAAGCATATCATTACACTTCCCTAACAAGTCCTTAACTTGGTTAAGTTTGATACCTATCCCATTCATATTTTACACAAAACAGTACCAACTTTTAAGTCTCCAAACTATAAGTCAAATGCCCACCTAACCATACCCATGACCTCTGTAAAGAAAATACTAGGCCCTTACATATGTTAGCTAACTCCTCCCCTTTGCCCCAACCTTAAAGTTACTGTTGAAGCCCCGATATATATATATATATATATATATATATATATATATATATATATATATATATATATATATATATATATATATATATATATATATATATATATATATATATATATATATATATATATACTTTTGTCTATCCGGATTTTACTGATTTTGAACATACAAAAAGATTGTTATGATTAGGGGGTCTTACCCTAACCTATTTTCTTATCCCCACCCCTGGTATCTTATTTAATATATAAACCAACTCCCATGCTCATAATAGGGATTAAATGTACATCTAAGTATCTCAATCACCTTAAAACATTAAATTAAACCCGACTGATTTCAAAACTGTTTTGACCTCCGACTGTTGTAACCTGTTTTTGACCCACCTCCCGACCTCCAATTTAGTTCTAGTTTCTTGCATTTGAAAGCAACTTCCATTACCTATTCAGGGATGCTTGGATCGTAAAATAAGGGTTTGTAGAACTCTAGATATGATCAAAACAATGAACCAAAAATTCTGCCTAGTTTTTAGAAACGAATTTAAACATGATTCAACCCTAATTAACATTACTAATTATCACCAATTATTATCCTAATCATGTTAATTGTTATAAAACCCCTAATTACAGATCTATTAAGAACCCTAACCCATCATATAAATTGATTACATATACAGTTTTAAAAAAAAACTTAAATTTTGAAATAAACTTTATAACTAAGTCCTAAATGACTTAAAACCATCCCGAAAAATACTCACATGAATAAACACCTTACCCGAGACCTCTAAATGCTAAACCCCAAATCCTAAAAACATACAATTTACTATAATACTTATACGTATACGTAAAACACCAAAATAACACCGTTTCATTTCATAGTCACTAATTTGTGAGCTCATGAACATGAAATAACCGTTCCTCGATTTACTTATGAGTACTTTATACCCATAAACGATATCCACACCAACCTCGTTCACGCAAAATAACATGTAAACAAGGAAAATCACATAGTCACACATAAATTAACCTTAAAATAAGACCAAGTGACGAATCTCAAAACCACAGTTGTCACAATAACCGAGGTCACCACAAAGCAAAGCTAGTGTTAATGGGGCAGGGTTCTTTCAATCTAGACCTAAGTTTATGTCTAGAAAAACTTGCTATACATGTGGGAGTTTTTCTCACTTGGCCTATAAATGTGTCAGTGCCTCAAAAGTCAACGCTGACAATAGGTCAACCATGGTCAAACCCAGACCTTATGTCCAACCAAGTCCACAAGTTACTAGACCAGCTCCCTTCTTTACTAAAGGGACAAATACTCATGGACATAGACCCTTTTAAAAGACAAAGTCCTGGTCTAACAGACAATGGATTCCTATTGCAAACCCTAATTTGGCGCTGACAAGAACAAATTCAGCATTTACAAGAACAAATTTAACGCTGACAGGAACTATTCCAATGCAGACAGCTCTAGGTATGGTATGCAAATGTCACAACAAGCTGGTGTTGGTTCTTATGTTAGACCAAGTAATAATAGGTACTTACAGCCTAAGGGAAAGGGGTCTAAAGCTTCATCTAGTTTGACTTGGAGACCTAAACAAGACCAAAACCCTAATTCTGATGTGATTTCTTTGACCTGTAACAGATTTCATTATATTTCAAAGGTAATGATTAAACCAATTGGGGTAAACTGGGTGATCAGGCCACAAAGGGATGAACAAGGGGTTGTTATAAGGACTAAATCTGTTCTTGTTGAACAACCAAATGAATCTAAGACTGCTCAGGCTTCGGTTCCTAAAGAAAACTAATTTGTTCTCTTTATGTGCAGGGCATTTAAATGCAGGTCAATGATCATGGATATTGGGACAATGGATGCTCTAGGCACATGACGGGGAAGGAAGATTATTTGACTAACTTTATCCCCATTAAAGATGGTGACAAAGTGTAATTTGGAGGAGGATATGGTACTATTTCAGGCAAAGGCACTCTTATCACCAATAATTTACCGTTTTGAAAACGTGTGTCACAAGTATGTGATAAGAAAAATAAGGTTCTTTTCACTGATACTGAATGCTTGGTGTTGAATAAGGATTTTAAGTTGCCTAATGAGAAGTTTATTGAGTATAGAACACCTAGGCATAAGGACATTTATAATGTTAATCTTAATGGAATTAGGATGAACAACAATTTGTCATGTCTGTATGATAAAGCTTCAGTAGATGAAAGTAATCTATGCACAGAAGGTTAGCACACATAAACTTTAAGAATATTAATAGACTTGTGAGACATGATTTAGTTGATGGTATTCCTTCAAAAGCTTTCCACAATGATCATTCTTGTGTTGCATGTCTTAAAGGCAAATATCACAAAGTCTCATTTAAGTCTAAACTTTTGCATTCTAGTTCTAAACTACTTCACTTGCTACATATGGCCTTATTTGGCCCAACTAATATAGAAAGTTTGAATGGTAAATCTTATTGTTTTGTTATAACTGATGACTTTTCTAGATTTACTTGGACTTTCTTTTTGGCCTTAAAAAGTGAAACTGCCACAGTTTTAATTAACTTTATTAGCCAAATTGAGAAGAAAACAGGGAATGAGGTTAAAATACTTCCAATTGATAATGGTGGTGTGTTTAGAAACCAATTGTTAGATGCCTTCTGTGTTAATAAAGGGATTACTAGACAGTTTAGCATAGCTAGAACCCCACAGTAGAATAGGGTGGCTGAAAGGAAGAATAGAACACTCATAGAATCACCTAGGACAATTTTGGCTGATGCTAATTTTCCCATTGCTTTTTGGGCTGAAGTTGTGAATACAGCCTGTGATGTTCAGAATAGATCATTAGTCAACAAAATCCACAATAAGACATCTTATGAGCTATTTTGGAATTGGAAACCCAATATAGGTTTTCTTAAACCCTTTGGATGTCATGTAGTGATACTTAATACTAGTGATGCCTTAGGCTAGTTTAGTGCAAAAGGTGATGAAGGCTACTTTATGGGTTATTCAGTGTAGAGTAAAGGATATAGGGTTTATAATAAGAAGGAAAAACGTATTCTTGAAAAAGTACATGTTAAGTTTCTAGAAAGTAAACCTAGTGATCCTGAGAGTGGACCAGATTGGTTCTTTGATCTAGAACCCCTATCTAGAACTTTGAATTATATGCATATTACTAATCCAGACATTGTCAAAAAGGATTCAAATGTTGTGGAAGAACCTATTGTTGAAATTGCAGGTAAACAGGTTGCTAAGGAGGAAGGATCACATGGAATTAAGTCAGACCCCATACTTGAGTATGTTACCATTCCTATATGGACTGATGGATTTGCACAAGCTGTTGTTGCTGCTGAAAAGGATGAAGTAGGGCCACAAGAAAAACCTGTTGATGAAAACATGCATGAATCTTCAAGCGCTGACAAAGGCAAATCCGACGCTGACAAGTTAAATGCAGGCACTTATAGCTCAAACGCTGACAACCCGTTTGACCATTTATTCTCTTCCAATACTTTTGAACAAGGTGAACCTTCCATACATCATCAAGAGGTTCATTCTAGTGAGGATGGATGTGGATATGAATATGATATTGGCAACATGAAGACTGATATTGAAGACAACACACTTATTGAAAGAGGAACACTTACAACTACCATCAAAAATCATCCTCCTTCCCTAATCATTGGTGATGTTTTGTCTCCTGTTCAAACAAGAAGGTCTCATCAGACTCAAGGAGGTTTCATTGCCAATATCCACAAGAAGGTTGATACCCCTCTTGTTCAGGCATGTTTGTTTGCTTTTTTTTGTCACAACAGGAACCCAAGAAGATTTTTGATGCTCTCAAAGAACCAAGTTGGGTGGAAGCAATGCAGGATGAGCTTCACCAGTTTGCTATTCAAGTTGTTTGGGAGTTGGTGGATTGTCCAAGGTATGTTAGACCTATTGGGACACGTTAGGTTCTTAGAAACAAAAAGGATGAGCGAGGAATTGTGGGTCAGAAACAAGGCATGTTTAGTTGCTCAAGGCTATACACAAGAAGAGGGAATAGACTATGAAGAGGTTTTTGCACCTGTTGCAAGGACTGAAGCAAAAAGGGTTTTCCTAGCCTATGCTTCTTGCATGGGTTTCACAGTTTATCAAACGGATGTGAAGAGTGCTTTTCTATATGGCACAATTGAAGAGGAGGTTTATGTAATGCAACCTACTGGTCTTGAAGATCCAGAGCATCCAGAAAAAGTGTACAGAGTCAAGAAAGCAATGTATGGACTTCGTCAAGCCCTAAGAGCATGGTATGGAACATTGTCCACCTACCTGGTGGAAATGGATTTAAGAGGGGCACCATAGACCAGTCCTTATTCACCAAGAAGATTGGTAAGGATTTTCTGCTTGTCCAGGTTTATGTGTATGACATTATCTTTGGTTCATCAAATCCAAAGATGAGTGAAGACTTTTCGAAGCATAGCACAGACAAGTTCAAGATGAGTTCAATGGGAGAGATGGACTTATTTCTAGGTTTACAAGTCCAACAGAAATAAGATGGTATCTTTATCTCTCAAGATAAATATGTAACAGAAAGAAGCTTGGTTTTTCTCCACCTGAAAAACGGGCTAGCACACCCATGGATAGGGAACACCGTGGGGGAAGACTAGAGATGGAAAAGATGTGGATGTCAGGCATTATAGATCCATGATTGGGTCATTGATGTATCTTACAGCTTCTATACCTGACATTATGTTTGTTGTGTGTGCATGTGCATGCCATCAGGTGACTCCCAAAGAGTGTCAACTTCATGCTGTCAAAAGAATCTTTAGATACCTTAGTTGCTATCCCACCTTGGGATAATGGTATCCAAAAGATTATCCACTGGAGCTTATTGGCTATTCAGACAATGATTATGGAGGTGACAAATTTGATAGGAAATCCACAACTGGTGGAGGTCAATTATTTGGGAGCAGATTGATATCTTGGCAATGCAAGAAACAAACAGTGGTGGCCAACTCTACAACTGAAGCAGAATATGTTGCTGCAGCTGCTTGTTGTGGACAAGTTCTATGGATACAAAACCAGCTGTTGGACTATGGGTATAATTTTATGCATACCAAGATATTCGTAGATAATAACAATACATTATGCATTATTAAGAATCATGTACATCACTCTAAAACAAAACACATAGAAATTAGACATCATTTTATAAGAGATTATTTTGAAAAAGGATTAATATAACCAGATATGGTAGACACAAAATAAAATGTGGTTGATCTTTTAACAAAACCTTTTGATGTTGGGAGGTTCCAGTACTTGTTAACAAGTATTGGAATGATCAATCTCACCTAAATGTGTTTTTGAAGTCATTGTATAGTTTGTACAGGATGTGTACTATTATTAGTCTTTGTACATGATTAGGTTTTCCACTTTATCTTTCTAACACTGACAAAGGTTATTTCAACGCTGATAAGTTTTCAAATAGACGCTGACAGCAATATGCTAGTTTTGTGGTTTTTGATCTAATCATGCCGGCATTATGAGCATTATACAAATGGATACAAAGTTGCATATGGATCTTTTGGCTGCTAAGAATGGGTTCAAGTTTATGGATGATGGTTGGAATGTTTACATTCCTATCTTGACATAAATTTTTATTACATACATTTTATTTGGAAACTTTGTATATTATAGGTTAAGGGGAGGTTTAGGAAACCTTTAGGATTTTTGGGTATTCTTAGAATACTCTTATCACAATTCTTGATATTTTCCACTGGTGAGTACGAGTTAGTTTTCTAAATCATGAGGCACTTTAGCATGCAAAGTTGATATACTGTGCACGATGCCAAGACTTTTTGGCCTAGAATTGGATTTGGTCGGTTGGGAGACTTGGGAACGTTTTTATTGGGCTTACTTGGGAAGTTACAAAGGGTTTATATGAGGTAACTTCATTGTTAGGAACTTTGGTTAGCAAGGGACACTTGAGGACAATTATGTCTATCTTGCTTAAGCAAGTGTGCATGAATGGACAGTGCTTGCCACCTTATAGTGATTTTCAGTCTATGAGTTATCTTCACTAGGGTAAACTACTTTGTTAAGGTCCTTTTTATTTTTAATTTTTTTTAATTTTTTTTGGACGCTAACATTTTTCTTTCCAAACGTTGATAAGACCAATTTGTACGCTGGCATGGCACAATTCCAACACTGACAAGAATATAGCCATTAGGCGCTGATGTTTAATTTTTGACCGTTGACAAACATTGGGTCCTACCTAGTTGTTATTTTTGACGAAAATATAGGCCGTAATATTAAGAGTTGGTAACTTTTAATTAATGTATGAGATAAGTTATATATTTTTCAATATTTTATCATTACTTTTTGAAAATAACGGCCTCATATTTTAACCAATTGTATGTTTTCACCTCTCCTATAAATTTGGCCTATTTCTTTCAAACAGGGTAACTGCTATTCTTGTCTAAACTATAATCTCTCAAACCTTCATCTCTCCATAACTTTTATCATAGTTTTCTTGCATCAATATTCATGGCACCAAAGTTTAAACCTGCTTTATTGGAATTGGGATTCAGAAGTCAACACAACATGGTGGTTTATTTGGAAGCTTATAATACTCAGTTTCCCCAATACACACAGATGGTTGGGTATTTGAATGCGTCCCATTAAGGTATGCACTTTCACATACTCCTCTTGTCCCTATCACACACATTAAACAATTTTGGAACACTGTCAGTTCCTCAACAGTTAATGGAGTGATTACATTGACTGCTACTGCCCATGGGGTTCCATAGGTGGTTACTGAAGCTTTGGTTTGCCAAGCTTTGCATCTTAATGATGTTGATGGTATAACCACCCTTCCCCTTGCATATCTAGAGCAAGGACTTCAAGCTTTGTGGTATAATTTGCCCCCAGTGGGCCATTTAAATAAGTATACAAAGCAACAATTTCCCCCTACTTGGAAGTACCTTATACATGTCATCCTTCAATGTTTGAGTCCTAAATGCTCCTCACACAATGAAATCAACCGTTCAGTTGGGAGTGCGATTGTGTGTCTTGCAACTAGGAAAAATTATAATTTTTCAAAAATGATTTTTGATGGCATGTGTCATAATAAGGGTAACAAGATGACTCTTGCTTACCCTAGGTTTTTACCAATGGTTTTTGACTTGCAAGGTTACTGCAATAGAGATCATAACATTTTTTATACGATCCCTGTTCAAAAGAAAATGATTTTTGGGAATATGAACACTAAACCATACAGAGACCTACCACTTACCCCAACCATGATTGTTGTCATTGAGGCAGTAGCGAACCCACAACATTAAGCAGACTCATTGCCTGAACAACCTCCATCACCCTAGCATATGGAAATTGACCCAGAACCATTCGACGCTAACACTCAAAATGTTGGTGTTGACACTACCAATCCAAACGCTGACACCCTTTTACCACAAACCCAAACACCCCCTACCACCCAACCAGACCCTCAATCCACTTCCTCTTCTACACCCTTAGACTATAGGTTGGAAAAACACCAAAGGATTGCTGGAGTGTTCTCCTCTCGTGGTCCTAGCCATGTAGTAGAGAGAACCACCACCACAAGTGTGGTTTGTGACATGGGTGGGGCTGGGACTATTAGCTCTAGCTTAGATGCAGGCCAAGACAGTCCCAACGTCATTAAGACCCCATCCATTCCCCATGAATATACTTTGGGAGGTCAAATTCCCATTCTAGAGGAGGGCATATTGGAACCTTATACTCTTTTGGAATTGACGGCGGTTTGCTTTAGCTTGTAAAATCAAAATGCAGACCTTTTATAGATTGTCACATGTCAGGGTCTTCAACTCAAGCAATTGAGGGAGAGACTAGTTGTTTTGGAGACTTCCCAAGCTAGGAGGAGGCAGGCAAGATTCCTTTCTTCAGGGGAGGATTCTTACAAAGGGGAGGAAGATGCACCAACATAACCTTTTAATTTGAGTGACAAGGGCTCACAGTAAGAAGAAGGTGGTTCTTTTGGTACTAAATAGGTGGAAGTTGCTGAAGATTTGACTAGCTTGAAGGAGAAGTCTGTTATTGATGTCTCAATGATCACTCCAAAGAAGCCGTCATTTGTGGAGATGATGGAACAGGTTTCAAATTCAGTCGCTGATGTTCATAATTTGAGCGTTGACAAGAGCAAAGAAGGCGTTGACAGACCTACAAGTATGATTGGTGTATCCCAACCACCAGTTATTATTAGGGATGTTACAACACAAGTACCAAAAACTACTTTACCAGCTATTGGAGCAAAAGACAAGGGTAAAGAAGTTTTAGTGGAAGTTGAGGTGCCAAAGAAGAATGCAGCCTAGAGACAATTTGATCAAGCTTTGGCTGCACAACTGCAAGAGCAGGATTAGGCTAGCACAGATAAAGAAAAAGATTGTAGTGATGATGATGAGAGTTCTGGATCCAGTGTGATGATAATAGAGGATCCAGAAAGGTTAGAGTATGGTGAGGATGATTTAGCCAAGGAGAGGCTAAGAGAGTTAAAAGGCAAAGTGGATTTTGATATGCCTGAAGTTAGAGAGATGTACTTTGCATGGGATAACAAGTCAATAGAGAATCCAGAGATGTTCATCACTAGACAAATTTGGGGATTGGAGATCTTGTTGAGAGTGCAGGAAAACTGTAAAGTGATTTTGAAGCGCAAGGCTAACAAGGTATTTTCTAATCTCAAAATGGATAGGAGAGAGCTCTACTTTATGTTGCTTAGGTGTCATCAAGGTCGGTGGACCTACTACAAGTTCAAGAAGCTATCCTTTGTAGAGTTGGAGTTTCGGGCTTATCCAATTTGGTTAAGAGTTTGTGAAGAAAATACTATGAGACTTCTCTTAGATGAAAGGAGAGAAGAGATTGAAGAAAAGTTGTAGATCCAAAGGGCTTCTATTGCACCAAGACTAGTGAAAAAGGGAGTTCCTACTGAGTTCCCAGTTCTTGATCAAGTGGATCCTAGTGAAGCAGTTATCAGAAAGAGCATTAAGCTCTCACCATTGGAAGCTTCACATGTTGCAGAGGTACTACCTTTAGATTATAGAAACCCACTAGTTAACTATGAAGAAGATGCAAGTAGTTCTGGATGATCACCAGATATGGCAAGAAGGTACATATTTTTACTTCTTTGATCTCATTGCTTGCAAGCCTGGATAGAGAATACTTGGTAGATCTTTGGACATTGATGAAGGCCAAGTGTGGGACTAAAGCACCTACTTCAGTCAATGGAATAAAGATCTGGACATCCTTCAAAAGAAGGATTGAACCAGATGAATCAGATCCAATATGGTTGGATCTGGATGATATCAGTAGACTACAATGGCGTCTACATTCAGCAGCTAGTGTTTACCATTTGAGCACTATAAAGTTTTCAGAATATCTTCTTGTGGATGCTCAATATCCTATGTCCAAGGAAGTTTTGAAGAAGATGGTGTCTACACAGCTGGAAATGGATTATACTAGTGATGTTTGCAAAGACTTAATTAGATTTATTTATTATCTAATTAAAAAGTAATTTGTATTTGTAAGAATCCTCCTTGTACTTAGTTTTTATTCAGAAACTTGATTACTAGAGTAGATATCAAGTTTACGGGAGGATTGTTGGGAATAAAATGAGCCAAGACACTCAGATGCTGACAAGAGTAAATTGGACGCTGATAGGAAAAATCAAGCGCTAACAGATAAAGCATTGACAAGAGATATCCAAGCGCTGACAAGAAGAAGTCCAAGCACTGATAGGAAAACTTATTCAACACGTTTATTACTTGAAGAAAAGATATACTCAATATTGTATTTTCTATATTTATCTTTTTCTAGAATAGTTGATAGGTTATCCATTGTACTGACTCCTTGTTTTATAAAAGTAGGTCGTAGGGTTTATAGTTTATTCACATTATTCAGTTTTCGACTTTCATTGTACTCAAGTTTGATTATCAATCAAAAGTGAAAGTTTGGTTTATTTGTTTTACTTGTTCTTTAATCTAAGTGTTAATTCCGCATAACACTTGGATTTTTCATATAACAACAAAGTTTCTCTACGTGTTAAACTTGATTCAATCTTGTTAACAAAAAGCTAATCGATCTAAGTTTAAGATCAACAGATACATCAAAAACTTTTTAACTCCTTCTAAATTCCTAGTGATGCCTTAAAAATTAATTTTGAAAAGTTAGAAACTCTATTATTAGCTAGAAAAATACCAGTTGATGCCAAAGCAGTAGGTATTTGATCAAAATATGTACTTTTTGAGCATAAACAGTGAATAATGGCATGAAAAAGCAATTTCCATTAAGGTGAAAATAAACCTTTATAGAAAGTAAGGCCATCATGTATCTCTGTGTTATTCAACTTGCTAAGTCCATTATCATCATGAAGACTTAAACTAGCCCTTAACAGTACCTCGATCACATAAATATTTATATTATTCACCCTAGCCCTAATGCATGTTTAATTATGACGAGTACCTAAGACAGCAGTATTCCAAAATTGTGTAACAATACGAATAGAGACAACAGGACTTACAGTAAGCGCAACACGAACATGACTTCGAGAGAGAAATCCAAGTATCTCGTGAAAACCAATAGAATCATCATTCTGAACAAGGTTAGAAACTAGTTTGTAGATATCACTTGTAGAGCAGCCATTAGTATTTTTGATGATCGAAAAATTAGAGAGTAGGTTATTGATATAAGAGATAAGAATAAAAGATTAGGTGAATCAGTTGTATAGTTGGAGTTATCATTTATGTAAATAACAAACCCAAGCGCGAAGAAACCGCCAAATTTACAAAAGAGACCCTCAATGGTAAAACGATTATGTAGCAGCACATGGAACATACATGATAGTTGGATTTGTACTAGTGATACATGGATCCAAAACGGTACTTCACAAATTTGACCAGTTCATGTATTCCTCTATCATTATAACCTCTTTTATCTTATTCAATCAACCTGCAATCACATCAAAAACACAAAACAAACACTATACAATAAAAATAGCATAAAAATTGTACAACTATTACCTCCCCTTAACATACGCAACACTTTATTGGTTGAGCATACCAATATGTGTTGCCAAGAACTCAAATCTCTTTGCATCAAATGCCTTGGATAATAAATTAGCTACATTGTTATTTGTATGAATCTTTAAGACCAGAAGAAGCTTTCTGTCATAGGCATCCCTTATAAAGTGATGTCTTATCTCAATGTGCTTGGTCTTGGAGTGAAAGACTGGATTCTTGACAATACAAATAGTACTTTCATTATCAACGTAGATCTTGGTGTTCATGAAGTTAAAACCATAGTCGAACAGCTGATTTTGAATCCAAAGAACTTGTCCACTGCAATGAGCAGCAACTACATATTGAGCTTCAATTGTAGAAGTAGGAACAATAGTTTCCTTCTTACACTGCCATGATATGAGTCTTCTGCCTATGAATTGACAACCTCCTGTTGTGGATTTCCTATCATGATTGGCTCTAACATAATCACTATCTGAGTAAGCTTCCAAATCAAATATTGAGTCTCTAGGATACCATAATCCTAAATTAGGTTAACTTTTAAGATACTTAAAAATCCTTTTCACAAAATGTAGATGTGACACCTTTGGATTGACTTGGAACCTTGAACAGGCACACACATCAAACATAATATATTGTCTTGAAGCTGCAAGATACATCAATGAACCAATCATTGACCTATATAGGTGAATATCAACATTTTCACCATGTTCATCTTTTGACAAAGATTTCTTAGCTTCAAAAGGTGTGCTTGAACTCCTTGTATCCATACATAGGAATTTCTTTAAGACTTCAACAACATATTTATCTTGGCTGATAAATATTCCATCCTTCCTCTGTTTGACTTGTGGTCCTAAAAAGAAGGTAAGTTCTCGCGTATAACTCATATGAAATCTTCCTTTCATCAAAGGCTCAAACTCTTCACATCATGATTTCTTGGTTGAACCAAAAATAATGTCATCAACATAAACTTGAACTAGGATAATATCCTTAGCATTATTTTTTATGAAGAGAGTTGTAACACCCTCATTTTACATTTACGCTGCAGAACATTTATCTAGGGTATTACTTCATAGAACAAAATTCTTTATATTTCATTGAAAAATTAGAGTTTTACAATATGAGGTTCCCAAAATCTAGAATAATTTCAGTCTTGTCCCTCTTCATGCCATCCTTGTGCTGCTCCATGCTATCAGTCACCATTTATATGAGATATATGCTTAAAGTCAACACAAAGGTTGAGTGAATTCATAGGTTTTAAAAATCAGTTTGAATACAATATCAATTTTCCTGAGCTACGTTGTTATTTGCTTGTTAGTTTGAATAATATGATGATTCAATTGCCCTAAGCTCATGATACCGCGACTAGACATAGGAAGCAACAATTTTCCCATATGAGGAAGTCTGCCAAACTATCCTTGTGTGCAAAATAAAGTATGCATGTTTAACCACTGAGGTGCTAGTAAGTGCGACTTTCCCAGACAAGAGATGTCAGTCTCCAATAGTAAACATAATTTCAATGAATCATATCTGGAAAACATACCAACAACATTTGTATTCCATTTTTAGCATATATCCCCTCACGGGTTTTGAAATCATTTAGAAAGCATTTAGAAGTGAGGCTATGACCTCACCTTATGTCCATAGAATCCGATATGATCAGATATATATCATTCACAGATAATTAGCTTGATCATAAAACCACAACTTGGTCTCATGAACAAAAGCTTGATCTCACACAAACCTGGATTAATACATTGTGTATAGTATCAAGTATTTCGATTTTTGGTTCAATGTTGTTAAGTGTTGTTTATATATTCTTTCATTAATATTTGGTGGTAATTCTAGCATCAGTGTTCGGGCCATCATACTCAGAAGCCATTCTATAAACGTTTGAGGAGCGAGGGCACTTTAAATGGTAAACCCAACCACTCAGTCAAAACGTAATATCGAGATGGAACATCTTTGTACAAAGCTCCCTACTAACATTAAACTTTCAGTACTTCCCATGTTCTTAATTAATCTTCTTTAGTTTCAAAATTGTCAAAATTAGTCCTTTTGGTTACACTTTGGTAGAATTACACTTTTAATCCTTAAAGTGTATAGTTTTAGTATTTTCATTTTAAACATTCAGTATTTAACCTTAGGACATCAAACTTTCCAACATCTATCATATTAGATTTAACTTTCAAAAAATGACACTTTTAGCACAAAATGTTAAATAGTTTCAAAAATGACATTTTTAGTCCCTATACTTTTAAAAATCTCATAACAACCTCAAAAATGCACCAAATGATCTAGGATTTAAAAAAAAGTTTCTAAATATGTTTATAATAATAATAAAAACATTTCATCAGAGTTATAGCTTTTAAAATAGGTTTTTTCTTATTATTTCATGTAGATTACAAAACTAGGGTTTTAAGACATCTTTAACTTATAACTACCATTTAAAATGATGAAATGACTCAGTTTCTTTTAGATTATCTTTATAACATCTTATTAACAGTATAAAAACTCAAATAAAGTATTATAAGAAGATCAAATCATAGCTAACAAACTGATTACCTAGGATGCTCCAAAATGGCTCCTAAATGGCTATATGGACTATATCTTCCTCATAACTCTTCAAGAACTCCTATAACTTCTTCCAAAGCTTTCTACTGATCTTGGGACTTCTTAGAGCTTCAATGGTGATGGTAGAACAAAATTTATGTGTGTTTAGGTAAGAAATGGATGGATGGTTCTAATATGAAGCTAAAGGCTCCTATTTATACTATTTTCAACACTTAGCCTCCAAGTTATGCTATGAAACGTGTAAGAACCATGGATTAGTGACTAAGGAATCCTAGGAAAGATCTATGCAAGTCTAAGAATGAGTCATGAGGTCTAGGATAAAAAATATATGTATGTGGTACATATTAAGTCACGACATCATTTAAATAGGAACAAGGATGTGGGAACTTCAAGTAGGTGCATAAACTACTTATAAATATCTCAAAATATCTATTAGTACTGATCTTAAGTTTAAATTTTGTAGGGAAATGGTTTTGAATCATTTTTGGAGGGAAAAAGTAAAATCGGGTACAAACTAGGGCTTGTAAATTTATACTTTGTGATTTTAGCGATTAATAGTTTAGAAATGTGATTAGTGATGGATTAGGGTTTAATTAGGGTATATACATTGTAATTAAGAAGTTTGGGTCTTTGGTTTGATGTTTAATTAAGGATTGATGTAAAAATGGGAAGAAAACTTAGGCGGGTTAGGGTTTTCTAATGATCTAGGGTTTAATCTTAGTAAATGTGATTCTACTTAAACTAACTACTAATTTAAACTCAATTTATACATCCTACATTTTCCTCAAGGTGTTCATGAAGTCCATACATTGGTTTTATTAAGTTATTCTATGTAAACATGTCTAAAGGGTGAAAATACCCATTTTGACCTAATTTACAAACCATGCATTGAAATCTTGAACATTGTCCATTAGGGTATTTGTACATTGTCTTAATATAATATTATAATCCTAATGAAGTCCTATAAAGTATAATATAAGGATTTTAAAGTTTCTTCGGGTTGAGTGGATTACTTAAGTCTACAAATTCCAAATCTATGACAAAAATTGACGTACTTTTCTAATAGATCTATTTACCTTATTAACGCGTAAGTATTTAATGACTCATGAAATTTGGGTAGCATGTAACAGTTTAAGCACTCCACGTAATAACACATTTAAGTAAAAGCATACAGTTTGAGAACACAAGTATTTCAGCTTTATCAGGTCTATACTTGTCTTATATCGAATCTCTTTAAGTCCATTTATAAATTCTCACTAACATAAAGAGGCGTCCAACTTTATGCAAGGAAGAAATCATAAATTTGGTGATTTAAATTTATTTATTTGACTAAAGAATCGTCCTAATTCAATCAAATAAACGGAATGTAAATCATTGACTTAGAAATTTCTGACATAACACAAATATAAACAAATGTTCTACCCTTAAGTTTCCTTTTTACGTTGGCGTGTGTAAGACGTCTTGTATATAAAATCTAGGAATACGGTTTTCTAGAGACGAACGACGCTTAAATCGAAGATGGTATCTTATTCCCTATAAAATACAGAATAATCTTAGCAAGCATATGATTTATAAGGTCACTTTCACTTACAAATCCTAGTCCAATGATCTACTATGTTGAAAATCCGACACCAGATGGTGAAAATTTCTGTGTGATGCAGGGTGCTTTTCTTAAACAGAAGAAAATTTCCATTATATTCATAGTAGGTTGGTTTTATAATCCTATGTTCTTGTTTACTAGACTCTACGGATGTTCATTCACTGCCGAGTTTACGCTTAAGATTTCTCTGATTTTTGCACAGGATTGTGCTTAATTACCTTGTCCATTAACTCTTTGGGTAGAGGTAAATGACTTTTTTCAAAATGTAGGGATTTTGGAAGTGGTAATCTTTCTTCAAAATCTTCGATAAAATTTCTAACAAAATCTTCTGATGAATTTTCTTAACAGAATTTTAGATGAAATTCCATGACATAATTCCATGATAATATTTTCTGGTGAAAGCTTTTATCGTTCTATGAAATAGGATCTAACTCTACTACCCCTTGAAATTTCCTCGTGTATGTCTCGAGGTTATTTTCGTTCATCATTAGATAGCAGAGTTCTTCTTTCATCTTCTCGATAAGAAATATTTGAAATTTAATCAAGCGATCTTATGTATTTCTTTTATCTCAATGGGTTGAGTATAAAGAATTTACCAAGTGACGAAGTGCTATCTTCTTATAGCAAGCTTCACTTTATAATTTCAAATACGATAGGAAAGTGAATTGGCTCCTTCAATCCAACGGGTGATACTAATAGCATCTTTTCTACCTTAGATATCAAAAACTAACTAGTCAATGAGTCTTCTTCTGGGTAATACTTCTTATTGACAATTTGCACTTGTAGGATTGTAACCACATCATCGTCAATTCCTCATCAGATATTTTTTAGGGTTTAGAATGAGAGGAAAGAATAATTCAGAGTCCAAGGTATACTCATATCAGAAAAAGTTTGTCACATATGCATAGGAATACATATAAATGTTTATCGAACAGAAGGTATATCTTTCGGGTTCATTTGGTAGGGTGTAGGGTAAACTTAACATGTTGATATCATTCATATCTGAGGATAATAAATCCACTATGATACATAGTTCCAAAGTTTATAACGGATTTATAAAGATATGACTCATGCATAATCGTAACATAAATTTTCCTTGATATGGAATAGAGGAATATAACGGAAAATGTATAAACTCGACTTTTAGAACAAGCTTCTCTTTTACAATATCCTATAGAAGAATCTTTTGATGGACAAAAGTCAAGAATAGAATATTTCTAGAAAAATTGGTCTAACACCCCCACAAATGCTATGCGCAGCGGAACTACAACATTTTGGTGCTAGGCAGTTATCATCACACACAAGATATATCAAACGACTCAAAGAGACGTAAAAGTTTTAACATAAATTAAGCATTGTTAAAAACATACATGTCTACGGTTTTCCAAAACCCAAGATGATACAACACAGAGTTAGCGTTTTGGTCCCCACGAATCTCAACCCCAAAAGATACATTTTCGTTAACCTGACAGAAAATTAAAAGTGTTCATAGGTTTTACAATCTCATTTTGAACATATGTATTATAAAAATCAATCACGATCATTCATAGAATTGTCGATCAAACAATCTATTATCAAGGTTATGACAATTGTGTTTAAGCTCATGACACTAATCCCTTAACTCAATCACCCGCGTAATAATTACCGACGTGATTAAGATGAAACCATTGCCCCTTCTAAAGGCATCAGTTGCAATTATACCTTATCTCTTATCACAAGTTATTCGTCCGCATGGGGTACTCAACGTACTAGCCCTCGTCTCGGATAGGGTCGTCAACCCCATAGTACTATCAATTGTATAAGCGGTTATTTTCAATACACACAAGAATTAAACAATAGTTAATAGTTCATGAATATAGGGTCTTTTGCAACTAGGTACTCAACACAATTTAAGGCAACATTCGGGTCCAACAATCATTCATGACATATGTTCATTTTATAAAAATAGCATGCATCTCCCTCGCGGGTAAAAATAAATTAAAATAGTAGTAAGCGAGGCTACAAATTCACACCTTATGTATATAGGATAGTCGACGATACGAATGACGATCACTGACGATGATGAGGATGCCCGGGGAATTCAACACCTAACAAACAATAACGCGTAATGAGTAAATCTCATTTATAAACTTCAAGTACTGTATAATATGTACATATTAGTCAATTGTGATAATTACAAACTCACGCCAAAACCAAACAATTAATTGTTATTAGTTTTATACGATTCATCTATGTTATTACCGTTATTACCCTTTTTACGTTTTTCGCCGATACTTACCAAAAGAATGGGCTGTTTTCCTAGACTTAAACCCTTTTATAAAATTTGGGAAATTTATAAAAATACCTTAAGACCTGTAGAAAACCCATTTTTAATCCCATTAAAATTTCTCACTTTTATGACCCGTTACTCAACACATTACTAAACATACGTTTTTCGGACTGATTTTGCACATTGACCATGTTGGACTTGTTTGACCCATTTAAAATACACCATACCCGTTCAAAACCTAAGCCTAATTATAGACTCACAAATGCAGGTTTGAGACCAAAAATAAACTTTTAATCTATTACCAAACTATATCTATGGTCCCCGGGATTTGACCCAAACCAAACATAATTTCAGATTATGAAGGTTCTCATCTCCCTGTACACGTATTTTCAAAACATCATAACTTTTGACTCGTTAGGAGTCGTAAGCTCTTTCTTATACCAAATCGAAGCTAAGACGACGCTCTACAAGTATATCCTAGTCTCGTGACCTGTTTGCAAAGTCAAACTTACAAAAACAAGCCTAAACAATCTGCCTAATATTACCCTTCTCAAAATCAACCCAACACTCGTTTCCAAACCATTTTATCGACACCTAGCCTTAACTTAATCACTCCTAACCATTACTAAACATCCTAATCAGTCCTTAACACCAAAAATATCAAATCCATCCTAAAACCCATTCACTAAATCAAACATGCAATAAGCTTTACCCACTCAAAAACATCTAAAACAATGAATTAAACATAAACCCACAAGCAAGACATCAATCACCAAGATCCACCAAACACCCCCATATTTCCATGGGGTGTTGGTGATCAATACACCCCAACCAAATTGATTTTGGTTGGTTTGTTGGGTGATTATTCATCACTTACACTCCAATTAGGCATGCATTAACCCCATTAACATCAAAACTAATTTTTGAAAAACTCATTTGATTCTTGAAAATTTTTATGAATGCATGTTGGATTAAAGCACATCAAAACACTTGAAATGATTAATATAAATGTGGTCTAACCTTGATTTTAATCAAAACAAAGTAGTAAAAAAATTATGGTGGTGGTATGGTGGTGTTTGGCTGTCGGCCTAAAGAGAGAAAAGAGAGAGAGAGTGGAAAATTTTGAGTGTGTTTGTGTTGTGTGTGTGTGTTGATTTTTCTTTTTGTAAAATTGGGAGGTCCTTGTGTGCAATATTGGCATTCTTTTGGCCTTGTATGAAAACGACATCAAATGTTTCCGGGAATGACTTACTAGTCGACTTGGAAAATTTTGCGGGAGTTGGGGGTCATCCCGAACACTCCAAAATACTTTTAGGACAATTTAAATGTACCCGGAAAGCAATAAAACGCACTCGATCGACTTAACATGAACCGAAAGTAAAATCCTCGAAAAAATTATAATATCGATAAAACGACAATAAACATAGAAATTTGGGCATCCATCGGGATCGTAGTCGTCATCGTTCTTCTTAAATCGTCAATCGTCAAGATTACGACCTCAAACATTGGTTTCAACCAAAACAATAAAATATATAGTAAATAAAATTTCTTAAAAATTTCAAAAATAGGCGTAATTTAGGGTAAGATAAGTGACCTCGGTTTCTGGGTATCACATCCACCCTCCTTAAAGAGAGTGACGTCCCGGCGCTCGCCTCTTCTTATACTCACATTTCGTGCCGCTGGAACAGATGAGGATATCTCTCCTTGAAAAAGTCCTCACGTTCCCAAGTGTATTCCGGTCCACGCCTAGAATTGCATCGATCCTTCACAATGGGAATTCTACTATGCTTCAGCCTCTTAACCTCTCGGTCCATAATTTCCATTGGTTCCTCCACGAAATGCATTTTATCGTCCAGCTGAATCTCGTCCAAAGGAATCACCATTTCCTTATCCGCCAAACTCTTCTTCAAATTTGATACGTGAAACGTGTCGTGAATAGCACTAAGCTCATTCGGCAATTCTAACTTATATGCTACCGGTCCAATTCGTTTAACAATCTTGAATGGTCCAATATACATCGGACTCAAATTTCCTCTCTTCCTAAAACGAATCGCACCCTTCCACGGCGAAACCATAAGCATAACCATGTCTCCGACCTCAAATTCCAACGGTTTTCTTCTATTATCGGCATAACTCTTCTGTCGGTTTCTTGCAGCAAGTAAACGTTTCTTAATTTGCACAATCTTCTCTGTCGTCTCCAAAACCATTTCGGGTCCAGTCAACTGAGTCTCTCCTACTTCACTCCAACACACAGGAGATCTACACTTCCTTCCATACAACGCTTCGAATGGTGCAGCCTTGATGCTCGCATGATAACTGTTATTATACGAGAACTCCACTAAAGGTAAGTGGCGTTCCCAACTTCCTCCAAAATCAATCACGCATGCTCAGAGCATGTCCTCCATCGTCTGAATAGTTCGTTCGCTTTAGCCATCAGTCTCAGGGTGATAGCTGTGCTCAAACTCAATTTGGTGCCCATCGCACGTTGAAGAGATTTCCAAAATTCCGAAGTAAACCTACTATCGCGATCCGAAATGATCGATAAAGGTACACCATGTCTGCAAACAATCTCCTTCACGTACACACTGGCAAGTTTCTCCATGCTGTCCGTCTTCTTCATAGGTAAAAAGTGAGCAGATTTCATCAATCTATCCACTATTACCCAAATCATATCACATCCACTAGGAGTTCTAGGTAAATCCATCACGAAATCCATAGCGATCTTCTCCCATTTCCATTCTGGGATCTCTGGTTGTACCAACAGCCCAGACAGTTTCTTATGTTCGGCTTTAACCTTCGCACAAGTCAAACACTTACTGACGTAACGAGCAATCTCCGCCTTCATATTCGGCCACCAGTAGACTTTCTTCAGATCATGATACATCTTATCCGCTCCAGGATGTATCGAGTACTTCGACTTATGAGACTCGTTCATAACCAAATCTCGTACTCCAGGCATTCCTTCCTTGGATGGACATAGTGGTAACTAAATCCGATTCTCAAAATATCTCAGCCCGTCTGAGCTAACCACAAAAAGAGGTTTCAATAGTCTCCCCAGATTCTCAGCACCAACATTTTCTTTCATTAATCCCTTCTCTTGAGCTTTCAATATTGTTTCGGTCAAATCAACACCCTCAGTCATCACTAATGCTCTGACTCTCAAAGGTTTCTATCGATCCTTCCTACTAAGTGCATCCGCTACAACGTTCGCCTTACCAGGATGGTAGCGAATCTCGCAGTCATAGTCACTCAGTAGTTCCACCCATCGCCTTTGTCTCATATTCAACTCCTTTTGGTCTAAAATGTGCTGCAAACTCTTGTGGTCAGTGAATACAACACACTTCGTCCCATACAAGTAGTGTCTCCACAACTTAAGCGCAAAAACTACAGCTCCCAATTCCAAATCATGTGTAGTGTAGTTTTCTTCATTCTTCCTCAATTGTTTCGACGCGTAAGCAATCACCTTCTCACGCTGCATCAATACAGCTCCATAACCCTTACGAGACGCGTCACAATACACCATGAAGTCTTCGATTCCTTCAGGGAATGACAAAATCAGAGCAGAACATAATTTGTCCTTAAGTGTTTTGAAAGCGATTTCTTCATCATCTCCCCATTCATACACCCGATTCTTCTCAATAAGCTTTGTCAACGGCTTTGCAATCAACGAAAATCCTTCGATGAATCTCTGATAATACCCAGCTAAACCAAGAAATTGTCGAACTTCAGTCGGCGTTGTCGTTGCCGACCATTCCTTGATTGCCTCTACTTTGGCAGGATCCACGCGAACTCCTTTGCTATCAATTACGTGCCCAATGAATTGCATAGATTCTAACCAAAACTCACACTTTGAGAATTTCGCGTACAACTTCTCTTTCTTCAGCAGATCCAATATCTTCCTCAGGTGCTTCTCGTGCTCTTCCTTGCTCTTGGAGTAAATAAGAATATCATCGATGAATACAATGACAAAATACGGCTTGCACACTCGGTTCATAAGATCCATGAATACTGCAGGCGCATTTGTTAGCCAAAAAGGCATCACTCGGAATTCAAAGTGTCCATACCGCGTACGAAAGGAAGTTATAGGAATATCCTCCTCTCTAACACGCAGTTGATGATACCCTGATCTCAAGTCGATCTTTGAGTACACACAGGAACCTTGCAATTGATCAAACAAAATGTCAATCCTCGGCAATGGATACCGATTCTTAACCGCCAACTTGTTGAGCTCTCTATAGTCGATACACATTCGAAACGACCCATCTTTCTTCTTCACAAACAACACTGGCACTCCCCATGGTGATGAGCTCGGTCGAATAAATTCCTTATCCATCAACTCTTTCAATTGATCCGATAACTCCTTCAACTCTGATGGTGCTAATCGATAGCGTGCACGAGCAACTGGTGCAGCTCCCGACATCAAATCGATTCGAAATTCGACTTCACGGGTGGGCGGTAAACCCGGCAACTCATCAGGAAAAACTTCCGGATATTCTCGAATTACAGGTACCTCTTCCAACTTTGCCTCTAAGTCACCATCACTAGAAACTTGTGCCAGAAACACATCACATCCATCTTCTACATACCTCATCATTTTCAAGCAAGATATCACTTTCAAACGAGAGGTGCATTCATCTCCCTTCACAGTCAAAACCCTATTCCTCAACGGGATTTGAACTAATCTTTCTCCACAAACGATCACAGCACCATGCGCCATTAGCCAATCCATCCCAACGATCACATCGAATGATCCTAGCTCTATGGGCATTAAGTCGATATCAAAAGCGTAATTCCCTAACTTCAAGGTACACCCTCTTAGTATAGAATTTGTACTAACGATCTTCCCATCGGCTAATTCCACGTTATAATTAGTCGTTAGCATTACCGGTTCTCTATTCATATGACGACTAAATTTTACATCTACAAATCTCTTGTCGGAACCAGAATCAAACAATATACTAGCATAACGAGCGTCAAGTAGAAACGTACCGGTAACCACATTAGGGCCTTGCGGTTTATCGGTGGTACCTACTCGATACACAACAGCAACATTATTTCCTCCTTGCCTATTTCCAGCCTTCGGGCAGTTCCCCTGCTTATGCCCCCTTTCTCCACACCCAAAGCAAACCATCACCTTCGTGGCATTTTCCCCAGTAGCCACCCCTTTAGCTCGGCAATCTGCAATTCTATGACCCGCTTTTCCGCACTTGCCACACGCAGGTGGGCAATTCCTTATATGGTACAAATTACATCGACCACAATGGGGATTCAACTTAGCTCCTCTAGGGGTAGTGACAGCCCTCATCCCATCATTTCTTCTCTGGTTGAACTGCTGGTTGTGGTTCTGACCTTGGTTACAACGGTTTCCACCACGATTTTGACCTTGGGATTGATTCCACTGAGCTGCTTCCCACTTTCTCTTGTTCCCCTCGGCAATGTAGTCCTTATTATCTTGCAGCTTGACATCCATTAGTGCGTGAGCCATTTGGACTGCTTCATCGAATGACCCAGGCTTGGATGAAGTTGTCTCACCCTTGATATTTCTTGACAAACCCTTGATGTACTGCTTCATTTTCTTTTGATCATCAGCAAAGGCATCGGGACACAAAAGGCTCAATTCAT
The DNA here is from genome assembly GCA_025667525.1 of Glebionis coronaria. Classification (NCBI taxonomy): domain Eukaryota; kingdom Viridiplantae; phylum Streptophyta; class Magnoliopsida; order Asterales; family Asteraceae; genus Glebionis; species Glebionis coronaria. The sequence goes on along the minus strand of CM046877.1, from coordinate 600,819,640 downwards.
TAAACCTCCTTGTATACGCGGTAATGTCATTGTTCCTCAAGGACAAATGCCTTAACTCATCTTCTAGCTGACCCAGCTCTTCTTCGGGACAAAACTTTTTGGTCAAGAGAGCCTTGGTAGCAGTCCAAGTCCTTGCATTTGCTACCGCTAATCCAACAGTGGCTACTTGATTGTTCCACCAACTTAAGGCGTCATCGAGAAAAGTGACAGCTGCAAACTTGACTTTATTTGCCTCTGAACATCCGCTAATTTCAAAAGTGCTTTTGATCTTCTCCAACCACCTTCGGAGTTCTAGGGCTCCGCCAGTGCCACGAAACTGCGTGGGATCGCATTTCATAAAACCAGCATAAGTACACTCCCTTGGGGCTTGCTGTCTTCCTGCATTACCACCTTGATTTGGGTTTTGGTTTGCACGATCCGCTTCGAGTGCATTTGCAATTGCTTCTTGAATCATTGTGTTCACACGGTTAGCTGTTAGCTTTGGAGGCATGGTGAATTCTCAAGTACACCTCTCTTAAAAGACAGGGAAAATAGAAAACAAAGTAAGTATACACATCAAGATTAAGATGGATTTCTCTTTCAAGACATAATATAAGTACAACAACACATCACTTCAAGGTTACTAATATTCATCAATCACATCACAAAAGAGCAAATTAAAGACATATCGTAGATTATGAAAGGTAAACATGGATTGCATTGATAAATCAACAAAAATCTGTGACAAGTAATGCCACTACAACCATACACCAACAAACTTAAGTCCTCAAGTTTTCATCACAATACCATCATACAGGAGTGTAAAATAGTTCGATTACAATGATCAAAAGATAAAATAAAATACAAGTAACTAGTCACGTGGTGATCCACACGACCTCTTGGATGGTGGTTCTTCTTCATCCTCCTCGGGCTCTTCATCACTGTCTTCTTCGTCCTCGTCCATCTTCCTCTTTCCCTTATCATTCGGCTCACACTCAGTTACCTTCTTTGTTCCAGAAGTAGATCCACGCCCCACTGCTACCTAATTCCCTAAAGTGATACACACACCCCTGGCAGGTGGCTGGACCATGAAATCATTAGCCTCCAACTCTGAGTCATCTACAAATCTCCAATCTTGTGGCAGGGATGCTCTAACACGATGCTCCCAACTTCGCATCCTAGTCAACCTCGCCCGATCCTCCCTAACTTGCTCAAGACTAGCACTCAGGTTTGCTATCATCGATCTCAAACTATTAATATCACTCTTATTCGCTACTCCATCAAATTCAACCCTTGCAGATCTTGCCAACAACCTCTGATGTGCCCTCTCATTCTCGTCGAACCTTTTGATTACTCTAGTTTCCACCACGTACCGTTCGTACATCGACCTATCCATTCTTCTCAAAACAAGCGGAACGTCACGATAAGCTCTTGGTCCGGGGCAGATAACTCTTGCGATGTTCTGATGAAGAGAATTAGCGCTTGCTGCAGCGTCGGAACTTCTAGGGATACCTGGCATACCAATCAGATGAGAAATACGAGTAGGCCTGGGGAAGGTAGTACTCCTTCGGTCGGGGTCCTGAGCTTGCACATTGTCCGTCTCGGCTTGTCCTTCAATAGTTGTTCCAACATTTCCCCCTTCGTTTCCTACGACGTATTCGTCTCCATTTCCGTTAGGCGATACCTCGGCCATTAAATAACAGAGAATTTCGGAGGGTACGTAAGATTACTATTCAATATTTATAAATATATGCATGCAAATGCAATGCAAAGGTGGTACACATGCCCAAAATGCGATAATATGATGCTCATGCATATGTAATACAAGAATTACGGTATCGAGTACTCCACGTACAATTTCAATGTTTACATATAGTAGTTCAATATCTACGTAATAAATACCCATATATATTACTTCAACTCAAAGGTATACATCTATACCGTTAATACTAAAAATACACCTTACCGGAGCCATGCAGGATAGTTGTGTGCTTGGACAATTTCTTACGACACCAAAAGTTATAGTTTAGGATTTTTCAAAATGACCTAGTTCTCTATAACTCATGGCTCTGATTACCAATCTCTAACACCCCCATAAATGCTATGCGCAGCGGAACTACAACATTTGGGTGCTAGGCAATTATCATCACACACAAGATATATCAAACGACTCAAAGAGACGTAAAAGTTTTAACATAAATTAAGCATTGTTAAAAACATACATGTCTACGGTTTTCCAAAACCCAAGATGATACAACACAGAGTTAGCGTTTTGGTCCCCACGAATCTCAACCCCAAAAGATACATTTTCGTTAACATGACAGAAAATTAAAAGTGTTCAAGTTAAATATGGGTGGAAAACAAGTAGACGTCAAGTCACACACAACTCCCATCCTTTGCATGCTTCATGCTATACTTCATCGATTACCTGAAACACATTCTAAATTGGGTCAACAAATAATGTTGAGTGGAATTCATAGGTTTTACAATCTCATTTTGAACATATATATTATAAAAATCAATCACGATCATTCATAGAATTGTCGATCAAACAATCTATTATCAAGGTTATGACAATTGTGTTAAAGCTCATGACACTAATCCGTTAACTCAATCACCCGCGTAATAATTACCGACGTGATTAAGATGAAACCAATGCCCCTTCTAAAGGCATCAGTTGCAATTATACCTTATCTCTTATCACAAGTTATCCCTCCGCAGGGGGTACTCAACGTACTAGCCCTCGTCTCGGATAGGGTCGTCAACCCCATAGTACTATCAATTGTATAAGCGGCTATTTTCAATCCACACAAGGATTAAACAATAGTTAATAGTTCATGAATATAGGGTCTTTTGCAACTAGGTACTCAACACAGTTTAAGGCAACATTCGGGTCCAACAATCATTCATGACATATGTTCCTTTTATAAAACTAGCATGCATCTCCCTCGAGGGTAAAAACAATTTAAAATAATAGTAAGCGAGGCTACAAATTCACACCTTATGTATATAGAATAGTCGACGATACGAATGACGATCACTGACGATGATGAGGATGCCCGGGGAATTCAACACCTAACAAACAATAACGCGTAATGAGTAAATCTCATTTATAAACTTAAAGTAAAGTATAATATGTACATATTAGTCAATTGTGATAATTACAAACTCAGCCAAAACCAAACAATTAATTGTTATTAGTTTTATACGATTCATCTACGTTATTACCGTTATTACCCTTTTTACGTTTTTCGCCGATACTTACCAAAAGTATAGGCTGTTTTCCTAGACATAAACCCTTTTATAAAATTTGGGAAAATTCTCAAAAATACCTTAAGACCTGTAGAAAACCCATTTTTAATCCCATTAAATGTTCTCACTTTTATGACCCGTTACTCAACACATTACTAAACATACGTTTTTCAGACTGATTTTGCACATTGACCATGTTGGACTTGTTTGACCCATTTAAAATACACCATTGACCCGTTCAACACCTAAGCCTACTTATAGACTCACAAATGCAGGTTTGAGACCAAAAATCAACTTTTAATCAATTACCAAACTATATATATGGTCCCCGGGATTTGACCCAAACCAAACATAATTTCGGATTATGAAGGTTCTCATCTCCCGGTACACATATTTTCAAAACATCATAACTTTTGACTCGTTAGGAGTCGTAAGCTCTTTCTTATACCAAATCGAAGCTAAGACGACGCTATAAAACTATATCCTAGTCTCATGACCTGTTTACAAAGTCAAACTTATGAAAACAAGCCTAAACAATCTGCCTAAAATTACCCTTCTCAAAATCAACTCAACACTCGTTTCCAAACCATTTTATCGACACCTAGCCTTAACTTAATCACTCCTAACCATTACTAAACATCCTAATCAGTCATTCACACCAAAAATATCAAATCCATCCTAAAACCCATTCACTAAATCAAACATGCAATAAGCTTTACCCACTCAAAAACATCTAAAACAATGAATTAAACATAAACCCACAAGCAAAACATCAATCACCAAGATCCACCAAACACCCCCATATTGCCGTGGGGTGTTGGTGATCAAAACACCCCAACCAAATTGATTTTGGTTGGTTTTTTGGGTGATTATTCATCACTTACACTCCAATTAGGCATGCATTAACCCCATTAACATCAAAACTAATTTTTGAAAAACCTATTTGATTCTTGAAAATTTTTATGAATGCATGTTGGATTAAAGCACAACAAAACACTTGAAATGATTAATCTAAATGTGGTCTAACCTTAATTTTACTCAAAACAATGTAGAAAAAAATTATGGTGGTGGTATGGTGGTGTTTGGCCGTCGGCCTAAAGAGAGAAAACAGAGAGATAGTGGAAAATTTTTGAGTGTGTTTGTGTTGTGTGTGTGTTGATTTTTCTTTTTGTAAAATTGGGAGGTCCTTGTGTGCAATATTGGCATTCTTTTGGCCTTGTATGAAAACGACCTCAAATGTTTGCGGGAATGACTTACTAGTCGACTTGGAAAATTTTGCGGGAGTCGGGGGTCATCCCGAACACTCCAAAATACTTTTAGGACAATATAAATGTACCCGGAAAGCAATAAAACGCACCCGACTCGACTTAACACGAACCGAAAGTAAAATCCTCGAATAAATTATAATATCGATAAAACGACAATAAACATAGAAATTTGGGCATCCATCGGGATCGTAGTCGTCATCGTTCTTCTTAAGTCGTCAATCGTCAAGATTACGACCTCAAACATTGGTTTCAACCAAAATGATAAAATATATAGTAAATAAAATTTCTAAAAAATTTCAAAAATAGGCGTAATTTAGGGTAAGATAAGTGACCTCGGTTTCTGGGTATCACACTTGGTAAGTTTCCTTTCTCTTTCTTCAAACTTGCGGGTTATGTTCAATTTGATAATTATCATTATCATCGAAGATAATGGAAATTCCAAAAATATATACTTTGTCAAGTATATGCTTTCTTCTTGAATTAACGTAATTTCATTCATAATCATTTGTGAGAAAATCGAGAAATAGGAATTTTTTATTTCTCAAAAATAAGTATGAAACGACAAGATGAGAAACACAACTTTTATTTATTAACAACGTGTCTGTTTAAACTTATAAGACAAGCTTCTTTGTTAACATAAAAGTAAAGACATAAAGTTGAAAGTATTTACAACTTAATACTCTAATATTTTCATCTCTCCCTCTTAAGTTATTTGATGGCATAAAAAAGACTTCACATGTGGGCTCGATGTCTAATTTGAATGTCCTCGATGACTAACTCAAGAGTATAAATCTTCAGTCGAGCGTGACCAATATCTTCATCGTGTATCATTTGTCTTTTCCACAACTTATCCTTGATTTCTTCAAAATCTAATTCTAACTTCTCAAAATCTCTTTGTACAATTCTTCGGCCTTTCCTAAGCCCTTCAACTTTATCTTCAAGACTTTCAATACGCTCGGGAGGAAATTCTTTCATATAGGGTAGGACATCTATAAGTTGTTGATTGGTATTTTTAGGTAAGGTTTCAGATATAGGTGATTGTATATTAATTGGGTAAGGTGATGGAAAATCTTGGTGTTGAGGTGTAAATCTACTTCTTCATTATATGCTCGTATAACTTTCATATAGGGGTCGTCATTAAAAGGTAAAACGGCTTTTGGGATTTTCTGATCTTTTGGTGTAATTTCTGAAGTATCATAAGGATTATTCACCGGGAGAGTGGAAATATACTTTGGGAAGTTATCAGGAATACTTGCAGAACGTTCATCTTGAGAATCCGATAAGATAATAGGAGGAAGATAGGGATACCTATTTCTAGAGACATCGATAAATCTTAACTTAAAGTACTTACAGATAAACATTGTATTTAAACATGATATCTCTTATGCATAATATAAAATAAACTTACACATAATCCTAGGTAATATCAGTACAGTCATTCTTATAGCAGCACTGGCATTGGCACGGAGGACTTTTTTGAAATTATTTTAAAAGTAGTTATAGTCAAGATTTTAATTCTTGTTCTGTATAACCATGGCTCTGAGTACCAATTTGTAACACCCCCATTTTACCTTTACGCATCAGAACATTGATCTGGGGTATTAGTTCATAGAACAAAAGTCATAATAATAGAAAACAACTCAAAAGAGTGATGAAATAAACTTTCTTTATATTTCATTGAAAAATCAGAGTTTTACAATATGAGGTTCCCAAAATCTAGAATAATTTTAGTCTTGTGCCTCTTCATGCAATCCTTGTGCTGCTCCATGCTATCAGTCGCCATTTATCTTAGATATATGCTTAAATTCAACACAAAGGTTGAGTGAATTCATAGGTTTTAAAAATCAGTTTGAATACAAGATCCATTTTCTTGAGCTACGTTGTTCTTTGATCGTAAGTTTGAATAATATGATGATTCAATTGCATTAAGCTCATGATACCGCGACTAGACATAGGAACCAACAGTTTGTCCTTATGAGGAAGTCTGTCAAACTATCATTATTTGCAAAATAAAGTATGCAAGTTTAACCACTGAGGTGCTAGCAAGAGCGACTTGCCCAGACAGGAGATGTCAGTCTCCAATAGTACTATTTACGATATTAGCGCTCATTCTGAGAAATGGTTAGCACTTCACAATTAAAAAGGGACTTTCATAGGCAGCAGTAAACATAGTGTCAATGAATGATATCTAGAAAGCATACCCAAAAAACTTGTATTCCATTTTCAGCATATATCCCCCTCACATGTTTTTAAATCATTTAGAAAGCATTTAGAAGTGAGGCAATGAGCTCACATTATGTCCATAGAATCCGATATATGATCAGATATATTTCATTCACAGATAATCAGCTTGATCATACAAACCACAACTTTGTCTCATAAACAATAGCTTGATCTCACACAAACCTGAGTTAATACATTGTGTACAGTATCAAGTGTTTTGATTTTTGGTTCAATGTTGTTAAGTGTTGGTTATATATTATTTCATTAATATTTGGGGGTAATTCTAGAAGTAGTGTTCGGGCCATAATACTCAGAAGCCAACGTTTGAGGAGCGAGGACACTTTAAATCCTAAACCCAACCACTCGATCAAAACGTAATATCGAGATGGAACATCTTTGTACAAATATCCCTACTAACATGATACTTTCGTTAGTTCCTCATGTTCTTAATTAATCTTCTTTAGTTTCAAAATTGGCAAAATTAGTCCTTTTGGTTACACATTGGTATAATTACACTTTTAATCCTTAAAGTGTATATTTTTAGTATTTACATTTTAAACCTTCAATATTTAACCTTAGGACCTCAAACTTTCAAACATTTATTATAGCTTTAACTTTCATAAAATGACACTTTTTCCCAAAAATGTTAAATAGTTTCAAAAATGACAGTTTTTGTCCCTATACTTGTAAAAATCACATAACATCCTCAAAAATGGACCAAATGATCTAGGATTTTAAAAAAAAGTTTCTAAATATGTTTATAATCATAATAACAACATTTCTTCAGAACTATAACTTTTGAAATGGGTTTTTGCTTTTTATTTCGTATAGATTAAAAACTAGGGTTTTAAGACATCTTTAACTTATAATAACTTCCATTTAAAATGATGAAATGACTTAGTTTCTTTTATATTCTATTTCTAACATCTTATTAATAGTATAAAAAATCTAAGAAAATATTAAAACAAGACCAAAACATAGCTAACAAAGTGATTACCTAGGATGCTCCAAAATGGCTCCTAATGGGGTATATGGACTATATCTTCCCCATAACTCTTCAAGAACTCCTAGAAATTATTCCAAAGCTTGATACTGATCTTAGGGACATCTTAGAGCTTCAGAGGTGGTGGGAGAACATAATTTATGTGTGTTTAGGTAAGAAATGGAAGGATGATTCTAAAATGAAGCTAAAGGCTCCTATTTATATTATTTTCAACACTTAGCCTCCAAGTTATTCCATTAAACGCGTAAGGACCAGGGATTAGTGACTAAGGAATCCTAGGAAAGATCTATGCAAGTCTAAGAATGAGTCATGAGGTCTAGGATAAAAAAATATCTATGTATGTGGTACATATTAAGCCACGACATCATTTAGATAGGAACAAGGATGTGGCAACTTCAAGTAGGTGCATGACCTATTTAGAAATATCTCAAAATATATATTAGTACTGATCCTGAGTTTAAAGTTGGGAGGGAAATGGTCTTGAATCATTTTTGGAGGGAAAAAGTAAAACCGGGTACAAAACTAGGGCTTATAACTTTATACGTGTGATTTTAGTGATTAAGAGTTTAGAAATGTGAATAGTGATGGATTATGGTTTAATTAGGGTATATACATTGTAATTAAGAAGTTTGGGTCTTTGGTTTGAAGTTTAATATAGGGTTTGATGTGAAAATGGGAAGAAAACTTAGGCGGGTTAGGGTTTTCTAATGATCGAGGGTTTAATTTTAGTAAATGTGATTATCATTCAACTAACTACTGATTTAAATTCAATTTATAAATACTATATTGTCCTCAAGGTGTTCATGAAGTCCCTACATTGGTTTTATTAAGTTATTCTAAGTAAACATGTCTAAAGGGTGAAAATACCCATTTTGACCTAATTTACAAGCCATACAAGGGTGAAATCTTGTACCTTGTGCATTAGGGTACTTGTACATTATCTTAATATAATCTTATAACCTTATGAAGTCCTATAAATATTTATAGACTTACCCAAAAAGAACTAGGTAGTGATTCCATGTAGATATCTTAATATTAGGATTTTTAGGTCATTAATCATAATGATTTTCTATATTGGGTAATTAGCGTTTGTACCTTTATATACACATATTATAGGGCTTATATAGTATGTTTATGAATTCTCTGGATTCTACATTTTTAGTTTAAGGGTTTTTATAGGTTGATCATATTCTAGGGACTATTATGGGAGCTTAAGTTCCTATGCTTTGATAATTTGTACTTTATGCTTTACCAACTTGTAACATGAATTGAAATGAATGTATAATCTTAATATGATGTATAGTTGAGTTTTATAATTTATGGCAAAAGATTATACTCTAATTCAATGTGAAATGGATTTTATATGCTAATCTTGGTTACTAGGTCTTAACTTGTAAATAACCTTGGATTAGTGAATATTAGCATTTTGTGATCAATTAACTTTCCTTTGTTTGATAGATTTTAATTAGTACATTGATGAGATGGCATTTATACATGATCTCATCGTTCTTTTCGGTCTTTAAACGCATAAAATATCATTAAAATACCATATAAATGCTTGTGTTTGTTTACTTGTGTATTTTAGGTATGGATATCATGAAAAAGACAAAAGATCATAAGAAACAAGGAAAAACGAACACGAGAAACGAAGCCGCACAATGAACCGGGCCCATGTTACGGATTTCTCCAAGAAAAACCCTTGAAGATTTGAAGTTGTACAACAATGATCTCTCATTTATGAAGAAATGACACTTAATACCCTTGTATGTTCATAATTACAAGTTTGGTCCCTTAAGTTTGTCAAAATTTCAAAAAGGTCCTTCAACTTTGAATATTTGGCATGTTTAGTCCCTCAACAATTCTAAATTGTCAGCAATGGTCCCTCATGAAGTCAAACATCTAATGAAGACCTTCAAGTTCAAGAAAATTACACATCTAGTCCTTTTAAAATGGATAAAGGATAAAAAGGACTGATGTTGTAAATACGCCGAAGTTATTTATGCCCTAAATCCCTTTTTGAAAACTGTTTGTGGCAAATGTGTGAAATCCGAAACTTAATTAATAAAGGGGGTCGTTTGTTTTGGCTGAAATAACTTATTAAACAACTTCCACCAAAGACCAAGGACCACTATTGCCAAAACCAAACATTCAAACCTGTTTATTGCGCCAAACACTTAGCTTTCCCCTAATTTCGGATCAAACAAGTTACTTTATTGAAGTAGTTTACGTCTTTTAGGAAAAAGAACGTAATTAGGGTAAGTATTAAACAAGTAGTTTAGGAAAACCACAAGTAAATGACCCAAAGTGGGGATCGTTCTCAAGGAGGCTAGCGTGTTATCTAAGAAATGACTAAGAGTTTGTGATTATAATTATGAGAAAAGAAAATATAGAGAAGGATGACAGTTACGATAATATTAAACTAAGACGAAAAGTCGTGCATCTAAAACCGTAAAATAGTGATGAAATTTAAAAATTAACCTAAAAATTCCTAGAAAATTACAGTAAATCCTAAAAAATGTAATTAGAGTTTACAAAAAATCAAAAATCACTCAAACCTTTTATTTAATTAAATAATAATTTTTTAATGCTAATTAAAGCCCAAAAAATCAATTTAATTAAAAAAAAGCCCAAAATGAGATTTTTCTATTTGTAAACCTCTAAAATGACTTAACTAAATTTAAAACTATTTTTGAAAATTTTAAAATTAAATAAAACTATTTAAAAATGATTAAAAACTAGAAAATATTAAAATAATTCTAAAAAGTAATTAAATGATACTAAAATTAATCTAAAAATCTTAAATTCCTAACTTAATGTATTTGAACTAGGAAAAATGAAAAACATGCAAAAATTTAAAATTTAATGTTTAATAATAAAATAATAATAAAATAATATTAAAAATCCAAAATTTAAAAATAAATTCTAAAAAGTTGCAAACTAGTTTATTTTAACCTAATTAACACATAATGAACTTGAAATTACAAAATACCCCTATTGGGCCTCCAAATGGGCTGAAATGAAAAAACAGTCTTCTAAATTGGGCTTTTTGGCCCAATAAGCAAAAAGTTGTCCAAATAAGACCAAAATCACCTAATTGGCTCAAAATTTGATTTTAAGCACAAAATTATAAAGGCCCAAAAGCTGAAAGTGAGCTTATCACAACTTAACTGTCAACAGCTTTTTCTTAATGGGCTTTTTGGCCCATTAAGCCATAATCTAATGCCATAAGCGCTAATTTGACACACAAGCTTCTTTTGGGATATTAAAGAGATCTGTGAAAATAAATTTAGAAAAAGCCTATGAAATAAGCCTGAAATAAGCAAAAGCTCTCTACAGGAAAGACAAAATAGTCGTTTTTGAGTTCTAGGCCACCTCAAGTGCTGATTCAAGTTGCAAAAGGTTTGAAATGACTTAATTAAGCAAAATAATCAAAAAGATTTCAAATAAGCACAAATAAGCTAGAATAAGAAAATAAGCACTTATGAAAAAGTCAAGTAAATTGGTTTTCTAGTCAAACCTCAAAGTCAAACCCTAATATGCTCCAGATTAGTTCAATGGGTCAAATAAGGAAGATTGATAAAAAAAATAAGTTGTTGGAAGTCTGGATAAGCTAAAATGGCTTATGAATAAGCTGATTAAGAATTAAGACTAGCAGTGACTAGTTTTAGGTGTCCAGCAGTAGGAAAAGTTGCCACTGCTTTACCAACTTGACTTTTTGTCTTATATAGATTTTTGTTGGATTCAAGCCACACAAAGACACCTTTATAACCAGTGGGTTATAAGGAGTCAATAGCAATCACAAAAACACAAATCCTAACAGCCAATTGATACAGTTAATTCAAAAGATCACTAGATATCACACAGACATGAATAATAAGCAGTTTTCAACAAATAAGCAGTTTTAGCAAGAATAAGCCAACCAAATTGAACCAAATGCACACAACAGCTATAATAAATTCAAATGAACACAATTCAACTGGTTACATGCAATGATTCAAAGTTTAGAACAAGATTCAAGCTTAAAAAAGTTACTGATGAATAAATGATGAATATGAAAATCCTTTTGCTGATGTACTTGACCACAAGACCAAATACAAACCCTCAAATCTTTCACACAGGTTATATAAACTTTGTTTAATCACTTGTTAGCCCTAAGCATGCATGCAATCAATGTGTTTTCAAAATCTTAGGTCAAAACAGGCAAAATCCAACAAGTTATAGCACAATCAAGAAATTGATGTTTAAAAGCTCAAGACTTGCATATATCAGTACAATATAACTTAATAAACAGATAACAACACCAAACAACACTTAACACTTACTCAAAATCGAACAATGACCTTAAATCAGTAGACCCAAACACCCCTTTCACTTTTTAATCCAAGATTTAATAAAGCAATTGTGTGTTTCAGTTTTACCCAAGCCTAATCTAGCATCATAACATCAATATCATGCAGTATTAAGCAAATTTAAGCCACAAGAACACCTCTTATAACAGCAGAACACACAAATCACAAAATCAAGTATTTTTAACAGATTTTGGGAAATGAGACTCAAAACTCATGAATGTACATCCACACTCATAAATTTTTGAGCTGATGTGTCTAGCTAAACAAGACACAAGCTTCCACAAAGCTGCTAAGAGTAACAAGGTTAGAACAAGCAATATATCAAACTGAAAATTGAAAAATAAATCTTATTAATGTATCCTTTGTACCCAAACCTTGATTATCCCCAAAACACAAGCTCACAACACCTTGATAATCTTCTTATCAGGGTGCTATGATCACTTATAATCCAAAAAATCCATGTATGTACCAAAGAACTTAGCAAAATATCAGATTTTGGGAAAATAAGCAATTTCTTGCACAATCTTTAAAAACGGGTTTTGATACTTCAAATCATAAACATGAAACAATATCAATCATAAATTAAGATTGGCACTTGTATTTCTTCAAATATTCCAACATGTTTTCATTAAACTTGAAAAGGATTTACAGAATTTTGAAAAAGGAAAAACCAAGAGCAAAATGTAAATGTTGCAGCCCTATGCCTTTATATAGGCTACATGGATACTAAGAAAGCTGAAAATAAAGTGTAAACCCTAATGGTGAAGTTCCAAAGTCTCCCTTGCAGTTTGAATTTTGGTTGATCATGTGAAGTATCTTGGCAACTTGTGAGGGTGTAAAGCTGGTTGGAATTTGATCAATGGTTCATAGTGAGCTTAAGTTTGAAGCAACTTTGTGGGGCGTTGGATGGCTGGCACCTTTTGGCATCTTCTTCACAAACGTCTTCATAGGATAGAACATGTGACTTGTGTGTTGGTTTTGTGGCGAGTTTAGAGGTTGGGTTATGTTCATAACCACCTTAATCTTAAATCTGGACAAGATTAAGGGTTAATTCATATCCCTCCTAAAGCGCGGTTTTCTTTTCCCCATAAAAATTATGTTCATAGATGAATAGTGCATGATTTAATCTTGTTTTGAGTTTAAATATATGTTAACCGTGTGTTTTTAACTTAATTAATATTAAGTTAAACGGTTAGGGTGAGTGGGATGTGACATGGCAAAAGGGAGGGATGTGATTGGCTGGTGGGATTTGGTGGGTGAGGTGGCAAACTGTGGTTGGTTAAGGTAACTTCCAATGTCTGCCAAGTTTAGCCCATCACTTCTTTCCTTTCTTTCACTTGTGGATAAAATATGTATACATCCGAATCCCTTTGTATTTCAAGTTTCATTTTCATACTTTGGCCACAAAAACTTTTCCAAAAGTTTATCAAGGGTATTTCTTGCCATTTTTTGATACATGAAGGGCTGTTTTGGAATTTTCTTCACACTTTATGGTCTTGACTTGTATTGTTGAGTTCTTGGAGGACTAATATTGACAAGTCTTCATAAATGAGGGACCATTCTTGCCAATTCTTTAAAGTGGAGGGCCCTTTTTGTTAATTTGTCTAACTTTAAGGACCAATCTTGTAATTATGAATACAAGGGTTTAAAGTGTCAATTCTTCATAATTGGAGGAACCTTCTTGTAATCTTCAATTCTTCAAGGGTTATTCTTGGAAAATCAACTCTAGGGCCCGGTTCATTGTGCGGCTTTGTTTCCCGTGTTTGTTTTTGCTTATTTCTTGTGATCTTTTTCCATTTTCTCAATATCCGTACCTAAAATACACATGTAACAATCACAAGCATATATGGCATATTTCATGATATTTTATGTATTTTAAGCCCGTTTTGGACGATGAGACTATGTACAAAAGCAGTGTAATCATTACTATTCACCTTTATGAACCTAGTAACTTACCTACTTAAAACAAAGGGTAAAATGAAATTACCCTGACCCACGTGTGATTCACCTTAAACCAAATCATTCCACACCTTCAAATCAACAATCCCACTACCCTATGGCCCCCACCATTCAAGACGACGGCCAATGAAATGGCAACTTCCTCTCCAAGCAAAACCACGTGGCAAGATCAACGATTTACAATCATTACTTGGTCCCAAAGGATAAATGGATGTTTTGGATAACTTTGGACAACTCACAACATCAAACACGCCTCAAGCACTCAAGGGCATTCTAGGGATTTTCTAGCTAGGGTTTTCATGTATTTTTCATCTAGAATCGTCTATTGTAGTCTATAAAGGGACCCCCAACCTATGGTGAGGCCTTTGTTCCATATTTTCTCTTAGCTCTTTGTAATCCCTTTTTAAGTTTAATAAAATTTGGTTTAGTTTTCTGAAAATTATATCTCCTTTTTGTTATTTAAAAGTCTGGTATTAGGCTAAGAGTAATCTGAGTTCCATATTTTCAATGTTTTGATCCTATTTATTGAGTTTTGAGGAAAGGTTTTATGGTTTAAAATCCCTGTTTTAAAAAATCAATGATTATTTGGTTCACCCTTGTGTTTGTTGATCTTAGCAGGTACAAGGAAGCTAGTGGTTGTTCTACTACCACTTAAGCTCACACAATCCAAAGCATGGATGTATGTTTTGGAGGTGCACATCTCTAAACCTTTTTACTTTTTCTGAATATTTGCATGCTATGTGATTGAATCTGAGATTTGGTCTGTGATTGTGTGATTTAGTTGTTGAATCTGTTTGTTTTATGGTTACTTGTTGCTGAGTTGATTTCATCTTGATTTGTGGTTTTAATCTATCTAATCCTTTGAAAAATTGTGAAATCAGTAATTTAAGGGGTGTTTGGGTTAACTCCATAATCTAGGTTTGGGTTGACTTGATTAGGTTTTGGTTTGTTTATTATGTTTGTTCTTGTTTCTATTGTTTTATTGGTTGTTTATCTAAAAGTTTTGAGGTCTATATCACCATAATCTATAAATTGGCCATAAAATCTGAATTACTTGTTGTTTTGGACTAAGGTTTTAGGGACACCTAGATCTAAGGGTATACTAGGGATAACAAATGCTAAATCTAAGTTTATGCAACCTATGTAGTAGATTTGTGGTGTTGAAATTGGGTTTGTGGTCATCTAGTTCAGCAAAAAAGGGTTTTGGGTATCATTTGTTCATCAGTAACCTGTTTTTGCTTGAAATCTGATATACTCTATGAACCAGTGTATGGATTGAGTTGTTTTGTGTTTGTTTAAGTTTTATTGAGATTGTATAAGCTTTTGGTGAAATCTGGTTGTCTTATTCTAGCTTAAACTGCTTATTTCTTCATACCTGTTAATTGTTCATATCTGTGTCATGTCTGATGCTTCTTTGAATTAACTGTATCATTTGGCTAAGTGATTCTGTTATTTCTTGCGTGATTGTATAACCCACTGGTTATAAGGGTTCCCTTGTTGTTCACTGAATCCATGTAAAAGTCTCAAAAATCAAAGGTCAAATATCAAGGCAGTGGGAACGCCTTTCCACTGCTGCTAGCCACTGCTAGTGTTATTTTTGGTTCAGCTTATCAATAAGCTATTCCAGCTTATTAATACGTGCAACAACTTCAATTTGATAATAGGTTTTCATCAGTTGACCCATTTGTTCATTCTAGAACTTTTGGGTGATTGACTTTAAGGTTTGACTAGAAAACCAACTTATTTGACTTTTACATAAGTGCTTCTTGACTTATTCAGCTTATTTGGCTTTGCTTATTTTATTTTTCTTGATTGATTTGGCTTATATAAGTCATTTAGAGTCTTTTGCAAGTTGAATCAAGTTCTAAGGTGGTCTAAAACTCTAAGTCGACTATTTTGTCGTTTAGTGGATTTGTACTTGGCTTATTGGTTGTGCTTTTTCAAAGTTTCTTTTCACAGATCTCTTAAGCATCCCAAAAGAAGGTTGTGTGTCAAATTAGAGCTTATGGCATTGGCTTATAGCTTAATGGGCCAAAAATCCATTAAGAATAACCTGTTGTACATTTAAGCTGTGATAAGCTCACATTCAGCTTTTGGGCCTTCTGAATATTGTATTTAAAATTGTATTTTAAGCTAGACTGGTGATTTTCAGCTTATTTGGTTGAGTTTGATCTTATTGGGCCAAAAAGCCCATTAACTTAGACTGTTTTTGTTTTTAGCCCATTTGGGGGCCCAATAGTGGTATTTTTGTAATTTCACTTTCATTTTCTGTTTTTTAGGTTAAAATAAACTAGCTTGTAAGTTTTTAAATTTTTTTATAATTTTTGGATTTTTAATATTATTTTATTATTATTCTATTATTATTTTTTTATTAAAATTAGTTTTTAATATTATTACAACTTTTACAATTTTCTTAGGTCAAATACATTAAGTTAGGCTTTTTAAAACACTTAGATTAATTTTCTCATAATTTTTAGAATTATTTTAATATTTTAATAGTTTTTAATCATTTAAAAATAGTTTTCATTAGTTTAAAATTTCATAAAAATATTTTTAGTCTTATTAAGTCATTTTAGAGTTTTACAAAGTGAAAAATCTTTATTTGGGCTTTTTATCAATTATTTGGATTTTTTGGGCTTTAATTAGCATTTGAAAATTAATATTTAATTAATTAAAAGGTTTGAAAAAGTTTTGATCATTTGTAAACTCTTAGTTTATTTTGATTTAATTTTGGTAATTTTTGGGGAATTTTTAGAATTAATTTTTATTCTGTCACTTTTTACGGTTTTTTTTGTTTTATCGTCGTAGTATAATTTTAACGTATCTGTCATTCTCTTTTCTCATCTTTTCTTTCTCTCATATTAATCCATAATCATTACAAATTATTCACACACATATACCTCCTTGGGAAACGAACTTTCACCTTTAGGTCATTAGTGCACGGTGTTCCTAAACCGTTGTATTGGCGGCGCTGCCGGGGAGGTGTGTCGTGAGGTGTGTCGTGATTAATTTGTTCATTTTGTTTTTAATAATACCACAATCATATTGGCGGCGCTGCCGGGGAGGTGTGTCGTGATTAATTTGTTCATTTTGTTTTTAATATCTAACCATAAATAGTATTTGTATTAGTAGAACTCTACTAATACGTATTATCGGTTTTTTCGTTTTTCATGTGAAATATTATTACTATATTGTATAAGTATCACAACAAATTCAAAATATCTCCAAAAGTGTGAAAACAAAACCTTAATTGGGATTTGATCTCCTAATTATTGTATTCGAATCTCAAACAAAAAGAAAAAGGCAAAAATATATAAATAATTTCGTGAAGCTCGATTTTGAAAAATACGAAATATAAGGTGAATAGATAGTCAACGTGCTATAAAAGGCCGTTATAGGGAAGCTAGGTACTTAAGTGCTTCGCGCCACCTCATTCCCCTCGTTCACTTGTGAGTATTTGATATTGAATGCTAATAGAGGATTTTGCCGCCAAAAGTATTATTACGTATCATATATATTTGCTTGGTTTCTTTGTGATTAAACCCTCTTGAACAATTTGGTTTGCACCAAAGTTCTAAAGACAATCGCAGGCGTTCACTCCACGTGATCGTTTTCATTCTTTTGAGGCTTCTTTAATCAAGAGTTTGATTCAAGGAGAGATTTGGTAGATTGTTGTCTACGAATACACACGAAATCCAAAAAAAAAAATAAAAACAATCAAAAACACAAAAAAAATTAAAATTCACAAAACACCCAAAAGTATCTTCTTTGCTCACCTCCCATTCTACATCACGTTTATGCAAACTCGTAATCAAGCAAAACGAGCTCGCAAACGTCGTCAAAACCAAGGCAATTTGATTGAAGAAGAAACTCCAATTGTCGAACCCGTTGTAGAACCAATAGTCACCATGGCTAATCGTACTATGATGGAGTTGATTCAAGCACCAACCGAGGTTTTTGGAGAAGCTATTGTGATTCCCTCCATCCTTGCGGAGAATTTCGAGATTAAGATGGGTTTAATGTCGATGTTACAAGCAAACAAGTTTCTAGGTCATGAAAAAGACAACCCACATTACCACATAAGGAATTTCAATCGTCTCACTGCAACAAGCAAGTTTAAGGATGTTCCGCATGACGCCATTAATATGATGTTGTTTCCATACTCGTTGGATGGACCCGCAAAAATTTGGCTCGAGAAAGAACCGCCAAATTCGATTTTGACATGGGGTGATCTCGTTTCTAAGTTTGTGAACCAATTTTTTCCACCATCTAAAACAACACATTTGAAAAATGAGATTTCAAGGTTTACACAACGTAATAATGAGAGTTTTTCAATGGCATGGGAACGATTTAAGGAAATGTTACATGAACTTCCACACCATGATTTTTCGGAATTGCATCAAATTGATACTTTTTATAATGGGCTTAACGATCATGAACGAGATTATTTGAATGCCGTCGCGGGTGGTAATTTTTTTTGCAAAACGACCGATGAGGTATTAAAGATTATTGAGAATAGATCTAAGGTTTATAACCCTCGTAACACACCGGGTGTTGCCAATATGGGTTCATCGTCATCGTCATCGTCTCGTAACATGAATCCCTTACATGATGAAGCAAATGAGGAAAATAGGTTTTCGATAGATTTTCAACGCTTATGACACATTGGAAAACACAAGATGCTTTGAATTCCGCATCGGTTAAAGAGGTTGATGTAACACCCCCAAATATTCACATTGCAATGCAGCGGGAGAGTCGTTGGTGTAACGGGATAGCACATTACTCAAATCGTAGACAACGCTTAAAAATCACGTCGTTTAATAATAAAGAATTTTCCATTCGTAAATATCAAGTTATATAGGTCCTCAGGTCATAGTATGTCATACAAATTTACAAAACATTTGAATGGAAATTTTTATTTGAATGCGAGCCATAAATTCTTGTCGTCTTCACGAGAATTACCTTCAAGTACTTGAGATAAAACATGTTAAAAGTCAGCGAAATGTTGAGCGAGTTCATATAGTTTAATAACAACCACTATCTTAAAACCGGTATATAATCATTACCGAAAAAACATTTTTGTACAATTCTTTATCATAGACCATAATATAGGTCAAAAACATTTTATATGAATCATTGTCGTAAATCATAACATAGGCCTTAAGCATTTGATACGAATCATTGTCGTAAACCATAACTTATTCCTAAAACATTTTTATACGAATCATTGTTCTAACAACACCATTCAATACGTTTTATAACGTTGTTTATAGAGTAATAAAAACCGTTATATTAAACAGTTATGTAAAACCAGAACAAGGGTATAAAAATAAATAAGACCCTATATTGCTAGTTTGGCAATATATTACAATTCAATCATGTATCATACGCTATTCCTGAGACCGCAACCTCAGTATTACCATTATCATTATTATTATCGGATTATTATATGCCGCATGACATTGTTACCTTTCTATAATATTTATCGGGTAGCTAGCCCGAAATTCGTTTGCCCATTTAAAACAACGTGTCTTCACAAAAATCACGCTAAATTAGTCTGTCTCATACATAAATTCGCTTGCCAAACTGTGTGGCCCAACGGGGATCAGCCGTCACGATACGAACTGGGGTGATCGTCCTAAAATAGTACTATTATATGCATAAGCATCTACCACTCCCGGTAGTTCACAATTCATGCTAATGGGACTTATAGTGACATAACCTAACTAATAATAATCCATTTCAATCATTCATTGGGTCATTCAATCAATCGGGTCCACATCAATAAACATACAATCAGGACACTTGTGTTCTATCTTTATTAAAACTAGCATGTTATCTCCCTTGCGGGTTTATATATCATTTCATAGAAACATTTAAAAGAGTGTGAGGCTATGAACTCACATTAGATGGGAAAGGCGGGTTATCGGTAATTAGGAAGTATGGTACGTGCCTCGATCACAGAAACCTAAACAAATAATACTCGGTCTTAGACTATCGTCAAATAACTTTATAAAAGTTGTTATGTACATGTAATGATGTCATAACATGACGATCAAGTGGTTTTTACTTCCATATACAACATTACTAGTCGTTAAGTACTAGTTAACTTAGTCTAGTTATACTAGTTTTAGCCCATTTACATACTAAGACCCAATAAGCCCATTAAGAGTCCAATACATTAAATTGATCCATTTATCTTTTTAATAAAGTACCAGGCCCATACTCATATGTTTGGCCCAAGTGGGTTCATGAGTAAGTCCAATAATATTCAACCAAACTAGTTGGGCCTAATGGTCCAATAAGGCTAATTTGGCCCGTTATGGTTCATTAGTTATAAAGCTCAGTTTTGTTGATTTTTACTTGTCAAGTGTGTTTACATATCAGTATATGATTTATAAAAATGTTACATTAGACGGGTCCGACCATCTATGTTTTATTTGACGAAAAAGTTAATCTTTCGGTTTTAGCCGAAAAGACGTAAAAGTTTTATATATAGTTTGTAGTTTAGAAAACATTTGAGTTTGTTGTCCCATAAATTTAGATGATTATTGATAGAAAATAGATGAAAAGAGATGGATTCCTAGAGAGAGAAAGTAGTGAGAGAAAGTAGAGAGAAAGATAGATGATTAACTTGGTGAATATTAGATTAAGAAAGAATAAAGTGAACAACCAACCCTCCTAACATGCTAGGAGGGTAGTATATTCAGTCCACCCACATGTGGGTTCTAATGGGCTATATATTGGGCCGGGCTTGTCTTTTGGACTTTAATTAGTTTAAATCCAAGCTCGTAAACCATGACTACTTAACTACCTATTAAGACGTTCTAATTAATGTTACAATAATAACCTATGACCGAGCATTCTTGTTTGACTCAATATTTTGAGGCTAAAAATCTCCCCCAATGTGAGGTCATACCTTTTTGATATTTGGAGATCAATGGAGATTACGAATCTCGTCATAAATGAGTCTTGAATGTGTAACAGTAGTCTTGTTCCTTCATGTTGTGATCTTTGAGCCTTTGTCATTGTCTTTCGACTTAGTCTTTTATCTTGAGATCTTCAAATCATTCTTGTCTTGTCTTTGCCATCTTGCGATCTTGTGTCTTTATCCACATGCTCACACTACTAATTATTGAATATGTCTTTAGGCATGAGTATGTGGTTTTGAATCTTTGACTTTGCTGAGTACACCGTGAAGCCACCTTCTTGAGACAAAACATAGACGCGGACAGAATGGCTTTGACATTCGTCCTAAATCGGTAGCGTTTTACCTCCGGTTGGTGAAGACTATTATACGATATTAAATATCTTACTTGTGATAGGTAGATTCACTTAAGAATCTCCTTGACTGGATTTCGCGGCTGTACTAGCCGTTCTCTTTACTCGACTGTCTCAAAGCAAGACTGCGAACATAACGAGTGAATCAATTGGATAAATATCCACTTGTTTAAAGTCGTCAATTCAAATTCCGGGGACAAGTTTGATTCATTAAGAATCTTACCATTGTTGCTTTCCAGTTAACACAAGCTTGATTCATAAGAATCTTACAAGTTACTTACCTTAGGGCTGTTTGATGTTGACACTAGAAGGATTTCCATTCGTCACTGTGAATATTAATGAATATCACTCTGAATGTTCTAGCAAGACCATAAAGATATTGCGTAGAAACTTGAAACGAGTTTGAATCAATTCAGAATCAAACCACTGTTGCTTTTCAGTTTACACATGTTCAATTCTAAAAGAATCTTACACATGACCTAGCGCAGTGCTGTTTGATGTTAACACTGGAAGGATTTCTACTCATCATTTTGAATACTAAGTAGTATCACTATGAGTGTTCTAGAAATATCGCAAGGATATAGCGTAGGACTCTCTTTATCTTCATCCGTGTGTCCTAACGAGATTTGATTGATCTCTTGGCTCTAGACTCGATTTGTGCACTTTTAGTGGTCGGAGGCTGGAGCAGATGCCACCTATTCAATATCAACTATCTCGGAGTGAGAAAGTCAATAGAAGTCGTGTTGATCTCCGTGACAATAAAACAAACTTCTTTTGGGAGAAGCCTGAGTAGCTACGAAAGGGTTATGCTTCACATCAGTAGGTCCATGATGAGTTGAACCGGTTTCTACCTAAGTTGTATGGAGGGATTCTTTCTTTAGACCCTTTATCCTTACATTTCTTTTTCATTCTTCAACCCCTTTAATGCTTACCAAGACATCATTAATAGCACCTTGTTGTGATTGTTCCAGTGCTATCATCAGTACTTAGTCGGCATTCAGCTTCGCTCACATTCTACTCCATCTTTCCTAAGGACTTCTAATAATCTATTGGATTGTCCTTGGAAGATCCCTCCGGTTCTGGTTGGATCATAGGTCTTAAACATAACCACCCTTTTGACACCAATAATGTCGTGAATTAAAGATGTTGTGGGTATTTGATCGTAACCATGAAAACCACTTTAAATTCTAACAAAGTGTTTGAAAAACATTTAACACCTTGCTAGTTTTGTCGTCTCAGAAATGCTCCCCCTTCACATGTGCATCGATAATCGAAAGTGTTTCGCACATGTAGGTAAGAGTTAAAGTGCTTGAGTCTTATATAAGATCACATTTTAATCACATTTTCTCCCCTATCTCTAATATATAAAATCTTTTGATATTAGAGATACCAAATTTGATTAAAATATATTTCTAAAATAGTCTTGAAAATCTCCAGAAGAAAGATGTGTTACTCTTTTGCATGAAGTTGAAATGCTCCCCCTCAAAAATTGATCCAATTGAATTGTCATTGTGAGGATATAACCCACATTTCACTTTTTGAGGATGGGAATTGTTGAACACACAATTTTTGAAAGATTTTGAATAATCGTTGAAAAATTCTTGAAAAAATTGTGTTCAACGCTTTTCGAAAAATCCTATTTCTTTTTGGCGAAGAGGTTTTTCTAAAGCATAAACTTGAGTTCTTAGACTTTGAATGTCTTGACAAATCCACTCAAGTGTAAGAAGATTTCTCTTCTTTTGCTGAGGGTAAGCGCACTAAATCGTACACTCCCCGTGAATATGGATCCGGGTTGCAATCTGAAAGTGATTACAAGCCATTGTGTTGAGCTCAAAACGTTGAATGTTTTGTGACAAGCTCCCGTTTGTTAGGAATATTGTCCAAAAGAGACAATTTCCTGTATAAAAGATAAAATTGACATGTTTTGAAAAATATTTACAACTTTCATTCGAGCTTTATGTACATACCCGTGTCGTTATTGAGCGGCATTTCTAGGTACGTCCATATTATCGATACTGAAAGACATGTCGAGAATAATATTTTTGGATTATCAAAGATTTTTTAATTTTGTATTTTGTTTTTTTCATTAATATTTACAAGTAGATGTTTGATAGAGTAATCAAGCAGGTTTCTTTTCCAGAATCTCCAGTTCTGCTGGAGTCAAACATCTCATACCAATTTGCCTAACTAGATACACAAACCTCTCATTCGAAAGAGCTTTTGTAAACAAGTCAGCTAATTGGTAATCAGTTCCAACAAAGTATAATTCAACAATATCCTTTTCAACTTGTTCCTTAATGAAGTGATATCTGACATCAATATGCTTCGTGCGGGAATGTTGTACCGGATTACAGGAGATGGCTATGGCCGACTTTGAGTCACAGTACATATGTACTTTATCAAAGTGGAAGCCATAATCCGTGAGTTGTGTTCTCATCCAAAGAACTTGAGCACAACATGTAGATAGAGACAAATACTCCGATTCGGATGATGAAAGTTACGTGCAATCCTGCTTCTTGGAAGACCATCCCACAAGCTTATCTTGACCTAGAAATTGTGCACCACCAAAAGTACTTTACGTGTATCAAGACACCCTGCATGATCATAATCTGAATAGGCTGTTAGAAAGAAACCGGTTTCCCTCGGATACCAGAGTCCCATGTGAATGGTATTCTTAAGGTACCGAAAGATCCGTTTAACCCCCTTGAGGTGCTTTTCAGTGGGTCGTGCTTGATATCGTGCATAATACCATGCAGCATGATGAATATCAGGTCTGTTTGATGTCAAGTACATGAGGAACCTGATCATTGAATGATATCTCGTTTGATCTATGGGTAAACCCTCCAAGTCAGCATCTAAGGATGTGGTTGACAATGGTGTCCCAACGGGGTCACATGAGGTCATCCATTCTTTTTGATTATCTCTTGACAATACTTAGCTTGGTTAATGAAGATACCACTTGGGGATTGGTGAACTTGAATTCCTAGAAAGAATTTTAGTTCTCCCATCATAGACATTTCAAATCTGCTGTGCATTACTTTTTCAAACCAATTTGAAATTTTTGGGTTTCTAGATCCAAAAATAATGTCATCAACATAAATCTGCACAAGCAAAATGTCATCCCCAAATTTATAAGTGAACAAAGTTAGATCAATGGAACCTTTTGAGAAACCTTTGGAGACCAGAAATTTTGAGAGCTCATCGTACCACGCCCTTGGAGCTTGCTTGAGTCCATAAAGTGCTTTGTGGAGACGATACACCTTGTCAGGATAATGAGGATTGACAAATCCTTCTGGCTGCGTGACATAGATTTCTTCCTTCAAAGGACCGTTAAGAAACGTCGTCTTTACGTCCATTTGGTAGACAATGAATCCCTTATGTGCAGCATAAGCAAGGAAAATCCTGACTGCTTCCATTCGAGCTACTGGTGCAAATGATTCTTCAAGATCAATACCCTCTTTCTGTCCATACCCTTTAGCCACTAGCCTATATTTTTTCTTGATGATCGTGTTCTCTTCATCCATCTTGTTTTTCCAGATCCATCGAAGATTTAATGGTATTACATCGTACGGTCTGTCGACAAGTTCTTAGACTTTAAGTCTTTGAAATTGTTGAAGTTCATACGTCATCGATTCAATCCAAGCATGATCAGCCATGGCTTCTTTGATGGTTTTCGGTTCAGCTGAACTCACGGCGAGTGAGAACATATAAATA
This sequence comes from Glebionis coronaria, assembly GCA_025667525.1. Classification (NCBI taxonomy): domain Eukaryota; kingdom Viridiplantae; phylum Streptophyta; class Magnoliopsida; order Asterales; family Asteraceae; genus Glebionis; species Glebionis coronaria. Next base: position 600,794,612 of record CM046877.1, on the reverse strand, counting down.
TCGCCATCGGTGTTAAGCTGTCGTCTTGTGTGAACGGGCTGTGAAGGGTTTCCAATTACATGAACCAAAGGATGATATTGGGTCCAATGATGTGTTGAAGGATGTCGTTGGTAGAATGTATGCATATTTGACGGATCAACATGGCGAGTAGAAGACTCTCCAGTTTCGTGTACCGGTGTATCGAATGGGTTAATAAATTCGTCTTCGTCAGATAATGCATTGTCTGGTTGATTTGTGTTCTCTGGAGCAATGACATTAGTTGTGGATGTTGTAGGATCGATTGTTGAAGTGATATTCTATGGAGGTAAATCTGCAGCAACCCGTGTTGAAGTAGATGAAGTTGTATCCAGTTGTTGACGATGATCGGTATCATCATTCTTATCATGAGTGACAGCGGAAGACTTCGATACAACTTGTTTCTCCCCCGTGAAATATTCATCATACATTGGTCCATATAACATTTCCAACTCTTCAATTGTCGTGTCGACTGTCATATCAGCTCTAGGAACATTTTCTGGAACCAGCGTTGTACTTGACGGTTCATTGTTGTGGTCTTGAGTTCCGAGTTCCGTGCGGTTGTGAACGAAAGTCGTTTGTCATTGTTAATCGGGACTTAAACTGTTGTTCAAGTTCCATCTCTTGTAATTCATCAAATCGGATGTGAATAGTCTTGACAATCAGTTTTGTTCTCTTGTTGTATACTCTATATCTTTTAGACTGAGTTGCATATCCCACAAGAATACATGCATAACCTTTCTCTTTCATCTTATCAAAATTTTCACCATCTCGTATAATGTAACAAGTAAATCGAAAAACATGAAGGTGTTTGAGTGAAGGTTTTCGTTCATGAATTATGTGATATGGTGTATTTTCGTGTATTAGGATAATTAAGGAGCGGTTTTGTGTGTAGCATGCGGTTGACACGGCTTCGGCCTAAAAGTATAGTGGAAGTTTTGATGCGGATAGTAATGTTCGAGAAGTCTCAACTAAGGTATGGTTTCGTCATTCAACAACGTCGTTTTGTTCGGATGTTCGAGCAATAGATGTTTCATGTTCAATTCCTTCAGCTTCAAAATAGTTTCTCAGATTTGAATTCAAAAATTTTGTACCTCTGTCAGTACGAACCACTTTAACTTGAGCTTGAAGACCACGTTGTATCAGTTTAAGAAAGCTGATGCGAATTTCGGGGGTGTTTATTCCTTCGACATCAAGAAGTGAGTCCAAGTGTACCTTGAGTAATCATCGATAATCACCAAAATATATTTCTTTCCAATGATACTCTGAACACGCATGGGACCACACAGATCCATGTGAAGAAGATCTAACCGTCCTTTAGAGCTTGGTGTGGTCTTTGTTTTGAAGCTACTTCGTTTAGCTTTACAAAGTTCACAAGAAGAACAAAGATGATCTTTGATGAATTTCAAATTTGGAAGGCCTCTCACAATATCTTTCTTGGAAAGCAAGTTGATGGTATCAAAGATGAGATGAGAAAGACGTTGATGCCATAACAATGCCTGAGTCGTCGAAGCTTTAGCCATGAAGCAAATTGGAGTTGATGAAGTTGTGTCTTGTAGTGAAATTGTGTAAAGATCAGTACCCCGTGTACCGGTAAGTAAATAATTCCCATCATAATCACGAACAAAACATGTCTTCTTTCTGAAAGCAACCTCCAAATCTGCATCACAACATTGACCAACCGATAAAAGATTGTGATTGAACCCTTCGACGTAGTATACCCTTTTGATCGTTATATTTCCCTAAACCAAATCTCCATATCCTAGGATCGGTGCAAATTGATCATTTCCGAATCGGACCGTACCCAAGAACTTCTCCACGAAGTTAATTAGAAGCTTGAGATTCCCCGTCATGTGCTTCGTGCATCCGGAGTCCAGTATGAAGAGAATTATTTGTATCACCTGCAGAAGAGTTAGAACACGATGGAGCATTTTCTAAATTTGATACCATAGTAGGTGTGATTATAGAGTCATTAGGGTCCTTAGAAACATTTAAAGGCAAACTAACACTCATTTTCACATTTTCTATCCTAGCTTTAGGCATCCATTTATACCTTGGAGGACATTGATTAGCAAACCACCATTTCCAAGACTTTCTAGTAGACTCATATAATTCCTTAATTCTTCTTCTAGGGTTTTTAGTGGTGGAGTCTGATGCATTACATTTCTTAGTAGGGGTTGCACCAGAATGGTTCATAATGCGTTTGGGTTTACTAGCACTAATAGGCTTCGCAACTTGCTGCTTAGTTCTAGTATCTACGCCTTTGACAGTATTCATAGCACACATAGAATGATTACCATTAGCACACTTTCCACATTTGACACAAACAAAATTGACATCCATAGAATTCAAATCATTCAACGCATTCAAATCGTCATTACACGCGATTACAGACTTTTTATTCTTAAAAACATTCAAATTCCTAGGGTGTTCTTCTACTTCCTTCATTTTCTCTTGACTCTTGTGTTTCCAGACCTTATCATTCACTTGAGTGCGCTTAAGCTGAGACCGGCTAACACTAGTAGTGGAGACTATTCCTGTAGTAGAAGACACACGAATATTAGTGTTTATAGAAATCTGAGGCGAGTGAGTATCTTTGTTTGTGGGCTTAGTGGGCATTCTATACATCCCTGGTTTAATCACATTATTGTGCTTAACGCTTGGTGCTATAGTATTCCTTATGGGTTGATTTTGTGGTAACCGTTCCTTTCCATCCATCATGGGGGCAAAAACAGGTTTTGCAAACGAGGAATTTGATAAAGCAGATGGTTTTCCCAAGATAGAGGATCCATTCACTTTAGAGGCATTGGGATGTCTAACAACAGGTTTCTTAATGCTAGGTTCTACGACTTTTCCAACCATTTTAGCAACGAGTTTCTGCAACTCTGCTATCGCTCTTTCCCTGTCTTGTAATTGAGCTTTCAACCCTTTAATTTCCAAATTATGTTCATTCATTTCTCGAAACGTTTTGGAAAGTTTTTCTTGCAAGTTATTATCATGTGGAAAACTACCAACGTCTTTTTGCAAAGCAAGTTCAAGAGAATGACAATGTTTTTTAAGGGAAACCGGTTTTGTGTTGAAGTAACTCAAAGCCTTTTTATCAACATTTTCTTTAGGTTTCGAAAGCTCAATTTCAAGACGCTCACATTCTTTGATCTGATCAAGATACTTGCATGCAGCATCAGAATATTCATCAACATCAGCACAAGATGTAAAATAAGCACACATAACATCTTTAGAAACGCATTCTTGCAAGAGTAAATCATATTCATCTAAAAATTCAGACATTTCCATTTGAAGATCATCAATGTGTTTCTCCAGAGACTCAACATATTTTAAATCATCAAACATTTCAGTCCGAATGTACTCCTCAAGTTGAAGAACAGTCTCTTTAATCAACGCCGCGTTTGGAATTAAGAGTTCTTTCACAAGCAAGGTAATATCTTGAGGAATCGGGCGTTGCCACTCAGCATTTTCACGTTTTGCCCAATCTCTTTCAACAATAGATTTTACATTATCTATGTGGTGTTTAAGAATACCTAATGTTTTCCTACTCTCGCTTTTGGACTCATCTAGAGGAAGGTAGTTTATATATTTGTAAACATTAGATTTCTTAGTGGCAAAAGCTTTCTTCCATTGAATTCTCTTTTGTTTGCATTCTAAAAACACTTCCTCACGGGTTTTCTGAGTTTGTTTGTTGAAAAGACCATAAAGACTATTCATGTAAGCATAATTATATGGTTTCAAAAACTCCTTATTGACAATTGGTCGACTATCATCCCAAAGGGCAGTCTCTTCACTATCGGTACTTACAGGCATGCAATCAAGATCGGTCCTTTCAGTCTCATCAAGATATAGACACGGGTTCGCAGCTTGAGCTTTTGCAATGTACTCAGGACTTGCAAAGCTAGCTTGACCCTTAAACATCGACGGAGGAGCTAGCATTCTTACGGTTTGAATAGAATCATGCGTTTTATAAACAACTTTCTTCAAAAATTCGAATTGTTCTTCTAGTTTTGTTACTTTTTCGATTTCTTTGTCATATCTACTTTTGAAGTCTTGTTTTAACGCATCTACCTCTTGTTTCTTAACCTCAAGAATTTTAGCAGAATCGGTAGTGGTCATAGAGAGATTTTGTTCAAGTTCATTAACTTTGGTATTGGCAAGGTTCATTTTTTGACGTTCATCCATTAAGAAAACATTATATTGACGCTTCTCTTTGGCTAATAACTCAAGAGTTGTATTATATTTGTTTTCAAAATAGTCCTTTTGACTTTTTAACGTACTACCCTTGTACCCCTCAAGCTCTTTGGTTTTCTGAAGGAGCTCATCTCTAAAGCTTTTAGTCATCTCACTCAATTTTATAAGAGCAGCTTTACATTCTTCCAAATTTTGAGTGAGCGTAGCGTTTGCCTTCTTTAATTGCTTTTGACTCTTTTAATTTTTAGTGACATCTTTTTGTAAAGTGGCAATTAAATTAGCAAGCACAATACGTTCCTCTTCATTATATTCATTTGCATGTTCATCATCCACAGACTCATTATTGCACATGTCTAATGAATCGGGTATGGTATTTCTATCAACTGTTTCCATCATACACGTGTCATTAATGGCATTGGGTAGATCACTATGCTCATGAATATCACCAAACACATTATATTCATTAGTAGTGTGTACCTTATCGATTGGCTCAGTGTCAAAGATAGGACCATTGTCATCTTTAGTGACTTTGAGAATTTCTTCAACCTTTGCAATGTACGAGTAATGTGCATCGAGTTCTTGATCAGAATCTTCATCAAGCATTGCTCCTTTCTCGGCTGACAATTTAACCCCCTGCTTCCATCTTCTTGCATAGCAGCATCTTTTCCTTGTGATAGCTGGAGTCTCTAACCCTTTTCGGCTTCCTGCATTTCTTTGCCATATGCCTATAACCTTGGCAATTAAAACATTAAATCCCACTCTGTTGAACGACTTGACTTCCAACAGTTTCCCTACTCCTAGTAGCAGCAGCAATCCTCTTAGTATCATACATGGCAGTTTGTCGATCATACCTTGCAGAACCCTCAACATGTGTTGGATTATGTCGATTATACCTAGAAGGACTTTCACCACGTCGACGTGTGTCATACCTTGGAGGACTCTCAACATATTGGTTCTTTGTGTTAGATGATGTTCGAAAATTGTTGTTGGTGGGTTTGTAGATTTTCTTGTAAGTCTTCATTATGAAAGCAATTTGTTTTTTCATCTCTCGATTCTTTTGAGCTTGGTCTTCATCACTATCTTCTTCAGATGATGACTCAGATGGTGGTGATGGTGCTCTTGGCACTTTACCTCGTGATCTTTTGGATGATGAAGACTTAGATGATGTGGAATATCGTGGTGGGATGATGTAGTGGAGTATGTCTTAGGAGCACGAGAGTGATGTTCTTGAACATGTTGAGTGGTAGTTACCAAAGCAAGTGGATTAGCCGTCTTTGCAACACGTTCAGCTTGAATCTCATTTGCTTCATTCTGAAATTGCTTCAAGATATCAAAGAGTCGATTATATGAGACCTCATCTAACTTTTCTTGTTGTTTCACTAAACTGACGAATCGTGTCCACTCGGGTTGAAGTTGTTGATGAAATTGAACATTGACTTGCATGGTGGAGACTTGCAGATTATTTCTTGTCATGTCATTCATCATTTTATAAAACCTGAAGTAGTATGAATCAATTGATTCTCCATCCCTTTAAGTAAACTTGCCAAAATTCCAAAACAAGTTTGTTTTGACATCTTGTTTATTGAGTGATTCTCCTTGTTGCAAGCGTTCAATAGCAGTCCACATTTCATGTGTTGTAGGGCATGCATCAACTGTGGAGTAAATATCATCTCCAATCCCACTTAAAACCATATAGATGGCTTCCTTCTCCGCATCATACCAAGCACAATTTTCAGGTGTAAGATCAGCTCTTGTTTCATCACGTTCACTTGCGGGTATTAGATCAGTAGTATATGTGGCAGGTCATGGAGTAATTGAGATCTTCTTGAATACATATGGTCCATGAGTAATACATTTCCTCAAGGCATCACCATTATGTCTTGTATCAAGGTATCGTATGAAACGTGATTGCCATTGAGCATACCGACCAGCCACAAGCATTGGTGGTCTTTCTTTATTACCCGCCACCATGATATTGTTGTTTGTGACACGATACTCTTGAGTAGAATCCATATCTAGAGACTTGAAATCGATGAAATGAAAATGGATCTTAAGTAGATGTGTTGTGATTGGTGTTGTCGAGAAAAGATGTTGAAATCCCCTAAAAATTGTCTTCACAAGAAACCAACAAATCTAAAGAGAAAAATCACTCGATATTTAATTAATTCCGCAAAAACTGAATTAATTCCGCAATGGGTGAATTAATTTCGCAATGGATGAATTTCGTAATCACTCAAGTTCAAATTCAAAGTTACTTCTAAAGTCATAAGATTCTGCAATCCCCAGAATCACAAGATTCTTCAATCCCCAGAATTACAAGATTTCGCAATCCCCTAAATCACAAGATTTCGCAATCACTGAGTGAGCATAAATTCGCAATGATCATGAAAGTTCAGTTCCGTATTTCCTAGTATTCCTATAATTCCGCAATTCTCATACATATATAATTCCGCAATAGGATAATTCCGGAATAGTGCAAAGATTTCGCAACAGAGATAATTCCGAAATTATACAAAGATTTCGCAATCCTTTAACCACACACAATTCCGCAATTCCTTAAAATGGAATTTCGCAATTGTTGATGGAATACAATATCGCAATCCATGACAAAGTTGCGAATTTGTAACAGATTTTCCTAAAAAATAGGAACAAGGATGATTACTTATGAAATACTTGATTTCACACCAAAAATCAAGCCAAACACCACCAAATTTCGTGTTTTTAACCGATCTAAGTAACCCAAATCACTACCACGCCTATGTAGATGATTTGTCTACTCACAAACACCACAAAAACACAAAAAAATTTGATGATTTGAGCTTGAATATTAATAAAACTCACGAACACAATAAGAAATACCAAAACCAATCACGTATCTACCCCATGGCGATTGATACCAAATGTTGTCCCATAAATTTAGATGATTATTGATAGAAAATAGATGAAAAGAGATGAATTCCTATAGAAAGAAAGTAGCGAGAGAAAGTAGAGAGAAAGAGAGATGATTAACTTGGTGAATATTAGATTAATAAAGAATAAAGTGAACAACCAACCCTCCTAACATGCTAGGAGGGTAGTATATATAGTCCACCCACATGCGGGCTCTAATGGGCTATATATAGGACCGGGCTTGTCTTTTGGACTTTAATTAGTTTAAATCCAAGCCCGTAAACCACGAATAATTAACTACCTATTACAACGTTCTAATTAATGTTACAATAATAACCTATGACCGAGCATTCTTTTTGACTCAATATTTTGAGGCTAACAGATTTTCATGTTTATAAAAATGTAATGTTTATTCATTATAGTATATAACTTATTTTATAATAGTTATTACTATTTATCAACTTTTATATACTTATTATATATAATATTTTACTTTGAGTGCCTTTTTAATAATATATACTTTAGTCAAAATCTGATATAGAATTTCAAGTCCACCATTTTAATCATATCTTGAGTTCTACAATGAATTGGAACATCAGAGTTTTACTGTATAAACTACACGATATGTGCTACAAATAACTCTTCTGTAGCTCCTGCTCAAACAGCCTCTATGTATTTCTAAAAATTCGTCAAAAACAGACTAGACAGATTTGTGCTAAAAAAGTGTTTTGGCCATATCTTGCTCATTTTTAACATTCCATTGAGTGGCCAATTTACCACTTATGTAAAAATAATTTATCTATCTGTATATCCAATAATATAATCCATTTGATCAACCAAAAATATTGAAACCTACTGTTTATAACAGCCTACTTATTTAGTTATGATTTCATCATATTTTACTTGTAGATTTAGCCTTGTTAGCTTAATCTAATGACATAACATCCCCATGCAATCACTTGATCATCATTCATAGATCTATTACATATACATTTGGAAATAAATATACAAGAACTTTTATAAAATACTAGGGTGATAGGAAGAAATGATCTTGTACCAACCAATATGATCAAAGGTTAAGGTTTATGATGAACAAGACTTGGTTTTTGGTAACCAAATCTTATGAGTTAGCAAGACCACTTTTGAGACCACCAAAAGTATGAATACTTCTTTGAAAATCAGCCCTGAACCTCCTTGAAAACTCATTTCTACTTGTTAAAACCACCTCCAATCTTCATCTCTTCAAAAGGACTTCAACATATATGAACTTTAGATAAACTTGTAGGTTAAATGTTTGATAAATGGTGGTGTGTGGTGGTGTATGTTGGACGGCAAAGAGAAGAGGAGAGGAGAGAGTGGGAAAAGTTTAGCTAGATTTGCATGAATGAGAAAGTGGGAAATGGTTTAGATAGTTTTAAGGTAGTTGTTTGCAAGTTGTTAAGACAAGTGTCTTAACACTTGTGAAAATGTGACTCCAAGGGTGTGTGTTGGCTTGTTTTGGCCGCCCATAGTGGGGGGTGGGAAAGTGTATACTTTTTTCATCCCCTATTAATTTACGTGTACTTCGCGATTCTAGTTTCCTCGATTTACGTACCCTCGGGTCGATTTACGAAAAACGTTTTTATAAAATATGAATCTACGGCACAAAACGATTCTAATAAAAATTTTCTCATCACATACGGAGCACAAAAGCGTAAATACGTAAACCTAGGGTTCCCGGTTTAATCGTAAAAGACGCTAAATTATGCATGTAAGTCCTAATTTCTTCTCGTAAATTTGTGAGTTTATGAACCAACACAAACTAAAATTTCAAAATAATACACGAGAATAAGTTTACTTCCTGAAATGTCGGACTGTCACAAAAACGAAGTATGTAAACGTAAACACGTAACGTAGAGCTCTCCGCTTTATGTTGATCCCAAACTTAGATCGATTAGCTTTGTGTATACGAGATTAGATCAAGTATAACACGTAGAGAAACCTTTGTTATATGCTTTGTGAATCTAAGTATTATGCGGAATTTAATACTTAAACAAGAACACAAGATGTAAACAAAACTTTCACTTTGATTATCAATGTCGAACTTGCTTACAATGAAAGATGTTTACGAATGAAAACTTAATAAAAACTTGATTCTAAACATTAACCTAAAGGCCTTCTTTTATAGACTAAGAAGCCTTGTACAATAAGCTACGTATCAACTATTCTAGGTAAAGATAAACATAGAAAATACATTGTCGTTTCTATCCTTACTAGAAGTATTCTAGAACATAATAAACGTGTAGCTCACATCTTCCATCAGTGCTTGTCTTCAATCTGTCAACGCTTGACTTTAACTTGTCAACGCTTAAGCTGTCAGCGCTCACTTTGCTCTTGTAAACGCTTGAGTTGTTCTTGTCAGCGTTCAAGTGATCTGGCCTTAATTTATTCCCAACAATCCTCCCCTAAACTTGATATCCACTCTTATGATCAAGTTTCTGAATAAACATTAAGAACTTGGAGGAGTCTGACAAACCTTATCATATTGGTAATAAATAAATCTGATCAAATTCTTTGCCACGTCACTTGTGTAATCTATCTCCAACTGGGTGTCCTTCATCTTTTCCAAAACAGCCTTGGATATGAAATACTGAGCATCTACAAGTAAATACTCAGCAAACTTTGTAGAACTCAAATGGTATACACCAGCAGCTGAATATAACCTCCATTGAAGACCACTGAGATCATCTTCAAGATCCTTCCATATTTCAGGATCTTCCTCATTTGTCCCACACATTCTTTTGAATGTGGTCCAAAGTTTTATTCCATTAGCTGAAGTTGGTGCTTCAGCCTCATACTTGGTCTCTAGCAACCTCCAAAGGTCCACCAAGTCTTCTCAATCACAACTTGCAAATAAAGATATGAGAGTGGTAAAAGTGTGTACCTCCTTGCCATATCTTCCAATCTTCCAGAATCCACATTCATCTTCATCATAATTCACAATTGGATTCCTGGAATCTAGTGGTAACACATGCACCATATCTGAAGCTTCTAATGGGGAGAGCTTGAGGCTCTTTCTAATAACTGCTTCACTTGGATATAGTTGATTCATATCTTTTGGAAACTCAAGTGTAAATCCCTTCTTCACTGGTCTGGGAACTATTATAGCTTTCTTGATTTCCATCTCTTCTGCAAGTTGCTCCTTTCTTTCATCTGAAAGAAGTCTGAAAGTGTTTTCTTCCTGCACTTTCACCCAAATGGGATAAGCCCTATGTTCCAACTCATCAAATGTCAAAGCCTTCAACTTCTGATGTGTCCATCCAACTCCATGACATTTGAGCAACATAAAGTAGAGCTTCCTTCTATCCCTTTTCAACTCTGAGAGAATGTTGCTTGCCTTGTGCTTCAAAATCACTTTACAATCCTTCTGAACTCTAAGAAGAATCTCCATACCCCATATCTGATCTGAAATGGTCAAGTCTGGATTATCCATACAACTTTCTTCCCAAGAATTATACATCTGAACCACCTCTGGCATATCAAAATCAATCTGCAACTTTAAATCTCTCAGCTTTTCCCTAGCAAGCTCATCACCATACTCAAGTCTTTCTGGTTCAATAATCATCACACTTGAATCTGAGCTAGCCCCATCACTTTCTTCTTCAGAAGTCACAACAAATCGTGACTTTTCCTTTTCACCTTGTTCCATCATTTGCTCAGCCAATCTTCTATCAAATTCAACCTGAGCTACATTCTTTGGAACAATTTCTTCTACCAACTTACCCTTACCCTTATCTGATGGTGCAATTGTTGGTAAGGTAGATGGTAATACCTGAGTAGGAACATCCTTGATGATAGATGATGACTGGAATACATCACCTCCATATACAGATCTGTCAACGCCCAAATTTCCTCTATCAGCGCCCAAAATACTTCTATCAGCGTCCAAATTTGTCTTGTCAACGCTCAAATATTTTCCCTCAGCGCCTTGTGTAACCTCTCTCAACATTGCTGTAAATGATAAATTTAGATTGGTTGGAGAGATTAAGGACGTATCAAAACCTGTTTGTTCCTTCAAAGTAGTAAAAGCTTCAGCAACATCCAATGATTGACCATCTTGACTGCTCTTATCACTCAGATTTCTTTGATCTTCCTCCCCTTTGGAAGAATCCTCCATACCTCCCTTTGCATGAGCACTCTCTAAAACAACAATCCTCTCCCTCAAGTCCTTGAGTTCAAGGCCTTGGTTGCTGACAATTTGTACTAAGTCTGCATTCTGCTTTTGCAAGCTAATACAGACAGCCGTCAATTCCAAAAGAGTCATTGGTTCCAGTCTGCCCTCTTCTGAAATGGGGATTTGACCTCCCAAGTCAGGTTCATTGGGCATGGATGAGGACTTAATTATGGTGGGACTGCCTTGACCAGCTTCTAAGCCAGAACCAATAGTCTCAGCCTCATCCAGGTCACCAGCCACACTTGTGGTGGTGGTTCTCTCTGCTTCATGGCTAGGACCACCAGAGGAGAACTCTCCAGCAGTCCTTTGGCGTTTGATCAACCTATATTCAGGTGGTGTGGAAGATGGTGTGGAAGAATGGGTAGATGTGGGTTGGTTAAGGAGTGTTTGGGATTGTGATGGTTCGGTGTCAGCGTTGGAAATAGGCACATCAACGCCCACATTAGATGTGTCAGCGTCAAAGGGTTCTTGGTCAATTTGCATTTGGTCAGGTGAGGGTAAAGGTTCAGGAATAGGTTCAAGTTGTGGGTGAGGGTCAATATGAGGTTGAGGGTCTGGTTGGGGTTGTGTTGCTGCAATAACAGCAAGCATGGCTGGGGTTAAAGGTAAGTCCCTATGAGGTGGTGAATTCATCTTGGTAAAAATAGCTTTCTTTTGTTCAGGAATTTTATAAAAATCATTGTGATCCCTTGAACAATATCTTTGATCATCAAAAATCATTTGCAGAAAACGGGGATAAGCTAAAGTCATTTTTGTCCCCTTGTTTTTACACATTCCTTCAAAAATCATTTTAGACCAGTTATATTTTTGCCCTGTTGCAATACACACAATAGCAGTTGCAATAGATCTATTGATCTCATTGTGTGCAGTACATTTGGGACTCAAACATTGAAGGAGAATGTGAATGAGGTACTTCCAGGATGGGGGAAATTCCTGCTTATGGTACTTATTAAGAGTACCTTCATCAGGAATAGGGTATCCCAAAGCCCTAAGCCCTTGTTCTATTTCAGTGATGGGAAGAATGGTTATACCATCAGCATCATCAAGATGCAAGGCCTGGCGTACCAAGGCCTCAGTAACCACCCAAGATCTCCCATGAACAATAGAAGTTAATGTGGTCACTCCATTAACTGTTGAGGAACTGACAGTGTTCCAAAACTGTTTAATGTGTGTGACTGGAATGAGTGGTGCATAAGAAAGAGCATACCTTAATGGGGATGCGTTCAAATACGCCACCATTTGTGTGTATTGAGGGAACAAAGTATTATCAGCAACAAGATAAGCAATCATGTTGTGTTGAGACTTGAACCCCAAATCCAATTCCGCTGAGTTAAATCTTGGTGCCATTGATGAAAGTTGTTAATTTGAAGTATAGAAGATGAAGGTTGATAAGAGAAAAGTGTTAGACAAGAATTATAGATACCCTGTTTAAAAATAGGAGCCAAATTTATAGGAGTGTATGAATACATGTGATTGGCCCAAAAATAGGCAAAGATTTTCAAAAACTAATCATTAATATATTGAAATAGTTATAAGTTATCTCATGCATTTAATGAAAGTAAAAACTCCTAAAATTACGGCTTGAAAATATGTCAAAAAGTAACAACTGGGTAGGTCCCATTGAGTGTCAACGGTCAAATATAACCCATCAACGCCCAACGGCTATAATCTTGTCAACGTTCGCCTAAAGCCATGTCAGCGTCCAATTTGGTCACAATAACGCTTGGAAAAATCTTGTCAGCGTCCAAAAATAAAATTGTTTTAAAAAGTGAAAAATGACCTTAACAAGTAATTTATCCTAGAGAAAATAACCAAAAGCTGATAATTATTATAGGGCGGTAAGCACTGTCCAGTTATGCACACTTGCAAAAGCAAGATAGACATAACAGTCCTCTAGTGTCCCTTGCTAACAAAAATTCTTAACAACAAGTTACCTTATAAAATCCTTGTTACTCCCAGGTAAATCCCATATCAAAATGATTCCCAAGTCTCCCAACAGACCACAACCAATTCTAGGCCAAAAATGTCTTGGCAGCATGCAAAGTTGATATACTATGCATGCTACAGTGCCTCATGGTTTAGTAAAACTAACCCATACTCACCTGTGGACACAATCTAGAATTGTTATAAGAGTATCATATGGATACCCATGTTGGGAATAAATTTAGGCCAGAACACTTGAACGCTGACAAGAACAACTTAAGCGTTGACAAGAGCAAAGTGAACGTTGACAGCATAAGCGTTGACAAGTTAAAGTCAAGCGTTGACAGAATGAAGACAAACACTGATGGAAGATGTGAGCTACACGTTTATTATATTCTAGATTACTTCTAGTAAGGATAGAAACGACAATGTATTTTCTATGTTTATCTTTACCTAGAATAGTTGATTCGTAGCTTATTGTACAAGACTTCTTGTTCTATAAAAGAAGGTCTTTTAGGTTAAAGATATATATCAGTTTTCATAGTATTCGCAAGTTAAAACCTTTCATTGTAATCAACAAGATTATTCTAATACAAGTGAAAGTTTGTTTAACATCATTGTGTTTTAGATCAAGTGTTAATTCCGCATAACACTTTGTTACTTTATTCATAAGCAAAGGTTTCTCTACGTGTTATACTTGATCTAATCTCGTATACACAAAGCTAATCGATCTAAGTTTGGGATCAACAAGTGGTATCAGAGCTTGTTGAGAAACTTTTGATCTTTAAGTAACGCAAGAACCCTAAAACACCAAACCCTAAAAACCCTAAATTTTCAAAACCCTAAAAACATCATGTCTGGCACAAATCAACCTCCTGCTTTGCTACAAAACAACTTCTCAAACCCTAGTATCAAAATTCCCATGTTTGATGCCAGGAACTTTGAGCTTTGGAAGTCCAATTTTGAGCAATACATAGCTATTCATGACTACACTCTTTGGGAAATTATCGAATATGGAAACACATTCGATAAAGCAGCAAAGATTACTGCTGCTATTGCCACAAGGACAGCTGTTCCTAATTGTCCTGAATCTGATAAGGTGGAAAAGCCTGAAGATGGGAGAGCTGTTGCTGTTGAAGACATAGCCAAGAAGAGGGTGGACATGAAAATCTTGAATATCTTGAAACATGCCCTAGGTCATGAGAATCAGCACAAGTATAAACGATTTGAGTCAGCAAAAGAGCTTTGGGAAGCTCTTGAAGTAGCACATGGTGGCAATGCTGACACAAAAGAAGAAAAGAAGAAGCAACTATTGCATGAGTATGCTGTCTTTAAAGCTCAACCTAATGAGAATCTCAGCAGTGTTAGAAGTAGACTTCTTGACATCACAAGTCAACTTTCCTTCATGGGAAAACAGATTGATGATCCTGAATTGAATGCTACTTTTCTCAAAAGCCTTGGTGATGTATGGAAGATTGAGACAAGATCTATTCTTGTCAATAATACTCACAAGACTTCCAGGTTTGATGACATCTTCAACAAACTAAGATTGTTGGAGAATGAATGGCAATTGGAGAGTGATAACAAATCTTCCAGCAGCAACATGGCTTTCTTTTCACAAAGTGAAGGTCAATTTGATTCCATGAACTTCTATGGACATTCAGCAACTGGATCTCAAGGTGTCAGCGCTGGATGTCAATCTGTCAGCGCTGGATCATATCCTGTCAATGCTTTGTACTCAAGCGCTGACACACACAATCATGGCGCTGATAGAATTAAACCTGCTGGTTTTGATCTTGATACTGTGTGTGCATTCATTGCTTCTTTGCCCAGTGATTCAAGGATTACATATGAAGATCTTGAGCAGATAAGTGATGAACAATTGGAAGAGATGGACATCAAGTGGACTATGGCTCTTGTAAGTTTAAGAGCAAACAGGTTCAATAAAAGGTTCAAGAAGAAGATGACCTTTAATGCTAAGGATGTTGCTGGCTTTGACAAGTCCAAGGTGGAGTGCTACAACTGTCATAGGATGGGGCACTTTATGAGGGAATGTAGATCTCCAAGGAGATCTGATGCTGGGAAGCCTTCAAGCCAAATGATTAAGAACCCAGATCCCAAGGCCATGGTTGCTGTTCAACAAATTGATGGTGTTGGAGAATGGGATTGGAGCTGGATGGCTAAGAATGAGGAAGAGGACAGAGCTTTGGTTGCTGAGGTTAAAGAAGAGCATGCTGAATATGCTCTCATGGCACACTCCTCCTCCTCCTCAGATAATGAGGTATATGATGATGCTTTCTGTTCTAAGGGTTGTCGTTTAAATACTGAAAAATTAAAACAAGAAATAGTTAAATTACTAGATGAGGCAAGTACTGAAAGATGCAAAGTATCTAACTATCAAGTTGCTCTTATCCAAACAGAAAAGACAGTATCTGAGTATAAGAAAATGGAGTTTGATTTAAAGGATCAAATAAATATCTTAAAACATGAGTTACATCAGAGTAAGGATGTTCAAGATATAGTAAATAGGGTTAATCTTGATTTGATAGCTCAGTTAGAGGAGGCTAACAAAAATAAAGATAATGTGAGTCTTAAAATCCAGAGATTTGATAAGGCCACACAATCCCTAGGAGAGTGTGTTAGTAAACAAAGAGACTCTAAGGATATGAGTGGGATTGGGATGAATAATTATACTGTTGTTCCACCACCAGCTGGGGATTTCTATGGTGTCCAATCAAAGGACTTATCTTGGACTGGCTTGCCAGAATGCCAAGAGGAGGAGTTCATTCCTCCACCTAGAGTGACTTCCCCAGTTGAGGAATATCAGCAAAAGCTGACTGACCTAGAAGAGTGGAAGAAAGCTAACCACACTTTGTTTGTTAAGGGAGGGTTGTTGTGTGAAAGTCCAAATGAGCCCACACCAATCACAAAACCAGTTGATGATCCTAAACCTATTAAGATCACACACCCTACCACTGGCAAACCTGTTGACCTTGGCCCACAATATGTTAGAAAACCTAGTGTTAAATATGCAGAGATGTATAGGAATACTAGGTCTCCAAAAAGCCAAGTTAGTAATCATGGAACAGGCTTCTTTGCTTCTAGACCCAAGACTATGTCTAGAAAAGCTTGTTACACATGTGGGAGCTTCTCACATTTGGCATACATATGTGTCAACGCTTCCAATGTCAACGCTGATAGGAACCATTTCAGCGCTGACAAAAGTCAACATAGGTCAAACACAGTCAGACCCAATACCTTTGTGAACAAGAGTTCACAAGTTGTTAGACCAGCCCCATTCTTTTCTAGAGGGTCTAACACACAAGGCCTAAGACCTTTTCAAAAGTCAAATACTTGGTCAAATAGGCAATGGGTTCCTGTAGCAAACCCTAGGTTCAACGCTGATAAGAGTAATCGGGGCGCTGACAAGAGAAATTTCAGCGCTGATAACACTGCTAAACCTAGGTATTTGCAACCACAGGGAAATAGGTCTAAAGCTTCTACTAGCTTAACATGGAGACCAAAACAAGACCAGAACCCTAATTCTACTGGTATTTCTATGACATGCAACAGGTTTCATTATATTTCTAAGGCATTGTC
The DNA here is from genome assembly GCA_025667525.1 of Glebionis coronaria. Classification (NCBI taxonomy): domain Eukaryota; kingdom Viridiplantae; phylum Streptophyta; class Magnoliopsida; order Asterales; family Asteraceae; genus Glebionis; species Glebionis coronaria. Next base: position 600,777,772 of record CM046877.1, on the reverse strand, counting down.
AACACCAATTGGGGTTAACTGGGAATTTCATTCAAACAGGGATGAAAATGGGGTTGTTATGAGAACCAAGTCTGTTCTTGTTGAACAACCAAATGAATCCAAGTCTTTCACGGCTTGGGTTCCCAAAGAAAACTAATGTGTTTTCTTTATGTGCAGGGCATTCAGAAGAAGATCAATGATTATGGATACTGGGATAGTGGATGCTCAAGGCACATGACAGGAAAGGAAGACTATCTGACCAATTTCTCTCCTATTCAAGATGGTGATAAGGTATACTTTGGAGGTGGCTACGGCACAATCACAGGAAAAGGAACCCTTGTCACCAACAATCTAAGGTTTGATAATGTCTTCTTGGTGAAAGATCTGGATTATAATTTGTTTAGTGTATCACAGGTGTGTGATAACAAAAATAAGGTTCTTTTCACAGATACTGAGTGCTTGGTGTTAAGCAAAGATTATAAGCTCCCTGAGGAGAAATACATAGATTTTAGAACACCAAGGCATAAAGACATATATAATGTGAATCTTAATGGAATTAAGGTAAATAATAAAATGTCATGTCTATATGCTAAAGCCTCAGTAGATGAAAGTAATCTTTGGCACAGGAGACTAGGGCACATAAACTTTAAGAATATCAATAGGCTTGTGAGGCTTGGTTTAGTTGATGGCTTGCCTGAAAAGGCTTCCCACAATGACCACTCTTGTGTTGCATGCCTTAAAGGCAAGCAGCACAAGGTCTCATTCAGGTCTAAACAGGTGCACTCTAGTGCTAAACCACTTCACTTATTGCATATGGACCTCTTTGGTCCAACTAATATAGAAAGTTTGAAGGGTAAATCATATTGTTTTGTCATTACTGATGATTACTCCAGGTTTACATGGACTTTCTTTTTAGCCAAGAAAAGTGAAACTGCCCTAAGTCTGATTAATTTCATTACCCAGATTGAAAAGAAGAATGGTAATGAGGTCAAGATTATTAGAAGTGACAATGGGGGTGAGTTTAGAAATCAGTTGTTAGATGATTTTTGTGCCAAGAAGGGGATTACTAGGCAGTTTAGCATAGCTAGAACCCCACAGCAAAATGGGGTTGCTGAAAGGAAGAATAGGACCCTTATTGAAGCAGCCAGAACCATGTTGGCTGATGCCCACTTTCCTATAGCCTTTTGGGCTGAAGCTGTTAACACAGCTTGTTATGTTCAGAATAGGGCATTGGTCAACAAGATACATAATAAAACACCTTATGAATTACTTTGGGGAAGGAAGCCCAATATTGGCTTTCTCAAGCCTTTTGGTTGTCATGTAGTTGTTTTAGAAACTAGTGAGGCCCTAGGTAAATTTGATTCAAAAGGTGATGAAGGCTACTTCATGGGTTATTCAGTGCAGAGTAAAGGATATAGGGTTTACATTAAAAAGGAAAAACGTATACTTGAAAAGGTACATGTTAGGTTTTTAGAAAGTAAACCTAGTGATCCTGAGAGTGGTCCAAATTGGTTGTTTGACTTAGAACCTTTGTCTAGAGCTTTAAATTATATGCCTGTTACTGATCCAGACATTGTGAAGGTAACTTCAAGTGTTTTGGAAAAGAGAATTGGTAATGTTTCAGGTATACAGGTTGCTAAGGAGGATGGACCACCAGCAGTTAAATCATCTCCCACACAAGAGTTTGTTACACTTCCTATATGGACAGATGAGTATTATGCTGCTGCTACTGCTGCAAGGAAAGATAATGGTGGTGTTCAAATACCACCAACTACAAATATGCATGATTCTTCAAGCGCTGACAAAGGGAAATCAAGCGCTGACACGACCAATTCAGACGCTGATGGCTCCAACGCTGACAACACCAGTTCAGGCGTTGTTAGCCCAAACGCTGATAAACAAGGATCAGACTTTGGAGACACCTTTCAACAGCTTTTCTCTTCTCATTTTGAACAAGGTGGACCTTCTAATGTCCATGAAGAGATCTCTGTTGATCAAGAAGAATCTGAAGAAGATATTGGCAACATGGAGCGTGAAGTTGAGGACACCAGACTTTTTGAAGGAGGAGTTCTCACTTCCACAGCTAAGGATCACCCCACATCTCAAATCATTGGTGATGTTATGGCTCCAGTTCAGACAAGAAGATCCCATCAAGGTCTTGGTGGATTTATTGCCAATATACACAAGAAGGTTGATACCCCTCTTGTACAAGCATGTTTGTTTGCCTGTTTTCTGTCACAGGAAGAACCCAAGAAAATTTTTGATGCTCTCAAGGAACCAAGTTGGGTGGAAGCAATGCAGGATGAGCTTCACCAATTTGCTATACAGGATGTTTGGGAGCTGGTTGATTGTCCTAGGTATGTGAGACCAATTGGGACAAGATGGGTTCTAAGGAACAAGAAAGATGAAAGAGGCATTGTGGTCAGAAACAAGGCACGTTTGGTAGCTCAGGGTTATACACAAGAGGAAGGAATTGATTATGAAGAAGTTTTTGCACCAGTTGCAAGAATTGAAGCTATAAGAATTTTTCTAGCTTATGCCTCTTGTATGAATTTTACTGTTTACCAGATGGATGTGAAGAGTGCTTTCCTCTATGGGACAATAGTTGAGGAAGTATATGTCATGCAACCTCCTGGTTTTGAAGATCCTGAGAATCCAGACAAGGTTTATAGAGTGAAGAAAGCAATGTATGGACTTCATCAAGCCCCAAGAGCATGGTATGGTACATTGTCCACCTACTTGGTGGAAAATGGTTTCAAGAGGGGCACCATAGATCAGACCTTGTTTACAAAGAAGAAAGGAAAACATGTGTTGCTTGTGCAGGTCTATGTTGATGATATCATTTTTGGGTCTACTGATCCAAAAATGAGTGAGGACTTTTCCAAGCTCATGACAGATAAATTCAAGATGAGTGCAATGGGTGAGATGAACTTCTTTCTAGGTTTACAAGTTCAGCAGAAAGAAGATGGTATCTTCATCTCCCAAGACAAGTATGTAGCTGAAATCTTGAAGAAATATGGTTTTTCTCCACATGAGAAGGAGGCTTCCACTCCTATGGATAGGCAACACCCTTGGGGAAAAATTGGAGCTGGAAAGGATGTGGATGTTAGGCACTATAGATCAATGATTGGATCATTGATGTATCTGACAGCCTCAAGACCTGACATCATGTTTGCTGTGTGTGCATGTGCACGCCATCAAGTGACTCCCAAAGAATGTCACCTTTTTGCTGTGAAGAGAATTTTTAGGTACCTAAGATGTTACCCAGATCTTGGATTATGGTACCCAAAAGATTCTCCATTGGATCTTATTGCATATTCAGACAGTGATTATGGTGGTGACAAGTTTGATAGGAAATCCACAACTGGTGGATGTCAATTTCTAGGGAGCAGATTAATATCTTGGCAATGCAAGAAACAAACAGTGGTGGCAAACTCTACAACTGAAGCAGAATATGTGGCTGCAGCTGCTTGTTGTGGACAAGTCTTATGGATTCAGAACCAGCTGTTGGATTATGGGTATAATTTTATGCATACCAAGATTTTTGTAGACAATAACAGTACTTTATGCATTATTAAAAATCCTGTACATCATTCTAAAACCAAACACATAGAAATTAGACATCATTTTATAAGAGATTGCTTTGAGAAAGGTTTAATACAACCAGATAGGGTAGATACTGAAGATAATGTAGCTGATTTATTAACTAAGCCTTTTGATGCTGGAAGATTTCAATATTTGGTAACAAATATTGGAATGGTTAATCTCAATTAATATGTGTTTTGGAACCCTTTTGTAAAAGTATGTACAGGATAATGCATTGTTATTGGTCTTTGTGATGATTTAGATTTTCCACATTCTTTTTCTAACACTGACAAAGGTAAATGCAACGCTGTCAAGTGTTATTTTGCCGTTGTTGGAGATATTATTGTCTAACGCTGACAAGAGTTCCTTCAACGCTGATAAGTGTTGTCGGGACGCTGTCAGCAACAAATGTTAGTTTTGTGGTTTTCATCTACATGTGCAGGTAATGGTAGTTTTATGCCATTGGATACAGAGTTGCTTATGGATCTTTGAAGAGCTATTTGGACATGTTTTTGTTTATGGATGATGGTTGGAATATTTATATTCCTATCTTGACATAAATTTTTAATGTTCATATTGAGAACTCATGTATCATAGTTTAAGGGGAGGTTTAAGGAACCTTTAGGACTCTTGGGTATTCTTAGAATACTCTTATCACAATTCTAGATTGTGTCCACTGGTGAGTATGGGTTAGTTTTACTAAACCATGAGGCACTGTAGCATGCATAGTATATCAACTTTGCATGCTGCCAAGACATTTTTGGCCTAGAATTGGTTGTGGTCTGTTGGGAGGCTTGGGAATCCTTTTGATATGGGTTTTACCTGGGAGTAACAAGGATTTTATGAGGTAACTTGGTTGTTAAGAATTTTGGTTAGCAGGGGACACTAGAGGACTGTTATGTCTATCTTGCTTATGCAAGTGTGCATAACTGGACAGTGCTTGCCGCCCTATGATAATTATCAGCTTTTGGTTATCTTCTCTAGGATAAGTTACTTGTTAAGGTCATTTTTTTTTTCTCTTTTTAAAACAATTTTATTTTTGGACGCTGACAAGATTTTTCCAAGCGTTGTTGTGACCAAAATGGACGCTGACATGGCTTTAGGCGAACGTTGACAAGATTATAGCCGTTGGGCGTTGATGGGTTATATTTGACCGTTGACAAACAATGGGACCTACCCAGTTGTAACTTTTTGACATATTTTCAAGCCGTAATTTTAGGAGTTGTTACTTTCATTAAATGTATGAGATAACTTATAAACTTTTTCAATATTTTCATGATTGATTTTTGAAAATCTTTGCCTATTTTTGGGCCAATCACGTGCATTCATCCACTCCTATAAATTTGGCTCCTATTTTAAACAGGGTATCTATAATTCTTGTCTAACACTTTTCTCTTATCAACCTTCATCTTTTATACATCAAATTCACAGCTTTCATCAATGGCACCAAGATTTAACTCAGCAGAATTGGATTTGGGGTTCAAGTCTCAACACAACATGATTGCTTATCTTGTTGCTGATAATACTTTGTTTCCTCAATACACTCAGATGGTGGAGTATTTGAATGCATCCCCATTAAGGTATGCTCTTTCTCATGCCCCACTCATTCCAGTCACACACATTAAACAGTTTTGGAACACTGTTAGTTCCTCAACAGTTAATGGAGTGACAACATTGAATTCTATTGTACATGGGAGACCTTGGGTGGTTACTGAGGCCTTGGTACGCCAGGCTTTGCATCTTAATGATGCTGATGGTATAACCATGCTTCCCATATCTGAAATATAACAAGGGCTTAGGGCTTTGGGATACCCTATTCCTGATGAAGGTACTCTTAATAAGTACCATAAGCAGGAATTTCCCCCAGCCTGGAAGTACCTAATTCACATTCTCCTTCAGTGTTTGAGTCCCAAATGTACTGCACACAATGAGATCAATAGATCCATTGCATCTGCTATTGTGTGTATTACAACAGGGCAAAATTATAACTGGTCTAAAATGATTTTTGAAGGAATGTGTAAAAACAAGGGGACAAAAATGACTTTAGCTTATCCCCGTTTTCTGCAAATGGTTTTTGATGCTCAAAGATATTGTTCAAGGGATCACAATGACTTTTATAAGATCCCTGAACAAAAGAAGGCTATTTTTACCAAGATGAATTCACCACCTCATAGAGACCTACCATTAACCCCAGCCATGCTTGCTGTTATTGCAGCAGCACAACCCCAACCAGACCCCCAACCTCATATTGACCCTCAACCACAACTTGAGCCTATCCCTGAACCTTTACCCTCACCTGACCAAATGCAAATAGACCAAAATCCCTTCGACGCTGACACATCTAATGTGGGCGTTGATATGCCTATTTCCAACGTTGACACCCAACCATCACAATCCCAAACACCCCTTAACCAACCTACATCTACACCATCTTCTACACCATCTTCCACACCACCAGAATATAGGTTGATTAAACGCCAAAGGACTGCTGGAGTGTTCTCCTCTGGTGGTCCTAGCCATGAAGCAGAGAGAACCACCACCACAAGTGTGGCTGGTGACCTGGATGAGGCTGGGACTATTGGTTCTGGCTTAGAAGCTGGCCAAGCCAGTCCCACCATAATTAAGTCCTCATCCATGCCCAATGAACCTGACTTGGGAGGTCACATTCCCATTTTGGAAGAGGGCAGACTGGAACCAATGACGCTTTTAGAATTGACGGCTGTCTGCATTAGCTTGCAAAAGCAAAATGCAGACTTAGTACAAATTGTCAGTAACCAAGGCCTTGAACTCAAAGATTTGAGGGAGAGGATTGTTGTTTTAGAGAGTGCTCATTCAAGGGGAGGTATGGAGGAGTCTTCCAAAGGGGAGGAAGCAAGAAATCTGAGTGATAAGAGCAGTCAAGATGGTCAATCATTGGATATTGCTGAAGCTCTTACTACATTGAAGGAACAAAAAGGTTTTGATACGTCCTTAATCTCTCCAACAAATTTAAATTTATCATTTACAGATATGCTGAGAGAGGTTACACAAGGCGCTGAGGGAAAATATTTGAGCGTTGACAAAGCAAGTTTGGACGCTGACAGAAGTATTTTGGGCGCTGATAAAGGAAATTTGGGCGTTGACAGATCTGCATATGGAGGTGATGTATTCCAGTCATCATCTATCATCAAAGATGTTCCTACTCAGGTATTATCATCTACCCTACCAACAATTGAACCAACAGATAAGGGTAAGGGTAAGTTGGTAGAAGAAATTGTTCCAAAGAATGCAGCTCAGATTGAATTTGATAGAAGAATGGCTGAGCAAATGATGGAACAAGAAGAAAAGGAAAAGTCACCATTTGTTGTGACTTCTGAAGAAGAAAGTGATGGAGCTAGCTCAGACTCAAGTGTGATGATTGTTGAACCAGAACGACTTGAGTATGGTGATGAGCTTGCAAAGGAAAGGCTGAGAGATTTGAAGTTGCAAATTGATTTTGATATGCCAGAGGTAGTTCAGATGTACAATTCTTGGGAAGAAAGCTGCATGGATAATCCAGACTTGACCATTTCAGACCAGATATGGGGTTTGGAAATTCTTCTTAGAGTTCAGCAGGATTGTAAGGTGATGCTGAAGTACAAGGCTAGCAACATTCTCTCTAAATTGAAAAGGGATAGAAGGAAGCTCTACTTTATGTTGCTCAAATGTCATGGAGTTGGATGGACACATCAGAAGCTGAAGGCTTTGACATTTGATGAGTTGGAACATAGGGCTTATCCTATTTGGGTGAAAGTGCAGGAAGAGAACACTTTCAGACTTCTTTCAGATGAAAGAAAGGAGCAACTTGCAGAAGAGATGGCAATCAAGAAAGCTTTGATAGTTCCTAGACCAGTAAAGAAGGGATTTATTCTTGAATTTCCAAAAGATATGTCTCAACTATATCCAAGTGAAGCAATCATTAGAAAGAGCCTTAAGCTCTCCCCATTAGAAGCTTCAGATATGGTTCATGTGTTACCACTAGATTCCAGGAATCCAATTATAAGTTATGAGGAAGATGAATGTGGATTCTGGAAAATTGGAAGATTTGGCAAGGAGGTACACACTTTTACCACTCTCATATCTTTATTTGCAAGTTGTGACAGAGAAGACTTGGTAGACCTTTGGAGGTTGCTAGAGACCAAGTATGAGGCTGAAGCACCAACTTCAGTCAATGGAATAAAACTTTGGACCACATTCAAAAGAATGTGTGGGACAAAAGAAGAAGATCCTGAAATATGGAAGGATCTTGAAGATGACCTCAGTGGTCTTCAATGGAGGTTATATTCAGCTGCAGGTGTATACCATTTGAGTTCTACAAAGTTTGCTGAGTATTTACTTGTAGATGCTCAGTATTTCATATCCAAGGCTGTTTTAGAGAAGATGAAGGACAACCAGTTGGAGATAGACTATACAAGTGATGTGGCAAAGAATTTGATCAGATTTATTTATTACCAATATGATAAGGTTTGTCAGACTCCTCCAAGTTCTTAATGTTTATTCAGAAACTTGATCATAAGAGTGGATATCAAGTTTAGGGGAGGATTGTTGGGAATAAATTTAGGCCAGAACACTTGAACGCTGACAAGAACAACTTAAGCGTTGACAAGAGCAAAGTGAACGTTGACAGCATAAGCGTTGACAAGTTAAAGTCAAGCGTTGACAGAATGAAGACAAACACTGATGGAAGATGTGAGCTACACGTTTATTATATTCTAGATTACTTCTAGTAAGGATAGAAACGACAATGTATTTTCTATGTTTATCTTTACCTAGAATAGTTGATTCGTAGCTTATTGTACAAGACTTCTTGTTCTATAAAAGAAGGTCTTTTAGGTTAAAGATATATATCAGTTTTCATAGTATTCGCAAGTTAAAACCTTTCATTGTAATCAACAAGATTATTCTAATACAAGTGAAAGTTTGTTTAACATCATTGTGTTTTAGATCAAGTGTTAATTCCGCATAACACTTTGTTACTTTATTCATAAGCAAAGGTTTCTCTACGTGTTATACTTGATCTAATCTCGTATACACAAAGCTAATCGATCTAAGTTTGGGATCAACAACCCAAAAATCCTAAAGGTTCCTAAAACCTCCCCTTAAACAAAGATACAAAGAGTTTTAAAAATATGCATGAACATAAAAAAAAAATTATGTCAAGATAGGAATGAAACATTCCAACCATCATCCATAAACAAAAACATGTCCAAATGCTTCTCCTTTGATCCATAAGCAACTCTGTATCCAATGGTATACTGCTAACACCATCTGCACATTTAGATTGAAAACCACAAAACTAACATTGTTGCTGACAATGCCCCGATAACACATAACAGCGTTGAAGGAAGCTTTGTCAGCGTTAGACAATTATATTGCTGACAACGTTGCAAAAACACTTATCAGTGTTCAAACAACCTTTGTCAGTGTTAGAAAAATATAGTGGAAAATCTAAATTATCAATAAGACCAATAATAATAATGCATCATCCTGTACATACTTTTACAAAAAGGATCCAAAACACATACTTTAAGTGAGATTAACCATTCCAATACTTGTTACCAAGTACTGAAATCTTCAAGCATCAAAAGGTTTAGTTAATAAATCTGACACATTTTCCTCAGTGTCAACCCTATCTGGTTGTATTAAACCTTTCTCAAAGCAATCTCTTATAAAATGGTGTCTAATTTCTATGTGTTTAGTTTTAGAATGATGCACATGATTCTTAATGATGCATAAAGTACTATTATTGTCAACAAATATCTTAGTATGCATGAAATTATACCCATAATCCAACAACTGGTTCTGAATCCAAAACACTTGACCACAACATGCTGCTGCAGCCACATATTCTGCTTCAGTTGTAGAGTTAGCCACCATTGTTTGTTTCTTGCATTGCCAAGATATTAATCTGCTCCCAAGAAATTGACATCCACCAGTAGTGGATTTCCTATCAAACTTGTCACCACCATAATCACTATCTGAATATGCAATCAGCTCCAATGGTGAATCCTTTGGGTACCACAAACCAAGAGTAGGGAAACATCTTAGGTACCTAAAGATCCTCTTCACAGCATAAAGGTGACATTCTTTGGGAGTCACTTGATGGCGTGCACATGCACACACAGCAAACATGATATCAGGTCTGGAAGCAGTGAGATACATCAAGGATCCAATCATGGATCTATAATGCCTGACATCAACATCCTTCCCATCTCCAATCTTTCCCCAAGGGTGTTCTCTATCCATAGGAGTAGAAGCCCTCTTTTCATGTGGAGAAAAGCCAAACTTCTTCAAGATTTCAGCAACATATTTGTCTTGGGAGATGAAGATACCATCTTCTTTCTGCTGAACTTGTAAACCAAGAAAGAAGTTCATCTCCCCCATAGCACTCATCTTGAATTTGTCTGTCATGAGCTTGGAGAAATCCTCACTCATCTTTGGATCAGTAGACCCAAAAATGATATCATCAACATAGACCTGCACAAGCAACACATCTTTGCCTTTCTTCTTTGTAAATAGTGTCTGATCTATGGCGCCCCTCTTGAATCCATTGTCCACTAAATAGGTAGACAAAGTACCATACCATGCTCTAGGGGCTTGATGAAGGCCATACATAGCCTTTTTGACTCTATACACTTTGTCTGGATGCTCAGGATCCTCAAAACCAGGAGGTTGCATGACATAAACTTCTTCAACAATGGTGCCATACAAGAATGCACTCTTTACATCCATTTGATAGACTGTGAAGCCCATGCAAGATGCATAGGCTAGAAAAATCCTAATAGCTTCAATCCTTGCAACTGGTGCAAAGACTTCTTCATAGTCTATCCCCTCCTCTTGTGTATAACCTTGAGCCACTAACCTTGCCTTGTTTTTGACCACAATACCTCTTTCATCTCTTTTGTTCCTGAGAACCCATCTTGTCCCTATTGGTCTGACATATCTAGGACAATCAACCAGCTCCCAAACATCCTGAATAGCAAATTGGTGAAGCTCATCCTGCATTGCTTCCACCCAACTTGGTTCTTTGAGAGCATCAAATATCTTCTTGGGTTCTTCTTGTGACAGAAAACATGCAAACAAACATGCTTGCACAAGAGGGGTATCAACCTTCTTGTGTATATTGGCAATAAATCCACCAAGACTTTGATGGGATCTTCTTGTCTGAACTGGAGTCATAACATCACCAATGATCTGAGATGGGGGGTGATTCTTCATTGTGGGAGTGAGAACTCCTCCTTCAAAAATTCTGGTGTCCTCAACTTCACGCTCCATGTTGCCAATATCTTCTTCATCAGACTCTCTTTGAGCAACAGGAATCTCTTTATGGACATTGGAAGGTCCACCTTGTTCAAAATTTGAAGAGAAAAGATGCCCATAAGTGTTGTCAACGTTTGAATCTTAGTTGTCAGCGTCAGGGCTGACAGCGCCTGAAATGTTGTTGTCAACGTCTGAATTGGTCTTGTCAGTGCTGGATTGTCCATTGTCAGCGCCTGAAGAACCATGCATGTTTGTATTTGGTGGTATTTGGAAACCACCATTATCTTGTCTAGCAGCAGCAGCAGCAGCAAAAGCATCAGTCCAAATGGGAATTGTGACATATTCAAATGTAGGAGATGCCTTTTCTGCTTGTGATCCAACCCTCTCGTCAACCTGTGTACCTGAAACATGAACAACTTGTTCCTCCACAACATTTGAAGTTACCTTCACAATGTCTGGATTAGTGACAGGCAAATAATTTAAAGTTCTAGATAAGGGTTCCAAATCAAACAACCAATTAGGACCACTTTCAGGATCACTAGGTTTATTCTCTAAGAACCTAACATGTACTCTTTCAACAATACGTTTGTCCTCCTTAAGATAAACCCGATAACCCTTGCTCTGCACTGAATACCCCATGAAGTAAACTTCATCACCTTTTGCACTAAATTTCCCTAAGGCATCACTAGTGTCTAAGACTACTACATGACATCCAAAAGGTCTGAGAAAACCAATATTAGGTTTTCTTCCCCAAAGTAACTCATAAGGTGTCTTGTTCTGAATTTTGTTAACCAATGCTCTATTTTGTACATAGCATGCTGTATTCACAGCCTCAGCCCAAAAGGCTATGGGAAAGTGAGCATCAGCCAACATTGTTCTGGCTGCTTCAATTAGGGTTCTATTCTTCATTTCAGCAACCCCATTTTGTTGTGGGGTTCTAGCAATACTAAACTGCCTAGTAATTCCCTTCATGGCACAGAAATCATCTAGCTTCTTGTTCCTAAATTCTCCACCATTATCACTCCTAAGCATCTTAACCTCATTGCCAGACCTTTTCTCAATTTGAGTGATAAATTCAATAAGAATATCAGCTGTGTCACTCTTCATAGCTAGAAAGAATGTCCAAGTAAACCTAGAAAAGTCATCAGTGACAACAAAACAATATGACTTGCCATTCAAACTTTCTATATTAGTTGGACCAAAGAGGTCCATGTGAAGCATATGAAGAGGTCTGGAACTAGTATGCACCTGCTTGGACATGAATGAGACCTTGTGTTGCTTGCCTTTAAGACATGCAACACAAGAGTGGTCATTGTGGAAGGCCTTCTCAGGCAAACCATCAACTAAACCAAGCCTCACAAGTCTATTTATATTTTTAAAATTTATGTGCCCTAGTCTCCTGTGCCACAAATTACTTTCATCTACTGAGGCCTTAGCATAAAAACAAGACATATTTGTATTCACTTTAAATCCATTTAAATTCACATTATATATGTCCTTATGCCTAGGTGTTCTATACTCAATGTACTTTTCATCAGGGATCTTAAAATCCTTGCTTAACACCAAACACTCAGTATCAGTGAAAAGAACCTTATTTTTGTTATCACACACTTATGATACACTAAACAGATTATAGTCCAGTTCTTTTACCAGGAAGACATTCTCAAAACGTAGATTATTGGTGAGAAGGGTTCCTTTGCCTGTGATGGTGCCGTAGCCCCCTCCAAAGTATACCTTATCACCATCTTTAATAGGAGAGAAGTTCGTCAGATAGTCTTCCTTTCCTGTCATGTGCCTTGAGCATCCACTATCCCAATATCCATAATCATTGATCTGCTTTTGAATGCCCTGCACATAAAGAAAACAAATTAGTTTTCTTTGGGAACCCAAGTCTCAGAAGACTTGGATACATCTGGTTGTTCAATAAGAACAGACTTAGTTCTCACAACAACCCCATTCTCATCCCTTTTAGGATGAAATACCCAGTTAACCCCAATTGGTTTTGTAATGACTTTTGAAATATAATTAAACCTGTTGCAAGTCATTGAAATTCCATTATTATTAGGGTTTTGATCTTTATTGGGTCTCCATGTTAAGCTTGAAGAAGCTTTAGACCCCTTACCTTGTGACTGCAAATACTTAGGTCTGGTCACGTTTCTGTCAGCGTTGGATTTTGTCCTGTCAACGCTGAAATTACCCTTGTCAGCGTTGAACCTAGGGTTTGCTACATGAACCCATTGCCTATTTGACCAGGTATCTGTCTTTTGAAAAGGTCTTTGTCCATGAGTGTTAGACCTTCTAGTAAAGAATGGAGCTGGTCTAATCACTTGTGGACTTTGCTGCACACAAGGTCTGGGTCTGACAACGTTTGACTTCCTAACAACGTTGACTTTCTTCCTATCAGCGCTAAAATTGTTCCTATCAGCGCTGGCTTTAGGAGCGTTGACACACTTGTATGCCAAATGTGAAAAGCTACCACAAGTATAACAGGCTTTCTTAGACACATTCTTAGGTCTAGAAGCAAAGAAACCTGTTGCATGATTGTTAACTTAGCTCTTGGGTGACCTATTATTCCTATACATCTCTGCATATTTAATGGTAGGTTTTCTAACAGTGTTGGAGCCTAGGTCAACAGCTTTACCAGTAACTGGGTGAGTAACCTTAATGGGTGGGGATTCATTGGGACTTTCACATAGCAAACCTCCCTTAACAAATAAAGTAGGGTTAGCTTTCTTCCACTCATTTAGGTCAGTCAGTTTTTGTTGATACTCTTCTACTGGGGTGACAACTCTTGGTGGAGGAATAAATTCCTCTTCTTGGCATTCTGGAATACCAGTCTAAGATAAATCCTTTCTAAGGACACCATAGAAGTCACCAGCTGGTGGTGGAACCAGAGAGTAATCATTCTCATTCATCCCAAGCCCAGTCATATCCTTAGGATCTCTTTGTTTAGCTACACAGTCTCCTAGGGCTTGGGTGGCTCTATCAAATCTTTGAATCTTGAGGTCAACATTATCTTTATTCTTAATGGCCTCATCTAACTTAGCCTGTAGGTCTTTATTGACCTTTGACATGATATTTCTAATATCCATACTACCCTCTAGCTCATGTTTTAAAATATTTATCTTATCTTTTAAATCAAATTCCATTTTCTTGTATTCGGAAACGGTTTTCTCAGTTTCAGTAAGAGCTAGTTGGTAATTGGATAATTTACACCTTTCAGTGCTCATATCCTCTTTTAGTTTTAACACTTCTTTGTTAAGTCTGTCAGTGTTTAACCTACAACCTTTGCTACAAAAAGCATCATCATATACCTCATTATCAGATGAAGAGGAGGAGTGTGCCATGAGAGCATATTCAACATGCTCTTCTTCTTCAATATCAGCAATCAAAGCTTTGTCCTCTTCAACATCCTTAGCCAGATAGCTCCAATCCCATCTAGTACCATCAATTCCTTGAACTGCAACCATGGCTTTGGAGTCTTGAGCTTTAACAACCTGACTTGAGGGTTTACCAACATCAGATCTTCTAGGAGATCTGCATTCCCTCATGAAGTGCCCCATGCGATGACAGTTGTAGCACTTAACTTTGGATTTATCAAATCCAGCAGTGTCTTTAGCATTGAAGGTCATCTTCTTCTTGAACCTTCTATTCCACCTATTTGCTCTTATACTAGCAAGAGCCATGTTCCACTTGATGTCCATCTCTTCCAAGTGTTCATCACTTATCTGCTCAAGGTCCTCATATGTAATCACTGAACCATTGGGCAAAGAAGCAATGTAAGCACAAACAGTATCCAAATCCAAACCAGCAGGTTTAACTCTTGGTGAGTCATTCATGAATGTGTCAGCGTCTGAAAAGGAGACGTTGACAGGACTTGTCCCAGCGCTGACAAATGATGATCCAGTAACTGGATGCATAAAGGAGTCCTTCTGATTGAATTGACCTTCACTATGAGAGAAGAAGGCCATGTTGCTGGTGCTAGCTTTGCTTGAAAGAGTTTCATCTTCCAACAGTCTTAGTTTGTTGTAGATGTCATCAAACGAAGAGCTCTTGTGAGTATTATTGGCAAGAATAGATCTTGCCTCAATCTTCCATGTCTCACCAAGACTTTTCAGAAAAGTAGCATTGGTGTCAATATCGCCAACTTGTGTCCCCATGAAGGACAATTTGCTTCTGATGTCAAGCAATCTGCTTCTCACACTGCTCAGTTTCTCATTGGGCTGAGCTTTGAAGACAGCATAATCATGCAGAAGTTGCTTTTTCTTTTCTTCCTTAGTTTCTGCATTACCACCATATGCAACTTCAATTGCTTCCCAAAGATCCTTAGCAGATTCATAGCTTCTATATTTGTGCTGATTTTCTTGTCCCAAAGACACTTTCAGAATATTTAGGGCTTTCATGTCAGCCCTTTTCTTTGCAATATCTTCAGCACTTACAGCTCTACCATCTCCAGGTTTTTCTTTCTTATCTTCATCAGGACATCCTTCAACAGCTGTTCTTGTTGCAATGGCATTCAGAATCTTTTGAGCTTTATTGAATGAGTTT
Source organism: Glebionis coronaria (assembly GCA_025667525.1). Classification (NCBI taxonomy): domain Eukaryota; kingdom Viridiplantae; phylum Streptophyta; class Magnoliopsida; order Asterales; family Asteraceae; genus Glebionis; species Glebionis coronaria. Next base: position 600,762,382 of record CM046877.1, on the reverse strand, counting down.
CCATATTCAATGATGTCCCAGAGTGTGTAGTCAAAGATCCCCAGGTATTGTTCAAAGTTGAACCTCCATAAGTCAAAGTTGGTTGCATCAAGCATGGGAATCTTGATGTTTGGTAAGGATGAGGAGGAGGAGGTTATTGCTTCAGACATGATGTTTTTAGGGTTTTGAGAAAATTAGGGTTTTGGTGTTCGTATATCGTTCTGGTGTTCTTCAAAGATCAAAAGTTCCTCAACAAGCTCTGATACCACTTGTTGATCCCAAACTTAGATCGATTAGCTTTGTGTATAAGAGATTAGATCAAGTATAACACGTAGAGAAACCTTTGTTATATGCTTTGTGAATCTAAGTATTATGCGGAATTTAATACTTAAACAAGAACACAAGATGTAAACAAAACTTTCACTTTGATTATCAATGTCGAACTTGCTTACAATGAAAGATGTTTACGAATGAAAACTTAATAAAAACTTGATTCTAAACATTAACCTAAAGGCCTTCTTTTATAGACTAAGAAGCCTTGTACAATAAGCTACGTATCAACTATTCTAGGTAAAGATAAACATAGAAAATACATTGTCGTTTCTATCCTTACTAGAAGTATTCTAGAACATAATAAACGTGTAGCTCACATCTTCCATCAGTGCTTGTCTTCAATCTGTCAACGCTTGACTTTAACTTGTCAACGCTTAAGCTGTCAGCGCTCACTTTGCTCTTGTCAACGCTTGAGTTGTTCTTGTCAGCGTTCAAATGATCTGGCCTTAATTTATTCCCAACACTTTAGACGTAGTCGATGCTACTTTAAGACGTAAACCCCAATTTCTTCCCAAAAATGAGTGGGTTCATAACTAACAATAAAACAATGATTATATATAATACTTGAGAATAAAATAACGACCTAAAATTGACGGATTGTCACAGCAGTTCCCCCTAAAGAGGATCTTTGTCCTCAAAGATCAATTCATCTTACTACTCGCTTCTTATAGAGTTAGAGACACGTGGGTATTTCCTCCACATTCGGTCTTTTCTCTCAAGTATAATTCACTACAATAGGCGAGTTTCATCATACATAACTATTGGAATACGATCACGCTTAAGTTGACTTACTTTCTATTTCCGTGATGTCCACGGTTCTTTGATGAATGCAACTTTTCGTAGACCCAAACTTCATTAAGAAATAATCAGATTTTGACTTCATAGATATTTAATCAAGTTCGATCGGAACATATTCCATGCAGCCCTTGAAGTCCTAGGGTAGTCTAGTTCATATGCCTCTCAGGCCAATTCTTTAAGTTGTCTCAATGGTCCCATAAAACGGGGACTTAACTTCCCACGATCTTTCAGATCACCAATTCACCTTTCCACAGTGAAAATTCTCGGCATAACTTTGCTACCCATCATGCACTTCAAGATCTACATTTCATATTCACATAACCTCCTGTCTACTACCAGCAGTCAATAATCAGATCCTAATTTCAACAATCATTTCAGGTTTCGTGGGGTCGAGTATCTTCATCCCAACTCCCACCTACAGGTGCTCTTAAATTTTTCTTTATATAGTTCCTCGCAAGGTTCGGTCTCAATCCTAATGCGATAATTATCAATGATAACCTATCCAAAGGTAAATGCTCATCATAGACACTACCAAAGGTCAATCATACAAGCACAAAACAAGACTTGTAGTGTCTGTGTCGTTACTTTACCTTGTCCATCCGATTATGGGAGGTGAGCAGTACACTCATCAAGATTCGTTCCCAATGACTTCTTAGGGAATCTCTAGAAATTCGATCCAAAGTGAGGATCTTGATAGAGATGATCGATACAGGCACACCATGCTTACATAGCTCCTTTAAATGCAAATGAGCCAACTTCTCCATCGAGAATCCTTCATTAATTGAAATGATATGAGTGGATTTGACCAGTCTGTAGACTATGACACAAATCGAATCAACTCCAGATGATGACCTTGGTAGCTTTGTGATAAAATCCATGGTGATTCTATCCTATTTCCAAAAAGGAATAATAAGCTGTAGAAGCAATCTTGATGGATTTTGGCGTTCAGCCTTTACCTTCGCAAAAGTTAGACATTTACCAACGTATGTTGCGATGTCTGCTTTCATATTTGGCCATCCGTACAACTTTTTCAGATAAATATATATTTAATCAGAAATGGCATGAATAGAATACTTAAACTTATGAGATTGCAACATGACTACATCTCACAATCCTCCATATTCAGGCAGCCGCTAACGACCTTTTAAACAATCAACGCCATCGGCTCCTATTTCTAGTGGTTCTCATTATCCATGAGACCCTTCTTCATCTATATTATCCTTCTTACAAGCCTCGGCTTGTACATTTTTAATTTGCTCAGGCAATTTATTGTGTATGGTCAATACTAAGAAACACATCTTAATTGGTTTTCTATTCTTTCTACATAATGCGTCAACAACTACATTCACCTTCCCCGGTGAAATAGGTATCATGACCATAATCAACCTTAAATTCTTTCTTCATATTTTCTAAGTTTTAGTTTCGTCTCAACTATTATCTTTATTAGTTTTTCCTAGTCTGACGTTTAAAGCGTCGATAAATATTACAAGTAATTAAATAATAAATATTTAATTTATGAAACATAAACGTAAAATTCTAAATTTCTCAGTTCGTCCAATTATAGAAAAATGTTTAAAATAAATTTGAATTTGGTTAACACGTTCTTCGTTGATTTATCGAAAATAATTACCAATATTCCGTAAATGTTCGGAAGAATCTTTGTTTAAATGTTGGTCAAAATTTTCTTAGTTGATGAGCAAAAACTACCTCTCCAAATTCCAAGTCATGGTTTAAATGGTTTCCTCAATTCCTCCTAGGTTATCTTGAGGTATACACAAACATCTACTCCTAAGGGAGTTTAGTTAATTGATTTAGGTATAAAGGAATAATTCCTTAATAATCCTTCGATAAATATCTGTCAAAACATCTTCGCACTTCCTTTTTGGTATAACCCGAAGCCTTAATGGCTCCGATCTTTGAAGAGTCAACATAGATTCCTCTACCATAATTCACACAGTCCAATAATGTAAAGGATCAAGCCTTAAATCACATGATAAGTACTCAGGGTACAGGTTTTCACTACTCGGCTAACTCAGGGCCGTCTACAAATGATTACTAACTCTTTCTTATTCTTAGAAACAAACAGATGGTCCTTAATGATCACAAGCATGACTTTATCAAATTACACCCTACACACGTGATTCACCAATTTATGAATGCTACATGTGCATTGGTCAATCCAAACGACATCACGTAAAACTCATAATGTTCACTACGAGTTCTAGATGTTGTGATTGGAATAGATAATCTTCTTTGCGGACGCGAATTTGATGATAACCATGTCGTGGATCAAATTTTTGAATATACGCTAGAACCTTGTAAATGATCGAACAAATCTTCCATCTTGGGTAATGGATATCAATTTTGATTGTCAATTTATTCAGTTCACGATAATTAATAAATATAAGGAATGATAACACCATAGCTCTTCATGATGACGAGCTTGGTAGAATAAAATCTTTTTCCGACAAATCTCTCAGTTGCACGGTAACTCTTTTGATTCAGATGGTGCTGACGTATGGTGCACATGTCACAGATGCAACACTGGGAATATAATCAATATGAAATTCAACTTGCCTTAATGGCGAAAGTCTAGGTAATTCATCAACAAATACCTCATAAAGTCTCAGATAGCAGGAACATCTTTTAATAAATTCACTTTAGGTTCTTTCTAGATTACAAGATCTATGACCAGTTCACAACCATTAATGATATAATTCCAAGCCTAAATGCAGGATACAGTAACCCATCTGGAATTACTTAGATCACTTTTGATAATAAAAATCTTATCTTTTAGGGGAATTCTACTCGTGTTCCCATCAGTTAAGACAATGACATCATGTCATAATCAACCAATCCATTCTAATGGCACTATCAACCTTCCAGTTTCATTACCGTTGATAAGACGAGAACTTCTCAAAAGACTAAGAATAACTCGTAACCCTTCACAAAATCAAGGGTATATGGAGACATAGCTAACATTAAAAGAGTAAGGTCAATGCATAATCTACAGGAGAGAATTTCAAATCAGATAAAGATGAAAATATGAACGAACATGGATATATTCCATGTTTTCATGTTTTAAGTACGCATTCGAAAGCACTTTGGATCGTTACCCATGTCATTCAAATGGAATCTAATCAAAAGAAATGATAGGAACGTCGATACACGCAGTCGGGTATCAACACTCGGTAATTAGATAATTTCCAAAGAATCTTACCATGAGAGAATTGAACAAGAAGGGGTTGTCAATTGCCAAACAAGACAATACACACAGATGAGTAAATTCAATTCAGAAAAAAATGGTACGGGCACATATGTAGGTTTCCCTAACAATATGTCCCTATTTTGCACTTCTTGCAGATCTCATAAAAAATTAATCTTTCACAATTTCAAAGAAAATGTAGTGTTTATTAACAATTTCATGGTGACTACTAATCAGCCTTGCATGGTCCCTTCCAAATTGTACGTAGGCGCGCAACTATGCACAATTATGGATTAACGATGCAATACTCAGTTCGTCAAAATTTTGTCATCATGTTTAAACTATATATTCATGTTTAATTATGAAATAAAAATAAAAATGATTTTACCGAAATGTTCATCATTATGGAAGCAATTCCATTTACAAGATGTTTAATAAAAACTTTATTTCGATAATAATTACTTAATACTACCGATTTAAATAACTCATATGAAAGTAAGAATTTCATATTTTCCCTAGATGGTATTGTATTACTTATAAAAACAATGAGTGATCTACAAAGGAGTGATGAAGAGTTGTTCACCAAGAGCTAATTACAATATGATAGGAAATGAGCTTAGCCAAATAATCATGAGGTTCATGACCACAATGGCACTCAGGAATACAAAGAGAAGAATCTACAACGCAACTCTATCCCAAATGAGTACTTGTTCAATGGTTGCATCACTAATGTGAACATTAGGAAGAAGCAAGAAAAGATAGATAACATCGATACATGTAGGATTTAGCAATCAAATGTAGTCTTTTCATTAATCACAAACAAGTCAAAAATTGTATCGTAACACATTACGTGTCGCCATGTCACACAATTCCAAGGACTCATCCTACCAACTGATGTCTCAGTTAAGTTAGGGATTTTAAAAGATAATACTATGAATACTAATCTACAAGAGTCATTAGGTGTTCCACCTGTCCATAAGATCCATCGGTCCCAATTCAAAAGAAGATTTCTTCAATTCATTTCTTTGACACTGGGCATCCTCGTCATTGGATAATGGCCTAGGAATAACCCTTAACACGAACCAACAATCATTTAAAACCTTATAATTCAACCACAGGACTTAATGACTTCCTCTTAACAGTCTCGTATTCCATACGAGTTAAATTTGACTTTATTCAAGTTTCAACCAACTTATACTCAATGCGACGTCATACCTCATTCTCCAATACTTTCAACCTTATTCTTAGACCTTGAAAGGGCAATAAAATCTCGATATGAACAACACTTAATTTCCAATTCTATAGCTCTTACAACATTAGTTATTGATACAAGGGTTTTGCCCGTATAAAAATTAAAGTTTGAAGTAGTGGTCTAATCGAATTGATCCTGGTTAACTATGTGACTCAGTCGTTCTTTGGTGAAACAAAAGTTATGTCGTTGTAGTATTAAAAAGTGCATAACTTTAAAATAAAGTGACGTTAAAGTATATCTAAGTCTAGTTTAAAATAAAAGACAAGAAATTAAAGCGTGGCAAAAATTAAGATTTGACAAACTATTAAAATGTAAACTTAAAAATTAAACAAGATAAAATAGAAAAAACAATCCTAATCGGAATACATTCCGATCGGAATACAATCAGAATAATAAACCTATCTTCCAATCGGAATGATGATCGGAATAATCTTACCTTTCTGATCGGAATGTTGTCGGAATTCCCAATCGGAATGCTGTCACCAAGAGCCAAATCGGAATAACCAAACAAACCCCAAATCGGAATGTATACTTACCTCCTGATCGGAATGCAAGGAACCAAACCCTAATCGGAATAACCCAACAATCACCTTGATCGGAATGAGGAGTGGACTCCTGGTCGGAATGCTATCACCTAGACCTGATCGGAGTACCAAACTTACCCCTTGATCGAAATGTTCCAAACCCTTTTCCGACCAAGCAAAAGGTGCACTGGTCGGAATAATAAACCCTTTTCCGATTGGTTAGATCGGAATATGATAAAGAAAAACGTAATAAGCTAGTTTGAATAAGCTATGAACCAAATAAGCACTAGACTAAAAACCTAAGCAAACACGTATAAGAAAAAGCTAAAAAGCTACAATTTAAAGACTTTTGAAAACATGAAATTGAGAAAGATGTACGAAAACAAACTTTATATAAAAATAACTTTTATAAAAACTTAAGAAATTTTAAGATAAACACAAATAAGCTATAAAAATCAATAATCCAAAACAATCAAAAGCATAAAAACATAACCTTTAATCAAATAAGCAACACAAAAAGCATGTAAACAATAAGATTAAAGCATGGAAAGAAAGGTAGATGAGAGATTAAACAAGAAAAGTAAAGATTCAATAAAAATAAAAGTAACTTACTTGGAAATTAAAGTGCAAAACAAGGTAATTAAATGCAATAAGGTAAAATGTGCAAGTAAATAAAATGGAAGAACTAATTGTCACTATTGGCCAACAAAATGAAAATGATTATCCTAATGACTATTTATAGGGGAGGATTAAGGAGTGCTTAGGAAGCTTCCTCCCCTCCTTCATTTCTTCTTAATTCCATGATCAAATCCTTAAGCCTTTTATCTTCTTTAATTTTGGACTTTAATGACTTTTGGCTCGGGATTTCTTTGAACTTATCTTTTAATTCTTCAATAAATAAGACTTGAGTTCTTCGGCTTTTAGTAAACTTCCGTCTTTTGACTTTTTCTTCGATAAATCTTCAGAATTGGTCTTGGACTTCCGTTCTTTTTTGCACTCTTGACTTCTTGACTTCGTCTTTCGTCTTTTTCTTCGATAAAAGCCCGTGAATGCCCGTGTTTTCTCCAGTTTTCACCTTTTCGTCCTAAATCACAACAAAAACACAAACCACGCATAATTTCGACATAAATGACATAAAATACACGTTTTGGCTCGGTTATTATTGTAATTAAGTGGTAAAAAGGATGGGTGTTTACACACCTATCAAATCCCCTACACTTGACCATTGCAATGTCCTCATGCAATGCATTAGTTACAAAGCACGTTTACATTTTTCATCACAATCAATCCACGTTGGCCTTTATTAAAGAGAAAGAAAACTATAAACATTCAAAGTAAAGAAATCAAAAACATACCTTGGGTTTTAGAAATGTCATGAATAATCATCATCCTCAAGTTTTCACTTTCTCCAAACCAAGCTTAAAAAAGAGATCATTGTTATTATAAGTTAGCAAACTAACACGAACTCATGTGGGCCAATTCTTCACTTAGACTCCCTTATTCCTAGGTGTATCTCTTATATTTTTTTGTTGTCTTGAATGATCACGAGGATGCATTGTGGACTTATTTCGATAGTTATTAAGTCTGAAAATAAAGTGAACGATTTAATCAATAGTTAGCTAAAGGACAAAATCTTTTAAAAATGCTTCTCGGGACCTCATAAAGTTCATATCTTGGCATAACTCGCTTCGCGATTTGAGACCTTTCTCGGACCGATATTTGGCCGCGACTTCATACTTCAAACCTTGAGAGACGTTCATGAAATAATGGTCTTCTCTTCATTTAGGAATTTCTTCACTTGAAGTTTTGAGAGATTCATACTTGGACCACGACTTCTTCATTTTTCTCCAATCTTTATTTTGGACTTTGATATACAATGATCCGCCTCCTTTTTGGACTTGGATCAACTTATCCTCATACCTTGTTAAGGCCTTTTTGGATAGACTTCTCCATGACTTTTGGGGAGTTTTTGCTTTTCGTCGTGTGTCTCGATCCTTCATATTGATTTTCGATAAATGATTCTTCACATCACTTGGGATCTTTAGCAACAAAATGTAGCCCTCATGCCTTGTTAGGGCCTTTTCGGACTCGCCAATCTTTGCATCCCGCTTCAATAAGTTATGCCTTGGCTATGAACTCTAATCCATACCGAGCAACTTTTAAACGATCTTGGGCTAGAAGCTAAGTAACTTTTCAAATCGTACAACCTTATTTATTGTAGATAAATTTATTAGCAGGCGATGGGAGAATAGGCTTATAATTAACTCACATAAATTCACGAAAGAATACCAAACTTATAATTGACTATATCATCTCTCGTTCTCCACAGTTTAAAATCTCAAGGAATGAGATTCGTAGATGCTTAGCCTATTAAATCAAAGTTTTGGGTTTTCGAGTCGCCTATAGGATCTTGCAAACTCTTAGACTTTTTCAAGTTTTAGAAATCGCGTTTTAAAGTTCCCTTGATAAACGACTCTCTAGGATCAATTAGAGGAACTTGCGAAAAGTTCTTGTTCTTAACCCGTAAAAGTTAAGACTTTCGCGTTTTATAGCTCCCTATATAAGAGCCTAGCAAAACTTGACTTAAACACGTTAAGGATACTAGCTAGAGTAAACTTAGATAAGAAAACTCGGGTTGAGTCAAAAGATTCACAACGTTTCAAAATTAAAACCACTTTATTAAAATTTTATTTTAATAAGGAAAGAAAATAACTATACAAAGGGAAAAAAAACTAATGGGCCAAAATAGATCAAAAATTTTGAAAAATGTTAAAAAATTGATTTTTCGGTTAAAATGAGGACAAATACAAGGAAAAGAGCCACTTAACTTCGATAGAAGTCCCCCTACACTTAATATAAACATTGTCCTAAATGTTTAAGCATGTGGGAGTAAACTCCCCTACACTTAGGACATTGTGCACGTTGTTTAAATCTCGCTAAAGAAGAGACAACTAGAGAGATTCCTATTTTTAATATTGAGAAAATATAAAATACTGAATCGAAAAGTGTTTAGGATAGAACCAGGAAAAAGGGAACACGGAATCACGGAGCGTCAAGAATCATCAAGAGTGGATCATTGAGCGCTCGAATCCCTGAATAGTAGAAGAGAGGAAATAGCAACCACCAACGGGTCTCCCCCCTACACTTAAGGTAAAAACAAAGAAAAAGATAGAAAGATAATTGGGTTGCCTCCCAAAAAGCGCTTGTTTTTGTTAACCGAGTCACGAGCCTGACTAGTCCCCGAATTTAATGGTCCATGCGGAAGCCTCAAATGTAATACCGGGATCAAAAACCTTGTCTTCGTTCCCGGAGGAATATAACAAAGGAGAGGCAGGAGGATAAGTCTTAAACAGTAGAAAGGTCCTTTCAACATACGAGAAGTATGTGAAGTCTTGATCCTCGGGAGGTGGGGTGGGTATAGGAATCACATTGTCATCCTCCAAAGACAATGGATGCGGACCAATTGGCAAAGCCGTAAGGTTATCAAACCTAATGGTTAGTGTCACCTCCCGGGTCAAAGCACTCATCCTCATTTCCCGGTACGAAACGAGGAGAGTAAAAGAGATACATCACCCGTTGGGGTGTGCACGCGGTAGGAGGAGGTGGTAATATAATGTGATACCCTAGAACCGAGGTCACTTACCTTACCCTAAATTACGCTTATTTTTGAAATTTTTAAGAAATCTTATTTGCTATATATTTTATCATTTTAGTTGAAACCGATAATTGAGGTCGTAATTTTGACGATTGACGATTTAAAAAGAACGATGACGACTACGATCCCGATGGATGCCCAAATTTCTATGTTTATTGTCGTTTTATCGATATTATAATTTTTCGAGGATTTTACTTTCGGTTCGTGTTAAGTTGAGTCGGGTGAGTTTTATTGCTTTCCGTGTGCATTTAAATTGTCCTAAAAGTATTTTGGAGTGTTCGGGATGATCCCCGACTCCCGTAAAATTTTCCAAATTGACTAGTGAGTCATTCCCGTAAACATTTGAGGTCGTTTTCACTTAAGGCCAAAAGAATGCTATAATTGCACAACAAGGGCCCCAATTTTTACAAAAGGGAAGCACACAACACACACAACACAACACACACTAAAAAATTTTCTCATCCTCTCTCTTTTCTCTCTTTAGGCCGACGGCCAAACCAAACCACCACCAGCACATATTTTTTTTCTAGCTTGTTTTAATCAAAACTAAGGTTAGACCACTTCTAGTTTCATCATTACAAGTGTTTTCATATACTTTAATCCAACATGCATCCATAAAATATTTTCAAGAATCAAATGGATTTTTCAAAAATTGTTTTGATGTTAATTGAGTGTATGCATGTTTAATTCAAGTGTAGGGGATGTATAATAACTCAACAAACCAACCAAAATCAATTTGGTTGGGGGGGTTTTGATCACCCACACCCCACGGCTATAAGGGGGTGTTTGGTGGATCTTGGTGATTGATGTTTTGTTCATGGTTTATGTGTTTAATTCATGTTTTTAGGTGTATCTAAATGGGTAAACCCCATTGCATGTTTGATTTGGTGATTGGGTTTTGAGATGGATTTGGTATTTAGGGGGTTAAGGACTGATTAGGATGGTTAGACATGGTTAGGAGTGTTTAAGTTGAGGTTAAGTGTCGATAAATTGGTTTGGAAACGAGTGTTGGATTGATTTTGAGATGGGTAATTTTAGGCAGAATGTTTGGGATGTTTTCATAAAATTTATTATGTAAACAGGTCATAAGACTAGGATATAGTTGTAGAGCTTCTTCTTAGCTTCGATTTGATATAAGATAGAGCTTACGACTCCTAACGAGTCAAAAGTTATGATGTTTTGAAAATACGTGTACCGGGAGATGAGAACCTACATAATCCGAAATTATGTTTGGTTTTGGGTCAAATCCCGGGGACCATAGATATAGTTTGGTAATTGTTTAAAGGTTGATTTTTTGTCTCAAACCTGCATTTGTGAGTCTATTATTATACTTAGGTGTCAAATGGGTTAATGGTATAATTTAAATGGGTCAACTGAGTCCAAATTGGTCAATGTGCAAAATCAGTCCGAAAAACGTAGGTTTAGTAATGTGTTGAGTAACGGGTCGTAAAAGCGAAAAATTTTAATGGGATTAAAAATGGGTTTTCTACAGGTCTTAAGGTATTTTTTAGAATTTTCCCAAATTTTATTAAAAGGTTTAAGTCTAGTAAAACAGCCCATACTTTTGGTAAGTATCGGTGAAAAACGTGAAAAGGGTAATAACGTTAATAACATGGATGAATAGTATAAAACACGAAACAATTATTCGTTTGGTTTTGGCGTGAGTTTGTAATTATCACATTTGACTAATATGTATGTAATATACAGTACTTAATCTTTATAAATGAGATTACTCATTACGCGTTATTGTTTGTTAGGTGTTGAATTCCTCGGGCATCCTCATCATCGTCAGTGATCATCACTCGAATCATCGACTACTCTATATAGATAAGGTGTGAATTTGTAGCCTCGCTTACTATTGTTTTAAATTGTTTTACCCGCGAGGGAAATGCATGCTAGTTTTCTAAAATGAACATATGTCATGAATGATTGTTGGACCCGAATGTTGCCTTAAATTGTGTTGAGTACCTAGTTGCAAAAGGCCCTATATTCATGAACTATTAACTATTGTTTAATCCTAGTGTGGATTGAAAATAGCCCCTTATACAATTTATAGTACTATGGGGTTGACGACCCTATCCGAGACGAGGGCTAGTACGTTGAGTACCCCCTACGAACGGATAACTTGTGATAAGAGATAAGGTATAATTGCAACTGATGCCTTTAGAAGGGGCAATGGTTTCATCTTAATCACGCTGGTAATTATTACGCGGGTGATTGAGTTAACGGATTAGTGTCATGAGCTTAAACACAATTGTCATAACCTTGAAAATAGATTGTTTGATCGACAAGTCTATGAATGATCGTGAATGATTTTTATAACACATATGTTCAAAATGAGATTATAAAACCTATGAATTCCACTCAACATTATTTGTTGACCCAATTTAGCATGTGTTTTAGGTAACCGATGAAGTATAGCATGGAGCATGCATTGGATGGGAGTTGTGTGTGTGGCTTGGCGTCTACTTGTTTTTTTTCCACCCATATTTAACTTGAACATTTTAATTTTTATGTCATGTTGTTGAAAATTGTATCTTTTGGGGTTGAGATTCGTGGGGACCGAAATGCTAACTCTGTGTTGTATCATTTTGGGTTTGGAAAACTGTAGACATGTATGTTTTTATCAATGCGTAATTTAAGTTAAAACTTTTACGTCTCTTGGAGTCGTTTGATATATCTTGTGTGCGATGATAACTGCCTAGCACCCAAATGTTGTAGTTCCGCTGCGCATAGCATTTGTGGGGGTGTTAGATATAATATGAGAAGTATGAGAACAATTACCTTCCACCTGCGTCACCTTTTCAGTAGAGTCAAATTTCTCCACCTCTGCGATAGAAGGGGGCATGGCTAACAAAGTATGCTCATCAATAGTAGGAGAATCAGAGCTATCAATGTCCTCAATCCCTTCGTCAAAGAGAGGATTCACCTCACTAGATATGTAATCGTCATCAAAATCAAATAAAGGGTTCGAATAAATCATGAAAGTTTCCTTCGGAACGTCTTCATCAGATAGTGACTCGTCATCACTAGAAGTAAAATCATCATCTTGATCAAAAAGAGGATTAGAGACAGCCAAAGAATCCTCTCCCAAAGTGTTGGTGGAAGGAACATCATCAGAAGAAATTGCATCATACTCATCGTCATTGTCGGATGTCAACTCAGATTCACTTGGAGATGGGACAAGCTTATCAGCACTAGACTTATGGAATTCGTCGGATTCCTTTCAGGAATTGTGCTAAGATCCTCATCCCCTAGGATGGGTGAATCCGTAGGCTCCAGAGCCGGCAAGTCGGGAGAAGGAATAGCATTCTCATCGTTCAAAGAAATAGGACTCTCATCGTCATCACTGTCATAATAATATGGAGGCACAAGAGGAGGAGTATAAGCATTAAGGTTAGATACCTGCTCTTGTTGCTGATCCGCTTGACATTTCTCCATCATCTTGTTGCAAGCTTCTTGAACTTTTTGAAAGGTGTCAAAAAGTTAGGCCATTTGCTCAAGAGTAAGTGCACACAAGGATTGATGATTGACGGTGTGACGTGGGGGCTTAAAGTTATATACACTGGGATGATAGCATGGTGGTTTCTCAAAGACCTTCGACGGATCACAAGAAGAAGCATCGTGAGGCCCCCCACAAATATAACACCACGGGTATGGAGAAAAACTCGGTGCATCTTGAGGATAGGGATTGTCATAGACGGGAGAGGGTGAGAAAGTATTGTAAGAGGAGAAGTATGAATTTGTTGAATTGCAAAATGGACAAAATCCAAATTGTGTATCGTCGATATCAAAAACACACCGCTCACAAGTACACCATTGACATGTTGGAAAACCACGCCATGGTTTCCCACACCGTACACAAGACGAATCCATAAAGAATTATAAATAAGAGGGGAAAAGAAAAGAATGAAACATAATAGAGGATAAAGAGGAATATTTTTGGTGCAAAACTTTTGAAAAAGAAATGCTTTTTATGATTTTTCAAATGTTTTTGGGATTTTTTGAAAATTTTTGACACGAAAAATAGCGTTAACGAGTGAACGGATCCCAAAAAGCAACACGTCTCTCATAGAAAACCGTTAATCTTTACGAAAAGAGCCGGCAACGGCGCCATTTGATACAAGGGTTTTGCCCGTATAAAAATTAAAGTTCGAAGTAGTGGTCTAATCGAATTGATCCTGGTTAACTATGCGACTCATTCGTTCTTTGATGAAACAAAAGTTATGTCGTTGTAGTATTAAAAAGTGCAAAACTATAAAATAAAGTGACGTTAAAGTAAATCTAAGTCTACTTTAAAATAAAAGAAAAGAAATTAAAGCGTGACGAAAATTAAGATTTGACAAACTATTAAAATGTAAACTTAAAAATTAAACAAGATAAAATAGAAAAAAAAACAATCCTAATCGGAATACATTCCGATCGGAATACAATCGGAATAATAAACCTATCTTCCAATCGGAATGATGATCGGAATAATCTTACCTTTCTGATCGGGATGTGGCGGAATTCCCAATCGGAATGCTGTCACCAAGAGCCAAATCGGAATAACCAAACAAACCCTAAATCGTAATGTATACTTACCTCCTGATCGGAATGCAAGGAACCAAACCCTAATCGGAATAACCCAACAATCACCCTGATCGGAATGAGGAGTGAACTCCTGGTCGGAATGCTGTCACCTAGACCTGATCGAAATACCAAACTTACCCCTTGATCGGAATGTTCCAAACTCTTTTCCGACCAAGCAAAAGGAGCGCTGGTCGGAATAATAAACCCTTTTCCGATTGGTTAGATCGGAATATCGTAAATAAAAACGTAATAAGCTAGTTTGAATAAGCTATGAACCAAATAAGCACTAGAATAAAAACCTAAGCAAACACGTATAAGAAAAAGCTAAAAAGCTACAATTTAAAGACTTTTGAAAACACGAAATTGAGAAAGATGTACGAAAACAAATTTATATAAAAATAACTTTTATAAAAACTTATGAAATTTTAAGATAAACACAAATAAGCTATAAAAATCAATAATCCAAAACAATCAAAAGCATAAAAACATAACCTTTAATCAAATAAGCAACACAAAAAGCATGTAAACAATAAGATTAAAGCATGGAAAGAAAGGTAGATGAGAGATTAAACAAGAAAAGTAAAGATTCAATAAAAATAAAAGTAACTTACTTAGAAATTAAAGTGCAAGACAAGGTAATTAAAGTGCAATAAGGTAAAATGTGCAAGTAAATAAAATGGAAGAACTAATTGTCACTATTAGCCAACAAAATGAAAATGATTATCCTAATGACTATTTATAGGGGAGGATTAAGGAGTGCTTAGGAAGCTTCCTCCCCTCCTTCATTTCTTCTTAATTGCATGATCAAGTCCTTAAGCCTTTTATCTTCTTTAATTTTGGACTTTAATGACTTTTGGCTCAGGATTTCTTTGAACTTGTCTTTTAATTCTTCAATAAATAAGACTTGAGTTCTTCGGCTTTTAGTAAACTTCCGTCTTTTGACTTTTTCTTCGATAAATCTTCAGAATTGGTCTTGGACTTCCGTTCTTTTTTGCACTCTTGACTTCTTGACTTCGTCTTTCGTCTTTTTCTTTGATAAAAGCACGTGAATTCCCGTGTTTTCTCCACTTTTCACCTTTTCGTCCTAAATCACAACAAAAACACAAACCACGCATAATTCCGACATAAATGACATAAAATACACGTTTTGGCTCGGTTATTATTGTAATTAAGTGGTAAAAAGGATGGGTGTTTACACACCTATCAGTTATCAAATGAGTCACTAGTATGAAATGACTCACACGTTCAATTAGACTTCTCAGAAAGATGCTAGTGGCATGAGGCTTTTGGGTAATGGTTCCAGTGACAGCCTTAGGTGAAACATTTACCTTTTTTATTTCAATTTATGAATTGGGTGACACTGAATCAGATGACACCTTTCTAGGTGGTAAGGTTTTGTCAAACTCCACTATATAAGGAAAGATCGTCATGACATCGATATCTGATTTAATCTCGCCAATTCTTCTTCAAGATCACAATCAACTAATATCAACATTTCTACGAATATCAACCATTTTGTTGGGATTATGAACATCCACAACTTGGTTTAGATCTAGAATAGCTAGATTTCCTACAGGAATAGCTTCGATCGATTTGCTAGAAGAGTTAGGGTTCCTTGTGACAATCTTCGTCGTATAAATATCTCGTATAAGTATTATAATAATTATTAAACAATCATGTTATCAAATTACAACATATATAATCCAAGTTATATATATATATATATATATATATATATATATATATATATATATATATATATATATATATATATATATATTAAAATAACACTTCTCAGTATGGCCTTGTCGGTAACTTGAGAATTCTTCGGCACCGTTATAGTCAAAAAAATTTTAAATATTTTACTCAAAACATTTATTTAAAAATATTTATGGTTAAAAGATTTTGAAATGTTTTATTCAAAACCTTGGTTTTAAAAATCTTTCGTTCACTACAACGAGACCTTTGGTACCAAACTGTAACACCCCCAAATATTCACATTTCAAAGCAGCGGAAGAGTCTTGGTGTTACGGGATAGCACATTACTCAAATCATAGACAACGCTTAAAAATTGCGTCGTTTAATAATAAAGCATTTTCCATTCGTAAATATCAAGTTACATAGGTCCTCAGGTCATAGTATGTCATACAAATTTACAAAACATTTGAATGGAAATTTTTATTTGAATGCGGGTCATAAATTCTTGTCGTCTTCCCGAGAATTACCTTCAAGTACCTGAGATAAAACATGTTAAAAGTCAGCGAAACGCTGAGCGAGTTCATAGAGTTTAATAACAACCATTATCATAAAACCGGTATATAATCATTACCGAAAATCATTTTTGTACAATTCTTTGTCATAGACCATAATATAGGTCAAAAACATTTTATACAAATCATTGTCGTAAATAATAACATAGGCCTTAAGCATTTGATACGAATCATTGTCGTAAATCATAAATTAGTCCTAAAACATTTTTATACGAATCATTGTCGTAACAACACCATTCAATATGTTTTATAACGTTGTTTATAGAATAATAAAACCGTTATATAAAACAGTTATGTAAAACCAAAACACGAGTATAAAAATAAATAAGACCTCATATTGCTAGTTTGGCAATATATTACAATTCAAATCATATATCATACGCTATTCCTGAGACCGCAGCCTCAGTATTACCATTATCATTATTATTATAGGATTATTATAAGCCGCATGACATTGTTACCTTTGTATAATATATATCGGGTAGCTAGCCCGAAATTTATTTGCCCATTTAAAACAACGTGTCGTCACAAAAATTATGCTAAATTAGTCTGTCTCATACATAAATGCGCTTGCCAAACTATGTGGCCCAACGGGGATCAGCCGTCACGACGCGAACTGGGGTGATCGTCCTCAAATAGTACTATTATATGCATAAGTGTCTAACGCTCCCGGTAGTTCACAATTCATGCTAATGGGACTTATAGTGACATAACCTAACTAATAATAATCCATTTCAATCATTCATTGGGTCATTTAATCAATCGGGTCCATATCAATAAACATACAATCAGGACCACTTGTGTTCTATCTTTATTAAAACTAGCATGTTATCTCCCTCGTGGGTTTATAAAACATTTCAAAAAAACATTTAAAAGAGTGCGAGACTATGAACTCACATTAGTTGGGAAAGGCGGGTTATCGGCAATTAGGATGTACGGTACGTGCCTCGATCACGAAAACCTAAACAAATAATACTCGGTCTTAGACTATAGTCAAATAACTTTATAAAAGTTGTTATGTATATATAATGATGTCATAACATGATGATCAAGTGGGGTTTTACTTCCTTATACAACATTTCTAGTTGTTAAGTACTAGTTAACTTAGTCTAGTTACACTAGTTATAGCCCATTTACATATTAAGGCCCAATAAGCCCATTAAGAGTCCAATACATTATATTAATCCATTTATCTTTTTAAGCCCAGACCCATACTTATATGTTGGGCCCAAGTGGGTTAATCCCATGAGTAAGTCCAATAATATTAAACCAAACTAGTTGGGCCTATTGGTCCAACAAGGCTAATTTGGCCCATTTTGGTCCATTAGTTATAAAGTTCGGTTTTGTCGATTTTTACTTGTCAAGTGTGTTTACATATCAGTATATGATTTATAAAAATGTTACATTAGACGGGTCCGACCATCTAAGTTTTATTTCGCGAAAACGTTAATCTTTCGGTTTTAGCCGAAAAGACGTAAAAGTTTTATATATAGTTTGTAGTTTAGAAAACATTTGAGTTTCTTGTTTATAAAAATTTAATGTTTATTCATTATAGTATATAACTTATATTATAATAGTTATTACTATTTATCAACTTTTATATACTTATTATATATAATATTTTACTTTGAGTGCCTTTTTAATAATATATACTTTAGTGAAAATATGATATATAATTTCAAGTACACCATTTTGATCATATCTTGAGTTCTACAATGAACTGGAACCTCAAGTTTTTACTGTATAATCTTCATGATATGTTCTGCAAATAACTCTTCTGTAGCTCCTGCTCAAACAGCTTTTAAGTATTTTTAAAAATTCGTCTAAAACAGACTAGACAGATTTGTGCTACAAAAGTGTTTTGGCCATATCTTGCTCATTTTTAACATTCCATTGAGTGGCCAATTTACCACTTATGTAAAAATCATTTATCTATCTTTATATCTAATAATATAATCCATTTTATCAACCAAAAATATTGAAACCTACTATTTACAACAGCCTACTTATTTAGTTATGATTTCATCATGTTTTACTTGTAGATTTAGCCTTGTTAGCTTAATCTAATGACATAAAATCCCCATGAAATCACTTGATTATCATTCATAGATCTATTACATATACATTTGGAAATAAATATGCTAGAACTTTTACAAAAATACTAGGTTGATAGGAAGAAATGATCATGTACCAACCAATATGATGAAAGGTTAAGGTTTATGATGAACAAGACATGGTTTTTGGTAACAAAATCTTATGAGTTAGCAAGAACACTTTTGAGACCATCAAAAGTATGAATACTTCTTTGAAAATCAGCCCTAAACCTCCTTGAAAACTCCTTTCTACTTGTTCAAACCACCTCCAATCTTCATCTCTTCAAAAGGCCTTCAACATATGTGAACTTTAGATAAACTTGTAGGTTAATTTTTTGATAAATGGTGGTGTGTGGTGGTGTATGTTGGACGGTAAAGAGAAGAGGAGAGGAGAGAGTGGGAAAAATTTAGCTAGATTTTCATGAATGAGAAAGTGGGAAATGGTTTAGATGGTTTTGAGGTAGTGGTTTGCAAGTTGTTGTCATAACACTTGTGAAAATGTGACACCAAGGGTGTGTGTTGGCTTGTTTTGGCCGCCCATAGTGGGGGGTGGGACAAGTGTATACTTGGTTCATCCCCTATTAGTTTCATCGATTTACGTGCCCTCGGGTCGATTTACGAAAAATGTTTTTATAAATTATGAATCTACGGCACAAAACGATTCTAATAAAATCGTCTCATAACAAACGGAGCACAAAAGCGTAAGTACGTAAACCTAGGGTTCCCGGTTTAATCATAAAAGACGCGAAATTATGCACGTAAGTCCTAATTTTTTCTCGTAAATTTGTGAGTTTATGAACCAACACAAACTAAAATTTCAAAATAATATACAAGAATAAATTTATTTCCTGAAATGTCGGACTATCACAAAAACACAGTATGTAAACGTAAACACGTAACGTAGAGCTCTCCGATTTAGACGTAGTCGATGCTACTTTAAGACGTAAACCCCAATTTCTTCCCAAAAATGAGTGAGTTCATAACTAACAATAAAACAATGATTATAAATAATACTTGAGATTAAATAACGACCTCAAATTGACTGATTGCCACAGTTGAAAAGAGTTGTTTATCTTATAGTGGAGCTCATGATCTTTCCGAGTGCATTACCGCAGGTGGTAACACTTCGAGTGCTTACGTAGCAACGAGAACATTCAACCAAAACGGCCAAGGTTCCCGCCCAAATCAAGCTCCCCAAAATCAAAATGTTAACAACTATCAAAATAACAATCAAAATGGTGGTTATCAAGGCAATCAACGTAACTACAACAAGGGTAATTACCAAAGTGGGAATAGGAATTTCAAAATCAAAACCAAAACTGTGATTTTCAAAACACTACACAAGGTTTTCAAAATGCTCACACTAAAAATCTTAATGGAGAATATTTGGATTATGCAAAAGCAAACGATGCTAAGTTTGATAACATGCAACGTGAGATGATTAGCATAAGATCCGAGTTGAAAAACGAGCTTAAAAACGAACTTGCTAATGAATTGAAAACTCATGCTAAAAAAATAGAAGGAAACGTTCAACGTCTTCAACAAAATCAACAAAATATGGCACAAGGTCTACATGAGATTAAGCAAGAGTTGTTAAAATCGGATATAAGGCAATCAAAATTTGAAGATCGAATGGCTAAAATGTTTGAAGCAATCATGTGTAAACCCTCTTCCTCGGGTGTCCTTCCTAGTGATACCGTTGCAAACCCCAAAGGGAGAAATGAAGGTTATTACTACTCGTAGTGGTAAAACTTTCAAGGAACCAATCTCTCGTGCTAGTACTTCTACGGAGAAGGAAATCGAGAAAGAGCCCGAGGTGATGGTCGAAAAGGAGCATATCACAAGCCTACGAAGTACCGCTCATTCGACACCTACGGTTGAACCAATACCAATTGTGGAACCCGAGATTCCAAGGCCGTTGCCTATGCCCCAACCCACACCACCCTTACCTTACCCTTCGAGACGAAACAAAGAGAAAATGCAAGAACGTAACAAACAACAAATCGAGCTTTTTATAAAAATGTTTCGACAAGTGAATTTTAATGTGAATTTAGCCAACGCGTTGTTATATATGCCTCGTTTCGCTTCCACTTTCAAAGGTATGATGAATGATAAGGAGAAGATTTCAAAGCTATCTAATTGTTCTTCCGTTTATCTTAATCGAATACCGGAAAAAGTTGGAGACCCCGGGATGTTTCTCATTCCTTGTGATATACAAGATATGAAAGAATTCCCCGCCTTGGCCGATCTTGGTGAGAGCATTAATTTGATGCCATTTTTCATTTGGAAATCGATTTCGCTTCCGGCTCTTACTCCTTCGAACATCTCTATCGAAATGGCCGATAATTCTACGATTTTACCATGTGGAGTAGCCGAGGATGTTTTCGTGAAAGTGGGGAAGTTCTACTATCCCGTTGATTTTATATTAGTTGACATCCCCGCGGATCCTCAAGTTCCTCTAATATTAGGTCGTCCATTTTTAGACACCTCGAGATTGCTTATTGACGTTCAAGCAAGAACTATTACTTTGAGATTCAACGAAAACGCTACTCAAAACTCGCTACCATCAATCACATTGACTTAGTTGATGTGGTTTGCGATGAGTTTTCACAAGAAGTGTTAGGTTTTTCCGATAGTTCATCAAGTGGCAATCCCACTATTTTGGATCCGATTCTTGCTAATTCTACACCAAATCTCACTCCATTCCAAGGAGGCGATTTTACTTCAAATGAAATCGACAATGAAGATGAGGTGATTATTCGTAATGATACTTCTATTCCACCATTTCTTTCGCCGATGGAAGTTATGAGTGTTGAACAAAAATCTTCGATCGAGGAACCGCCTATCCTTGAATTGAAAGATCTTCCATCTCACCTTGAATACGCATTATTGGAAGGTGATGACAAGTTGCCGGTTATTATTGCAAAAGATCTTGCTAATGATGAAAAAACCGCACTTTTGAAAGTTCTTAAAGCTCATAAAGGGTCAATTACGTGGAAAATTTCTGACATTAAGGGTATTGACACAAAATTTTATACTCACAAGATTTTAATGGAGGAGGACTACAAACCCGCAATTCAAAGTCAAAGAAGGGTAAACCCCAAAATTCACGATGTCATCAAAAAGAAGTCTTAAAACTCCTTGACGCGGGAATGATTTATCCTATCTCTGATAGCCCATGGGTGAGCCCAATCCATTGTGTCCCTAAGAAGGGTGGAATGACCGTTGTGCCCACGAAAACAACGAGTTAATTGCCACTCGTGTTGTGACCGGTTGGGGGTGTGTATTGACTACCGAAAGTTAAATGACACCACTCGTAAAGACCACTTTCCCTTGCCCTTCATGGATCAAATGTTGGAGCGACTTACGAGAAATGAATTCTATTGCTTTTTAGATGGTTTTTTCCGGTTACGTTCAAATCCCTATCGACCCTCGTGATCAAGAGAAAACTACGTTTACGTGTCCTTATGGAACCTTTGCTTATCGTAGAATGCCTTTCGGACTTTGCAATGCACCGGGTATGTTTCAACGGTGTATGACGGCTATTTTTCATGGTATGATCGAGAAGTCGACGGAAGTATTCATGGATGACTTTTCGGTGTTTGGTGATTTGTTCACGTCGTGTTTATCTAATCTCGAGAAAATTTTAAAACGTTGTGAAGTAACCAACCTTGTGCTTAATTGGGAAAAATGTCATTTTATGTGTAAACAAGGAATCGTCTTAGGGCACAAGGTCTCGAAAGCGGGGATTGAGGTTGATAAAGCTAAGATAGACGTCATCGCCAAGTTACCTCATCCCAAAACCGTCAAGGGAGTTAGGAGTTTCCTAGGCCACGCGGGCTTTTATCGTCGTTTCATCAAAGTATTTTTGAAAATCTATCGACCTATGACACACCTTCTCGAGAAGGATGCTCCGTTTAACTTCAATGAGGATTGATGACGTATAGTCCCCAGCCGGGTCATGAACCCGGCCCACGGGTACTACCCGCATCCGGCCCATTACTAATGGGTTGGGTTATTATCATTTAAGCTTATGGGCTTTAATGAACAGTCACCTCATACATGTGTGCGGCCCACGGCCCGACACGGCCGGTACAGGGTAAGACAGAATCATACTCTTATTATGATTAGGATTTACCCCAAAGAAGAGGATATACACTAACCATAATTAAAAGATAACAATCAAGCTAATTCTGGTGCTTATCCTTTGCTTGGTGCCGAAGCATCAGTGACAGCCCATTAGGGTTTTACTGCCTATATAAGGAACCCCCACGGGTTCCACAAAAGTATTACATTCTACACACTCTCAACTCTCATCCGATTCTTAAACCTTAACCGATTACTTACAATCAAGCTGGAGTCTAATCGTAGGATACATTCCCACGGTAAGCCTAACGCGTGTTGTTTTAGTATGCAGGATCCCAACCAAATATTTCACTTGGTGCAGGAGCCGGACCCCAACCAACCTGAATTAAACCTAATTCGGGTCTAGCAAGGATCATCCAACTTTTGTATCAACAAGTTGGCGCCATCTGTGGGACCCATACACTAAGATAGAGCAACCCTCATCTCGATCTCTCTCTCAATGACGAAAGGACATCCGCAAGGAAACCCCAGGAACAAGAATCTTGTGAATCGAAAGTCCACAGGGGACGGGATACTCATCCCCACTCAGTCCCCCAGCAACCAAACAGGTGGACCGAATAAACGGAGCGTTTTTCACTCTATGGGTGGAGTAGGCACGTCCGCTGTCACCCCACCACCAACCTCGACCTTGGACAACCCTGATCCAAGGAGTGAGCCTAAGCCCAATAACAAGGAGCCGCGCAGGCCATCGACTGAGGAAGAAGCGGAAGTCGAACCACTTACTGAGGAAGACCTCGCTCGAGTTCTCACGTAGAACTTCGAGAGGATCGTCCCAGGAATCGTGTCCAGGTTAAACCTAGGTAGGAACCTTCAATCTAGGCTCAACTTTGGCAGGGTCGCATCCGGCACCTCTCCCCAGACTCAAAGGAAGAAGAGGGCACGACCCCAGGAACGAACCCTCTTTGAGGAAACCCCTCAACCTCGGAATGTGTTCGAGCGTATAGGGGATCGTGTTATGCAAGAACTACTACAATCTCGTGAAGAAGGAGATAGATCCGATGACTCAGACGAACGGCCGGGCCTGGAATTAACATGGAACAATCGTCGCACAAGTGTGTGGGATAGGATGAATACCGGGAAAAAGGCTCCTAGCTCTTCGCATAGATAGGATCCTTTACCAAAAGGAGGGGCACCACCCCCTTCCCCGGGTCCGTCAGGAGAGGATTCGGATGACCATCCACCCAAGCGTCGCCGACCTAGGCGTACTCCTCTGTAAAACCCGTAAAAATAAGGTCATAATTTAATTCTATTTTCAATTGTTTTGAAGTATTTTATAACGTTAAATATTATTATGTTTAACGGTTTAAGTTGAAACCGATATTAAATATTATATTTTAATATTTTGACGAGCAACGAGGACTACTAGTGATCGCGATACCGACTGATGCAAAAATATTATATCGTATAATATTTTGAAACTTATTTTTGTGTTGGTTGATGAACTCACAATTTACGGATTTAAATTTGGGCTTACGTGCATAATTTAGCGTCCTTTACGACTAAACCGGAAACCTTAGGATTACGTATTTACGTTTTTGAACTCCGTTTTTGATGAGACAATTTTTATTGGATTCGTTTTGTGACGTTGATTCATAATTTATAAAAACGTTTTTCGTGAAACGACCCGAGGGCACGCAAATCGAGAAAACTAGAATCAAGGAATACCCGTAAATTAGTGAGGTGGGACAAAATACATTGTCCCACCCCACTAGCAATATGGGACGGCACCAACATGACACCACAACTATATGTGGCATCATGTTAGCTAAAAACTTACAAGTGTAAGTAAGCTTACAAATTAAGCTTACAACTTTCCACTTCCTAGCTAAAACCATCAACTAACTCACACATACCATTTCCATACATGCAAAACAACCTCAAATCCTCTCAAAAACTCCCACCCTTACCGTCCATATTGAAGAACAAACACCCCTATTTGATCTTTTCTAGCCATGAAATACATGTTATCTAGCTCTATCATGGAGTTATCTTGAAGCCTTGATCATTTGGTGGCCATATTAACAACATTGGAGGTGATTTGCTTGTGTCCTAGGGATGATTTCTCAACTATTGTTCTTGGTGTTTTATGATCTTGGAGTTACTTGTGGTGTTCATCAAGTTCTTGTCTTCCAAAAACAAGAAATACACTTGGTTGGTAAAGAAGATCATCCTCTCCATTTTCTCTTGTTATTTGTGTAAAGAACAAATGTATTTTCTTTATTATTGTATATGTATATGATGTATATATGATGATAAAAATGTTGTGTGGGGATCAAGTGTTGATAAATATGCTTAAAAAGGTTAATAACTATAAGAAATGAGGCTAAAATCATGCTTATTTAGTTGGCTGTGTAAAAACAGTATATAACTAAAACTTGAACAGATAAAATTGCATGGTATGATCCATTTACAGTAAGTACAAGATGTTATACACATGTGAGAGTTGGCCATGCAATGGAATCAATATAATGAGTGAGATAGGATCAAAACAAGTTGGGTGTTCTAATCTGAATAAGCTGTTTTGTAGGGACTGTTAAGGCAAGATAAACTTAAAATGAGCAGTAGCTATAACTAAGTTAAATGTATCACATAATATGAAGAACATGTCACCCAAAATTGAGCTTCTAATTTATTATAGAACTCTAGATATGATAAAAATGGTGAACATGAAGATAAAAATCAGATTTTGAGAATTAATGTTTATTATTATTATATTAGCACTCAAAATTTTATTGTATAAAATGTAAAATAAAAACCCACTAACTTAAGAAACTTATTTATATAAATATGTAAAAGGTTAATTAAATGGATAAATTATATAAATGGTAGTGAAATAATACTTATAAGTAATAAAAACTATAAACTTGATTTTTACGACTTTTTCGGCTATTACCGTAAAATTAACGTTTTTCGCCAATTAAAACTTACACGATCAAACCCGTCTAATGTAAAGTTATTAAAAGTAATATACTGATATATAAGTAACTAATACAAGTAAAAACCGATAAAACCCGAACTATAGGACATACGGACATTAACGAGCTAACTAAGCATATTGGACTAATAATTGGACTAAATAAGTTAAACACTTATAAAAAGAAATTATTGGGCTTAACCCATTTGGGCCCAACATGGAAAGTATAGATACTGATAATATAGGTATAAAATTGATTAAAACAAGTTAATGAACTTATACTAAGCTTATTGGACTTAAAATAGGTAAGTAGGTAAAACTAGTAAACTAGTAAAAAGTTACCAAAACATAAACACTAAAATGAGTAAACGAGGATATATAAACCCACTTGATCATCATCATATATACAAAATCATCATATGTATATTGTTATTTTGATAAAAGTCATTGGACAAGAGTCTAAGACCGATTATTATTTATATAAGTTTCCGTGACCGAAGCACGCCCGTAGCCGATAATCCGCCTTTCATTATCAACGTGAGTCTATAGCCTCGCTTTATACTAGTTATTAAATGATTTTAAACCCGCGAGGGGGAATACATGTTTTATAAACTTAGAACACAAGATTTTTATGGTATGCTTTGTCCCTCTATGAATGGACCCGTGGTTGCCTTTAAATTGCATTAAGTGATTGCCTTTGTTAAAACCTTAATTGTGGACCGTTAATTAACCTATGATGGGTTTACCGCTAGTACAATTAATAGATCTATGGGGGAAGCCGCCCCGGTTCAGTTTTTGTGGACTTGTCATATAAGCTTAGGCCCGACCTCCACACTGTTTGAGCATATTGTATTGAGAAGTCAGGTATACGGCAATGTACCATTAATCTAGAGGTAACCGACAATTAATAAATCTCTCGTCTTATTAGACTGATATGGGAGTGTCTAAGGGCTCGGTTCCACGAGCTTATTGCAATTTATGCTATATACAATTATTATTGTTGATGCAAATTATTATTTGATGCTTATATGCATGCCACAAACTTATAATCTTTGCTTGTGTTCAAATTGATTTCATAAACCTATAGATTCACTCGGCATTTTTGCTGATTGTTTTACTCACATGTATTTCAGGTAATCAAGAAGTGGAAGCTTGGAGGTCACGGGGAATGAAGTTGTGCACTGCTTTTGTTGTTCAAACTCTTTGATTTATTTATCGTTCCATTTTTAAAACAAACCAATATGTTGTTTTAACTTATCTTTTGGTAACAATTACTTGGGACTACGCTACTCTGACAAATGTTTTAGGAACGATAAATCTAAAACGTCTCTTTTCGAGTCGTTCTTTATAAATTATGTGTTGTTGTATCATTGTTTAGCACCCAATGATGTATTCCGCTGCGTGTAAATTTGGGGGTGTTAAAGATTGGTACCAGAGCCATGAGTTATAGAGAACTAGGTCTTTTTCTAAAAACCTAAACTATAACTGTCGGTTTTATTTTTCAAAGAGTCGGTGCACATGATTTCGCGTGACTTCAGGTTCAAGCTACTTCTGGGATTACAACTTTAGTATACTTTATTATGTATGCCTTATTGCTAAGTATTTCTAAATAAATACTATAATCCTTTATCGATATATTTATTGATATCGTTAAACTTTTCGATAAGAGTTATCATTTATTAATGATTTACTTAAATAAATTTTTAGAATTTTTCCTGCAATTATTTTGAAGGATTCTCTACATTTATTTAAATTATTGGAAATTATCCTATTTCATTTTGTTATGACCTTACATACCTTCCTCTGCGCGCGTTACTTTCATTATTTAACCCTTTGAGATATCTACGTAGATATCCAAATCGTCTTCCGGCTATTTGTGCTTGGACGTCTTGAAACGTAATTTCTAAACCATTGTGTAGCTCAATGTGTCCTTGGAATAGACTAACCGCTATCGTGTGGGTCATACATTTTGAAACATTTCTTAAAATAGTGTTGAATAATACCATGGTTTTTCATAATATTTTGTTGATTTTTATTATCGTTTTACACGACATGAGAAGAGTTAATTCGTTGACATTTATATGTATCGACTCTGAAGTGTATTGTTCACTTATATCTCGGTAACGTCATCGTTATTTTATAAATCATCGTCTAGATTATGGCACTAGAATTGGAATACGATTTTACTTATATAAAATTGTATCATTTGTTTTTCATTAACCTTCTCGCTCCCGGAGTGTAGCATGTTAATGTTCCATTCTTTTCTTGTTATGTTTTGTGTTTTTGACAATCGTGGCACCAAGGAGATTTGCCTACATTGCATTTTGAAATGTAAATTACGAACGTTTTTCACCGTCTTGCTTCCTAAATTTCGTGTTGAATACCTTGAAGCATTTTCTGTCATTCATCATGCTATATTTTATTTGATGCTCATTACGAGATTTATTTTTCCTTGTTATAAAATCCACAAGACATGTGTGTATATATGTATATATTTTGAGCCGTTAAGAAGTGTCGAAAAATTACACTTTATGCAGAAACTGTAGGGGCAGTATAAACAGGTCAAAACTTAAAAGTAAAACCTGCGTTTTTAAAATAAAATAGTCAAACATGCACAGAACTTGCAGGGGTATTTTGGTCATTTTACATTGGGTTTCAGGTCTCGGGTAAAACTAGAAAGTCGTCTGAAACGTCGTTTTGCATCAAAATGCTTTAGACTCTGAGTCTTGGAGATGTCCTTTATCGGGTCAATTAATCGGCTCATATTTAAAAGTTAAATCTGATATAAAATTCAGAACATGAGTTTTAAATGTTTCTAAGCTGTTTTGACTTCATTTGAGATCGTAAAATTTTAACAACTATTATTTTACAACTAACGAATACACATGTGGATTGTTTTATTCTTTTCATATATATGACTCATTTATCATCGATGTTATTTTATTTTCGTTTTCTTCTAACCTTCCACTGATTTGAATTGAGTTTTGAAGTTTTGCCTTCACATTCTTCGTTGACATTCTTATCGCGTATCTCATGACGTTTTCGTCTAAACCTTATAACCCTTTTGAAAACATAACAACTTGTAACCATTTCATTGGTTGTTTTATGAGCTACTATTTGCCACTTTTTGCAAAACTTTGACTACTTTATACGTTGTCATAATGTTATATTATAAATAAATCTGATATTGTTTTACGATTATTTTCACCAATTATTTTTACTTTGGTCTTATAAAATACTTTTCGTAAGATTAAAAGTTTCTTATTAAGTATCTCACAAATTACTTGTATCCTATAAATTTATAAACTATTTTTAAATTCCATTTTACAAACGGCATGGTTTATATATAAACATAAGAAACGTAATACTTTTCGACGAAACTGAGCACTGCATTGCTATTCCTAAATTTTACATGGCCTGATCACCTATGTCTAATTTAGAAGGAGCCATGCCAGGCTGAATAGTAGTCACCTTAAAAATCTTGATAATAATCAACTTTTTACTTGTATTTATGATAAAGATAAATAAAATGAAATAAAATGAAAAGTAGTTTTGAAAACCTTCATATCTTATGCAAGTAGCGCAATTTCTATGCATCCGCATACGTTTTCTTGCCTTTCTTGAACGAATTACGCGTTTACGAATACGTTTTTACTCGACGATCATGTTTCCCCTTGTTACTTCATTTTGTCTTGTAACTGATTTCTTTTGACCGTTCGTCTAATTACTGACTGTTGATAAATGACTTGAAAGTCTCGATGTTTTATCCTTCCTTCTCGTCCAATCTTCTTTATGCGACTGGGTAGATCTTTGGAATGTCTCTGCACGTGAATAATAAATTATCACTAGAGTGATTTCCGTATATCCGGGATGACGTCCGTCACTCTCGTTTGTCTCGAAATCCACCCTTGTGAACCGTGCTTTGACTTCTCCCTTTAAACACTAACATCGTTCATTTGATTTGTTTTAATTACAAGAGATTATAAAGAATTTTCTTTTATTAAAATTTTTGTATGCAACTTATTTCCGATCATGTATCGATCACCACTAAGTTAACGAGCTGATATTGGTGAACCACCGACCGCACTAACAAAATTGACAACTTTTTTAATCTATTATTTCTTATCGTCTTACCGTCAACGCCTTTATTTTATTATTCTCTTTAAGAATTCATACGACATTTGCTTCGTTCTCTTTTGTACCGTTGATTTCGTACTGATTGTTAACCATTATTTCCATTCGTATTCGTTTGTTATATTGTCACATTTTGAAACCCGAATATATCCCATGTTTATTTCGAAATAATAAACACCTTTAAGTATTTCTACAACGTATTATAAAAATTTTATGTTTATACATTTTCTAATGATTTTCAATTAATGAAATAACTATCATAAGAAAAAGGTCAAATTTATACATCATATTTTGTATAACTAAAACTAATGTCTAACATGAAATTATACTATATCTTTTGAACTAAGTGATTTATCATACTTTACTTTTAATGTAATGAAATTACCAGTTTAATTTATATTCCTAATAATGATTTAATTTAGAAATTATATTTTCTAATTGTAACCATCAATATGAGTTTAAATAATAAATTCATGTCTTTCTTTCAAAGTTTCTTAAGACGACCAAATAAATTTTGAAACTATTTTACTTCTATTTTTGATGTATCATCTTTATCAAGAAAGTACCTCAACTGAGTTTTAAGGTGATACCAAATCCGGGACGGATAATTGTGACAAATATTATTTTAATGATAATGTATAATTTATTCTTCGCTCTCATTTTTCTAGTATTGTGATTTATTATGTTTTACGGTTACGTGAGTCGAGATCCCTCGTCGATCGTCAACCTTAAATCATTTTACCACATCTAGTCCGTTTATGCGTTTATTGAAGTCATTTTTATCTCGTTCTGTTCCTCGTATTGAAGATTACTATTTTATTTTGAGTTTAAAATGAATCTCGGGAAGCAGTGTATAAGAAGAAACGATAAGTATCACCAGGATCTATGTGTGTACTCGTGGAATGATTGAGGACCGAATCTCTTAATGAATGGAGTTAATAAATTCATTACAACCTCGAGGAGTATGTTGAAGCCGACACCGCAAGTGGAAAGACTCTGGAGATCAAGTGGTTATTATCAAGGGTTCGTTCAAGGTTTTCTCGATGATTAACGATGGAAATCTATACTTGATGTTATTGTTCGACCTTTTATTTTTATGTACTTATGTGGTATGTGATCTAGTCAAATGATCGTAAGTTGTGAGAACTTGAGACGGCATCATCCGATGACGTCCGATCATGTAGAACATATATTATGTAATATCTTTTGACTTTCAACGACGATGTTTATTGACACTTTAATGCGCGTTGGCGAAAGTGAGATGGTGTCTTTGTATTATCTTTTGAGTAGGGACCCGCGTGTGAGCACCCTCCGACGACGAAAATGTTTTTCTTGTTAATTCTTTTTGATATGTGTCCATGACTATCCGACCGATGGATATCCTTTAATTTGCAACATTCTTTTTTAATTCGACTTACCCGTAAACCCTGTCATCTATTCTTGTCGTCGAATGAGATTCGTGTGATTCATAAAATTTTCATGTGTCGAGCTTGACGGGTGACTGGTGGATAAGGATTTATTTATTCCTTTTTGGTGAGATACCACTTGACGACAAGTTACGTTTTGTAAAAGAACCAGTGGAGATCGTGGATCAAGATTCACGTAGGAACGTGAAGACTTCTTTATAAGGAATGTCGTCATCCTTCCGGGTAGTGAACAACTCGTGTATGAGGCGAGTTGAGCGTCGGGACGTCGCTCCCTTAAGGTGGTGAGGATGTAAAACCCGTAAAAATAAGGTCATAATTTAATTCTATTTTCAATTATTTTGAAGTATTTTATAACGTTAAATATTATTATGTTTAACGGTTTAAGTTGAAACCGATATTAAATATTATATTTTAATATTTTGACGAGCAACGAGGACTACTAGTGATCGCGATACCGACGGATGCCAAAAATATTATATCGTATAATATTTAGAAACTTATTTTTGTGTTGGTTGATGAACTCACAATTTACGGATTTAAATTTGGGCTTACGTGCATAATTTAGCGTCCTTTACGACTAAACCGGAAACCTTAGGATTACGTATTTACGTTTTTGAACTCCGTTTTTGATGAGACAATTTTTATTGGATTCGTTTTGTGACGTTGATTCATAATTTATAAAAACGTTTTTCGTGAAACGACCCGAGGGCACGCAAATCGAGAAAACTAGAATCGAGGGATACCCGTAAATTAGTGAGGTGGGACAAAATACATTGTCCCACCCCACTAGCACTA
Organism: Glebionis coronaria; assembly: GCA_025667525.1. NCBI lineage: Eukaryota > Viridiplantae > Streptophyta > Magnoliopsida > Asterales > Asteraceae > Glebionis > Glebionis coronaria. The sequence continues at coordinate 600,730,285 of CM046877.1, read as the reverse complement.
TGGGACGGCACCAACATGACACCACAACTATATGTGGCATCATGTTAGCTAAAAACTTACAAGTGTAAGTAAGCTTACAACTTAAGCTTACAACTTTCCACTTCCTAGCTAAAACCATCAACTAACTCACACACACCATTTCCATACATGCAAAACAACCTCAAATCCTCTCAAAAACTCCCACCCTTGCCGTCCATATTGAAGAACAAACACCCCTATTTGATCTTTTCTAGCCATGAAATACATGTTATCTAGCTCTATCATGGAGTTATCTTGAAGCCTTGATCATTTGGTGGCCATATTAACAACATTTGAGGTGATTTGTTTGTGTCCTAGGGCTGATTTCTCAACTATTGTTCTTGGTGTTTGATGATCTTAGAGTTACTTGTGGTGTTCATCAAGTTCTTGTCTTCCAAAAACAAGAAATACACTTGGTTGGTAAAGAAGATCATCCTCTCCATTTTCTCTTGTTATTTTTGTAAAGAACAAATGTATTTTCTTTATTATTGTATATGTATATGATGTATATATGATGATAAAAATGTTGTGTGGGGATCAAGTGTTGATAAATATGCTTAAAAAGGTTAATAACTATAAGAAATGAGGCTAAAATCATGCTTATTTAGTTGGCTGTATAAAAACAGTATATAAGTAAAACTTCAACAGATAAAATTGCATGGTATGATCCATTTACAGTAAGTACAAGATGTTATACACATGTGAGAGTTGGCCATGCAATGGAATCAATATAATGAGTGAGATATGATCAAAACAAGTTGGGTGTTCTAATCTGAATAAGCTGTTTTGTAGGGACTGTTAAGGCAAGATAAACGTAAAATGAGCAGTAGCTATACCTAAGTTAAATGTATCACATAATATGAAGAACATGTAACCCAAAAATGAGCTTCTAATTCATTATAGAACTCTAGATATGATAAAAATGGTGAACATGAAGATAAAAATCAGATTTTGAGAATTAATGTTTATTATTATTATATAAGCACTCAAAATTTTATTGTATAAAATGTAAAATAAAAAACCCACTAACTTAAGAAACTTATTTATATAAATATGTAAAAGGTTAATTAAATGGATAAATTATATAAATGGTAGTGAAATAATACTTATAAGTAATAAAAACTATAAACTTGATTTTTACGACTTTTTCGGCTATTACCGTAAAATTAACGTTTTTCGCCAATTAAAACTTACACGATCAAACCCGTCTAATGTAAAGTTTTTAAAAGTCATATACTGATATATAAGTAACTAATACAAGTAAAAACCGATAAAACCCGAACTATAGGACATACGGACATTAACGAGCTAACTAAGCATATTGGACTAATAATTGGACTAAATAAGTTAAACACTTATAAAAAGAACTTATTGGGCTTAACCCATTTGGGTCCAACATGGAAAGTATAGATACTGATAATATAGGTATAAAATGGATTAAAACAAGTTAAAGAACTTATACTAAGCTTATTGGACTTAAAATAGGTAAGTAGGTAAAACTAGTAAACTAGTAAAAAGTTACCAAAACATAAACACTAAAATGAGTAAACAAGGATATATAAAACCACTTGATCATCATCATATGTACAAAATCATCATATGTATATTGTTATTTTGATAAAAGTCATTAGCCAAGAGTCTAAGACCGATTATTATTTATATAGGTTTCCGTGACCGAAGCACGCCCGTAGCCGATAATCCGCCTTTCATTATCAACGTGAGTCTATAGCCTCGCTTTATACTAGTTATTAAATGATTTTAAACCCGCGAGGGGGAATACATGTTTTATAAACTTAGAACACAAGATTTTTATGTTATGCTTTGTCCCTCTATGAATGGACCCGTGGTTGCCTTTAAATTGCATTAAGTGATTGCCTTTGTTAAAACCTCAATTATGGACCGTTAATTAACCTATGATAGGTTAACCGCTAGTACAATTAATAGATCTATGGGGGAAGCCTCCCCGGTTCAGATTTTGTGGACTTGTCATAGAAGCTTAGGCCCGACCTCCACACTGTTTGAGCATATTGTATTGAGAAGTCAGGTATACGGCAATGTACCATTAATCTAGAGGTAACCGACAATTAATAAATCTCTCGTCTTATTAGACTGATATGGGAGTGTCTAAGGGCTCGGTTCCATGAGCTTATTGTAATTTATGATATATACATTTATTATTGTTGATGCGAATTATTATTTGATGCTTATAAGCATGCCACAAACTTATAATCTTTGCTTGTGTTCAAATTGATTTCATAAACCTATAGATTCACTCGGCATTTTTGCTGATTGTTTTACTCACATGTATTTCAGGTAATCAATAAGTGGAAGCTTGGAGGTCACGGGGAATGAAGTTGTGCACTGCTTTTGTTGTTCAAACTCTTTGATTTATTTATCGTTCCATTTTTAAAACAAAACAATATGTTGTTTTAACTTATCTTTTGGTAACGATTACTTGGGACTAAGGGTGGAAATTCGTGTCGGGTTCGGGTTAGCGGGTTCGGGTTGTCAGGTTGGCGGGTCAGAAAATCCCAACCGAAACCTAACCCATTTAAATAATCGGGTCAGTTATGTCAACCCTAACCCGTTTACACATAACCCGAACCTAACCCATTTAACCCATATATATATTTGGGTTGACGTTAAATATGTTACATAGGTTGAATGGGTTAAACGAGTTTATATATTGATTTATTTAATAAATTATATGTATAAAAGTATGCACATTAGACGTGCTAAACATGTTAAATGTGTTTATGTTCGGTATGTTTAACCTAGTAAACACGTATGGTAAAATATTAATCATTTTTAATATAAGGAAAAAATCTTAAACGGGTTGTCGGGTCGACCTGTTTAATTTTTTTCCAACCTAAACCTAACCTGTTTAATAAGTGGGTCAGATAGGCCGACCCAAACCTAGCCTAAGATTCAATATATTCAACCCGAACCTGTTAATTTTCATGTCGGTTTCAGGTCGGGTTTCGTGTCGGGTCTGAAATTGCCACCCCTACTTGGGACTACGCTACTCTGACAAATGTTTTTGGAACAATAAATCTAAAACGTCTCTTTTCGAGTCGTTCTTTATAAATTATGTGTTGTTGTATCATTGTTTAGCACCCAAAGATGTATTCCGCTGCGTGTAAATTTGGGGGTGTTAAATCCTCCACCACCGCCAGACGATGAAGGGTACTACGGTGGCCATTATTATCGTGAGGCGGAAGAGGAAGATCTCTCTCGCCCATGGTGTGATCCTCGTCTCACCCGTCCATGGTGTGATCCCAGGGAAGATCCTTTTACTCTCCGTATACGGAATTACTCCAAGGATAAAAAGCACCGCATGCCGGCGTGCGTCAAGACTTATCATGGGTCTGGTGATCCGGATGATCGCCTAAAAATCTTTGACACGTAGGCGAAAATCGAACGATGGCCCATGCCTATATGGTGCCAGATGTTCAATTCAACCTTGATCGGCAATGCTCTTGATTGGTTTGAGGGACTTCCTCCTCGAAGCATTGATAGCTTCACTGAACTGCGTACTGCGTTCACAAACAATTATACTCAGCGAAAGAAGTATAATAGGGACCCGGTCTCATTGGCAACCGTCAAGCAACGGCCTGGGGAATCTACGGAGGCCTTCACCGAACGCTTCAATGACGAGTGCCCGCGCACAAAGACAATGTCGGAACTTCTAAAATTTCCGATTATATGCATGCCATAACAGACAGGGAATTAATTAGACGTCTCAATGACAAGCGACCGGAGAGATATGACGACCTCATGGAAAGCGTCAGGAATTTTATAGATGGAGAAACCACTGTAGCTGCGGCCTATCCTGCAAAGGGAAACAACTATCAATCAAACGACCAGTCTAGAAGACAGTCAGGTGATCGAAACAACCAAGGCAGTGGAAGGGGCTCAGACTACAAGAGCCAAAACAAAGGAGGGAGGCCGGAGGACAAGTTCACCCCCTTAAAGATGTCCTACCGGGAGATCTTGTTGACATAAGGGGCGAACTTCCCAAGACCTCCTCCGATGACGACTTCGGTGGACCGTCGTCAGGGAAATCGCTTTTGCGAATTCCACAACGACAAAGGTCACTGCACGGAGGAGTGCATCCAGCTCAAGAAGCATATCGAGTCACTGATCAAGTCATGCAACCTCAAACATCTGGTCAAGGATTGGAAGGACGGGAAGGATAGCAAGAAGCACGACAAGAAGGATCCCCAAAAAGACAAACCTTCGACTATATACATGATCCAATCCAGGCAGCACCGCACAAGGCAGAAAATTAGTCAAAAATTTTCACGCGGCAGAGAAATCTCATTCCCTCCCATAACGGCAAGTGACGTAGCCGATGCACCTCTCACGATTGAGGTAAGCATTAGAACACACAATGTCCGCCGTATGTATGTGGATGGAGGGTCATCGGCAGAAGTACTATACGAACACTGTTTCGTACAGCTACGACCAGAAATAAGAAGCCAATTAGTACCCGCCACGTCTCCACTCATCGGCTTTAGTGGAGACACCATCTGGCCAATAGGACAGCTGCGTCTTCTCGTAACCATTGGGAATGAAGAGCATTCCACCACGGCGTGGATGAACTTTATGGTGATACGCTCACACTCTCCATACAATGGGATCATAGGCAGACCAGGTATCCTGGCCATACGGGCAGTACCCTCCACAGCTCACGGAATGATTAAATTCCTCGTGGATGGAGGAATTGTCACCATCTATAACTCAATCATACCAGCATCCGAATTTCATGCCGTGACAACACCAGTCCTACCTGTTCCCGTCAAGGATGGATCACCACCTCCCAACTGGAAGTTGGCAATCCATCCCGATTATCTGGAACAAGAGGTATCCATAGGAGGAACACTCTCGGATAGCGGTAAGAAGGCCATGTGCTCTCTCCTAACAGAAAACTTAGATGTATTCGCATGGGAGCCCAAGAATATGATGGGCGTGCCGCGTGCGATAGCAGAACATAAACTCTAAATACGCCAGGGATATCCTCCCGTTAAACAAAAGAAGCGTGGTCAGGCACCAGAACGCAGCCAAGTAATATTGGATGAAGTACAAAAATTGGTGGATGTAGGAATTATGCGCGAGGTATACTACCACGAGTGGTTATCCAACCCGGTCATGGTCAAGAAGCATGACGGGAGCTGACGCATGTGCGTGGACTTTACAGACCTGAACAAAGCCTGTCCGTAGGACTTCTATCCGTTACCAGAGATTTATTGGAAGGTGGAATCCCTGTGTGGATATCCCTTTAAGTGCTTCTTAGACGCATAGAAAGGATACCACCAGATCCAGATGGCGAAAGAGGACGCAGAAAAGACGGCATTTTATACTAGTCAATGCGTATACTGTTATACAAAAATGCCATTCGGGGAAATTGATGGGATGTTCCTTGGATATATGATTGATCCAAACGGCATCAAGACTTGTCAAGAAAAGACGGACGCGGTAATACAGTTACCATATCCTCAGACGCGAAAAGAGGTACAATCATAAAATGGGAAGTTGGCCGGGCTAAACAGGTTCTTGTCGAAGTCCGCGGAGAAGTCACTCCCCCTATTCAAAACACTCAAGAAGTGCATCAAGAAGGGAGATTTCCGGTGGACAAAGGAAGCTGAGGAAGATTTTGGTCAGCTTAAGCAACACCTCGCAGCTCTTCCCTTGCTAGTGGCACCCCGACCTAAGGAAGAGCTCATCATGTATCTGTCGGCCACACATGGAGAAATAAGTGCAATACTCATGACAGATAGGGGCACAGTCCAAACTCTGGTCTACTTCATAAGTAGAACACTACAAGGGCCGGAGTTGAATTATTCCTCAATGGAGAAATTGGTTTTGTCATTAGTATTTGGCACAAAATGGTTACGCCGGTACTTTCAGGCGCACCCAATTGTGGTTATTACTGATCAACCAATAAAACAAGTCATCTCCAGACCAGACGTCGCCGGTAGGCTACAGCAGTGGAGGATTCTGTTAAGAGAGCATAACATCTCTTATAGACAAAGGACAGCGGTTAAAGGCCAAATCTTGGCAGATTTCTAAGGTAGCGTGGATGTTCGCCACGTGTAAGCCACTACGCCCATCTAACAGATGGGATTTCTGACACTTCTGAAACGTTAGAAGGGACCCACGGGTCACTTCTTGAGAGTTTTACGTGGCTCAAGTTTGGGCCTTTTTGGTGCACTTTTGCAGGCGTGCGTCCGACTATTGACTACCATTAATGCATTCATTAAAGGTCTCCCGGTCGGTTTATTTTGGAAAGTGGCTATCATATCAGCAACAAAGTCTATAGGACATATGATTAGTCTATAGGACAGATGACGTATAGTCCCCAGCCGGGTCATAAACCCTGCCCACCGGTACTACCTGCATCCGGCCAATTACTGATGGGTTGGATTAGTATGATTTAAGCTTATGGGATTTAATGAACAGTGACCGCATACATGTGTGCGGCCCACAGCCCGGCACGGCCGGTACAGGGTTAGATAGAATCATACTCTTATTATGATTAGGATTTACCTCAAAGAAGAGGATATACACTCACCATAATTAGAAGATAAGAATCAAGCTAATTCTGGTGCTTATCCTTTGCTTGGGGCCAAAGCATCAGTGACAGCCCATTAGGGTTTCACTGCCTATATAAGGAACCCCCAAGGGTTCCACAAAGGTATTACATTCTACACACTCTCAACTCTCATCTGATTCTTAAACCTTAACTGATTACTTACTCTCACGTCAGAGTCTAATCGTGGGATACATTCCCACGGTAAGCCTAACGCGTGTTGTTTTAGTGTGTAGGATCCCAACCAAATATTTCACTTGGTGCGGGAGCCGAACCCCAGCCAACCCGAATTAAACCTAATTCGGGTCTAGCAAGGATCATCCAACTTTTGTATCAACAAGGATTATGTTAGAGCTTTCGAAACTCTTAAAAGGAAACTTACCGAAGCTCCCATTCTTGTTGCTCCTAATTGGGAATTACCCTTTAAAATCATGTGCGATGCAACTGATTATGCAATAGGGGCCGTTTTAGGACAACGTTATGAAAAGCACTTCCGTCCTATCCATTATGCTAGCAAGACGATGACCAAGGCTCTACTTAAGTACATCACAACGGAAAAGGAATTCCTTGCCGTGGTCTATGCTTTTGAGAAATTCCGACCGTATCTCGTTAATAAGTGTGAAAACACTTATCCTTTTACCACTTATTTCTAATATTAACAAGACCAAAACGTGTATTTTATGTCGTAAAAGTCGGAATTATGCGTGGTTTGTGTTTTTATTGTGTTTTAGGACCAAAGGATGAAAAAGGAAGAAAACACGGGCTTTCACGGGCTTTTATCGAAGAAAACGAGAAAAGATAAAGTCAAAAGATCAAGAGTGCTTAAAGAACAGATGTCCAAGACCTATTCTGAAGATTTATCGTAGAAAAAGTCTAAAGACGGAAGTTTAATGAAGTCGAAGAACTCAAGTCTAAATTAAAGAAGAAAATTATTAAGACAAGTTCAAATCCCGAGACGACGTCGAGAAAAGACAAAGAATTAAATCGAGTCGAGAAGTAAAGAAAGAAGGAAGCACACCACACATGCACTTCCTATTTTCCCTATAAATACCCTCCTAATCACATTAGGAGGGTGGTTAGCTAGTTTTATTTTTAAGTTTTCTTTCTAGTTTTTAGAAAGAGAAAGTTCTAAACTTTCTCTCACTAAGTTTTTCATCTTTCCTTTCTTTTAAGCTTTCATTAATCTTTGTATTTGAGTTTCTTTAATCAAAAGTTTAAGTTTAAGTTTTGTGTTCTTTAATCTCCTTCTACATTTCTTGATTTACTTTATCTTTGATCCGAATTGCATACTTCATTCGTATGATTTGATGATTTCGTGATTAAAGAATTAATCATCTCTGTTTACACATAAGCTCTTACACGTATAAGCTATAAGCTCTCTATGCTTATTGGCTTATTTCAAGTTTTGGCTTATTGATTATCGGATTTCTCAAAGGTTTTAGTCACTATAAAGTTCCTTTCATAAAGTTTATGATCTTTTATGTTTAAGAAGTTGTGAAATTTAACCTTTTTGAGTTGTTTAAGTTTCGGATAAAATAGCTTATTGATTGTGCTTATTGAGTTTTAAGCTTGCCACCAATTTCAGATTAAGTATTGCTCCCATCGCAATCTTGGGGATTCTACACATTCTGACGGATTACTTGGTTTCTATCGCAATAACCCATCAAAGGTTCTACTTTACGATAACTTAGTCATTCCCCCTTATTACGATCTGGATTGCGATCGCTTATTGCGATCGCATATTCCGACGGGATTTAAGGTTACCTTAAGTCGAAACGTTGCCCAAATTTTCTTTACTATATTCCGACAGAACAACATTGCGATAGAGGTGTTTGATTTAGAACATTCCGATCTGACATTGCGATCTAGGACATTCCGACAGAATCATACATTCCGACAGACTGTTCGTTGCGAGAGATTTGACCTTAATTATTCCGATGGGTGTTTTGATAATTATTCCGATGGTTTTAGCTTTGGTGCATTCTGGTAGAAAGGATTTGTTATATTTAGATTAATTAAGTTTGTTAAGTTTAAAAGTTTTACCAAGTTTTATATTTTAAGTGTTTATCTAAATAACTTTTAGTTTAAATTTTGCAAAGGCCTCTACTTTACTCAACGACAATTATTTGTTTTTAGATTAAAATTAGATAATCAAAACCAAACCATTCACTTGATCACCAAAAGACGATTGAGTCGCACTTTAGACTGGAAATCAATTCGAGGGGACCGGACGAAATATTTTATACTTGGGGTAAAAAACTTTGTATTAAATGGCGCCGCTGCCGGCTCTTCTCGTTAAGATTAACGGTTTCTAGTGAGAGACGCATTGAATTTTGGGATCCGTTCTTTGAACGTTATTTTCCTTGCTTTAAAATTTTTACAAAAATCCTAAAAAATATAAAAATTTTCAAAAATACAAAAAACATTGAAAAATCATAAAAAGCAATTCTTTTCCAAAGGTTTTGCACCAAAAAGATTATATAGATATTCTCTCTGTGTATTTTTCTTCTGCAGGTGTATGCGTACTAGATCTTCAAACTATTCTGAGCCCGAGACTCGTGAAGATTTAGATATGGCTGGTGTTCATAACAACAATAATAACCCACCTCTACCCAATTTGAATAACAATAATAAGAACAACAATGTCCCCCTACCCGATTTACGAACAATGGAGGAATTGTGTCAACCCACCATGAACGGACGCGGAGGCCGGATTGCACCGATGCACATCACGGTTCAGGAGTTTTCGTTGAAGCATCACATGATCCAACAAGTGCAAACTAATCCATTTCGCGGAATTCCAGATGATGATGCCAACAAACACCTCGACAAATTCATTACCATCACCCAAAGCATGAAGTCGCCCGGTGTTTCTATGGATGACCTTCGCCTTCAACTATTTCCCCACTCGCTTTCTCACCATGCAGAAAAATGGTTTGACCGTCTCCCAAAGAATTCTATTCATACTTGGAATGACATGACTCAACGCTTTTTGTCGCGCTACTTCCCACCATCCATGGTCACGAGCCTTCGTAACCAAATCAGTGGATTCATGCAAGACAATGATGAATCACTCTTTGATGCTTGGGAACGTTACAATGATTTGATCGACCGTTGTCCAAATCACAACATGCTCCCCGTCACTCTCATTGATACTTTCTACAATGGTCTCACTTTTCGTGATCGTGACACGATCAACGCCGCCGCCGGTGGTACCTTTATGAAAAGGAGACCGGAGGAGTGTAGAGAGTTGATTGAAAACATGACTACTCACCACAAGAATTGGGATTCATCCGCAACCTCAAGATCTAACCCGAGAGTCAATGTTTCTTCTACTACTTCCAATCCCGAGATAACCGAACTTACCCGACAAATCGCGGAGATGAACAAGAATTACATGACCATGGCCACAAACCACTTTCAAAAAGCTAAAGCCGTTTCTATTTCTTGTGACACATGTGGTGGTCCTCATTCCTACAATGATTGTCCTTCTACTCAAGGCAATTTTTCTGAAAACGTTAACGCGGCATACGGTACTTATCCCACAGGAGGCTATCAAGCTCGTCCTCAAGGAGACGTAGCTTGCTAAGTTATCGTTCAAACAACTATCTTGCACCACCCGATTTTCCTCCTACAAACCAAAACCAACAACAAAGCTATAACCGAAACAACCAATCCCAACCTCTTGCTAACAATCAATATCAATCCCAAAGAAACCCATACCCACCTCAAGGAAATTCTCAAGCTTACCAAGCTCCACCTCTTAATCAACCGATGGCATTGAATCAAGACGTCGAGACGTTCATGAGGACTAATAGAGAGATGGTGACGAATCTTTAGAGTCAATTCATCAACTTGAAGGGAGAAATGGCGAAACAAGGGAACGATATTCGAGCCGAGCTAAGGAATAACATGGCGAAACAAAGCAATGATATTCGTGCAGACATCAGAGACTCTTTCAGCACTCAAGCGGTTAACATACGTGATATGATCGGTTCGCTCTTCCAAGGTAATCAACCCTCTTCTTCGGGTATTCTTCTGAGTAACACCGTTGCGAATCCAAGAGGGGAAATGAAAGCAAACACCACTCGCAGTGGAAAAGGTTATACGGAACCCGAGCTTCCTACACCTCCACCCGTGATTGTGAACAAGGAAAAAGAGCAACTTTCCTCACCTCCTTTGCCTTCTACCCCCATTCCCCCACCACCCGCGGTTGTGAGTGATCCTACCCCCCTAAAGCCTTCCTCTTCATCCGATATACCTTATCCTTCAAGGTTAAGGAAAGAGAAGCAAAAGAGCAAGGATGATATTCAAGTTTCAAACTTTCTCAAAATGTTTAAACAATTGAATTTTAACATCTCCTTTGCCGAGGCTCTCGCTCACATGCCTAAATACGCGAAGATGTTTAAAGATCTTCTAAGTGACAAGGAGAAGCTTCTTGACATTGCTCAGACCTAACTTAATGAGAATTGCTCCGCGGTTCTCTTAAGGAAATTGCCAACCAAACTTGGTGATCCGGGTCGCTTCTTGATTCCTTGCAACTTCCCGGGAGTAGAGAATTGCATGGCCCTAGCCGATCTAGGTGCCAGTATAAACTTAATGCCTTTAAGTGTCTCGAAGCAATTATCTCTCCCCGAGCTAGTCCCCACCAAAATGACTTTGGAATTAGCTAATAGTACGGTTGCTTATCCAGTCGGTATAGCCGAAGACGTCTTCGTTGGCGTTGACAAATTCACCTTCCTGGCGGATTTTATTGTCGTTGACTACGAGATGGATCCTCGTGTTCCATTAATCGTTGGACGTCCCTTCTTGAGGACCGGTCTCACTCTCATTGATGTAGCCGCGGGCGAAATAATCATGAGAGTTGGTGACGATAAAATTGTCTTCAACATGGGTAAGATTTCTAAGCAACCTTATTCATATGAGAGTGTTAATGTTATTGATGTTCTCGATGAGGCTTGTGAAGAACACTTTCATGATGCTTCCAAAAGTACTCTCTCTTCTCTACCCAATGTTGAGACCGTTGCCTCAATTGCTCCGTCATTAACTCCATTTGGAGAAAGTTACTTGGATGATTTTGAAGTCCTCTCGATCTTAAGTATGATGATTCTCCCACCGATTGGGATGAAGACATTTGTATAATTGAGAAACTTCTCAATGAAGACCCGTTTTCTCCTCCTTCTCCTAAAGAGGTGACTAATGATGATCCATCGTTAGTTACACCATCTATTGAGGATCCTCCTACTATTGAGCTTAAGGACCTACCGTCTCATCTCGAGTACATTTTCCTTGAAGACAACAAGAAGTTACCGGTCATCATCGCAAAGGACCTGAAAGAAGAAGAAAAATCCCGACTTATCGCCGTGTTGAAGAATCATAAGAAAGCGATTGCGTGGAAGATCTCCGGTATTCGTGGAATTGATCCTCACTTTTGCACAAATAAAATTCTCATGGAGGACGACTTTAAACCCACTATTCAAAGCCAACGAAGGGTGAATCCTAAGATCCATGACGTTATCAAAAAAGAGGTTATCAAACTTCTTGATGCGGGCTTGATATATCCTATCTCGGATTCATCGTGGGTTAGTCCAGTCCATTGTGTGCCTAAGAAAGGCAGAATCACCGTTGTTCCCAACGAAAACAACGAATTGAATCCTACTCGTCTCGTTACAGGGTGGAGAGTTTGTATAGACTATCACAAACTCAATGATGCTATGAGAAAGGATCACTTTCCCCTTCCTTTCATGGACCAAATGCTTGAGCGTCTAGCGGGTAATGCCTACTACTGCTTCATAGACGGTTTCTCGGGTTATTTTCAAATACCCATCGATCCCCAAGACCAAGAGAAAACCACATTCACTTGTCCTTATGGAACATTTGCTTACAAAAGAATGCCTTTCGGATTGTGCAATGATCCTGGGACATTCCAAAGGTGCATGATGGCTATCTTCCATGACATGGTTGAAGAAACCATGGAAGTCTTCATGGATGATTTCTCGGTCTATGGTGATTCATTCTCTTCTTGCCTTGCCAATTTAGAACGTATGCTTAAGCGGTGTGAAGACACTCGCCTTGTTCTGAATTGGGAAAAATGCCATTTTATGGTAAAAGAAGGCATTGTGCTAGGACACAAAATCTCCAAAGCCGGTCTTGAAGTGGAACGTGCTAAAGTGGATGTCATAGCCAAATTACCTCCACCTTCAACCGTGAAGGGTGTGAGAAGTTTTCTGGGTCATGTGGGCTTCTATCGTCGTTTCATTCAGGATATTTCTAAAATCGCTCGCCCGATGACCCACCTCTTGGAAAAAGATACTCCTTTTATCTTTTCTAAAGAGTGTATTGAAGCCTTCAATCTTCTCAAGGATAAGCTAACTAAGGCACCGGTCTTTGTTACCCCTAATTGGGAGCTACCTTTTGAATTGATGTGCGATGCTAGCGACTTTGCTATTGGAGCGGTTTTGGGCCAAAGAGTGAATAAACACTTCCAACCAATCCATTATGCTAGCAAGACAATGACGGGGGCTCAATTGCATTATACGACAACCGAAAAAGAGCTTTTAGCTGTTGTCTATGCTTTTGAAAAATTTCGCCCCTATCTTGTTTTATCCACCACCATTGTCTATACCGACCATTCCGCGTTGAAGTACTTGTTAACTAGGAAAGATTCTAAGCCAAGACTTCTTCGTTGGGTTTTGCTCCTTCAAGAATTCAACATTGAAATTCGTGACAAAAAGGGAGCCGAAAACCTAGCAGCGGATCATCTGAGTAGACTTGAGGATCCATATCAAGGGGATCATCTGAACCAAGAGATCAATGACTCGTTTCCCCTTGAGACCTTAATGTCTATTCAATCCAATGTTGATGACACCTCGTGGTTTGCGGACATTGCAAACTACTTAGCGGGTGGTATTCTCATCAAAGGGTTAACATCCCAAGAAAAGAAGAAGTTCTTTAAAGATGTTAAGACTTACTTCTGGGATGACCCTTATCTATTCAAACAATGTGCTGATTTGATCATTCGTCGATGTGTTGATGGACCGGCAGCTTTGCAAATCCTTGATGCTTGCCATCAAGGACCCACCGGTGGTCACTTTGGTCCCAACTACACCGCTAAGAAAGTGTTTGACTCTGGATTCTATTGGCCCACCATTTATCGTGACGCTCACGAAATGGTTAAGCATTGTGATGCTTGCCAAAGACAAGGCAAGATCACACATGAAGATGAGATGCCTCAAAATTTCATATAAGAATGTGAAATCTTTGACGTATGGGGCATCGACTTTATGGGGCCATTTCCATCATCCAAAGGGAACAAGTACATCCTCGTAGCCGTTGGCTACGTTTCTAAATGGGTTGAAGCTAAGGCTCTCCCAACGAACGATGCGAGGGTGGTTGTGAACTTTTTGAAGCAGCTGTTTGCTCGATTCGGTGTTCCTCGTGCTATAATCAGTGACCGCGGGACTCATTTTTGCAATGATCAATTTGCCAGAGTCATGGCTAAGTATGGTGTTAATCATCGTCTTTCCACTGCCTATCATCCCCAAACAATTGGGCAAGCCGAGATTTCCAACCGTGGATTGAAGCGAATTTTGGAACGTACAATGGGAGAGCATCGTGTCGCGTGGGCCGATAAGTTAGATGATGCTCTGCGGGCTTTCCGTACAGCTTATAAGACCCCGATTGGTTCTACACCTTATCGTCTTGTGTACGGGAAAGCATGCCACCTCCCCATCGAGCTAGAACATAAGGCGCACTGGGCCTTGAAGTGGGCTAACTTCGACATCAACAAAGCCGGTGATCTTCGCAAGATTCAACTCAACGAGCTTAATGAACTAAGGAATGAAGCTTACGAGAACTCCCTGATCTACAAGGAGAAGACCAAGATCATTCATGACACAAGGATTAAGAACAGAGAGTTCCACATTGGTGATCAAGTCTTACTTTTTAACTCTCGGTTGAAGATCTTCTCGGGCAAGTTGAAGAGCCGCTGGTCTGGTCCATTCACCGTCGCCAAAGTCTTTCCATATGGCACCATTGAGCTTTCTCAGCCAAATGGGCCCAATTTCAAGGTGAATGGCCATCGTTTGAATTGTACTTTGGTGAGGACATCTCTCATGAGATGATTCCATCCCTCACCACGTTTCCCATGAACTAACTTTGGGTCGAGTCAGGCTCGTGACTCGGTTATAAAAAACAAGCGCTTCTCGGGATGCAACCCGTGATCTATCCTTTACTGCTTTCATAATAAGTGTAGGGGGAGCCCCGTATGTGTTGGTTGTCTTGTTTCTTATTTTGTGCAGGGATTCAAGCTTCAAAGAGCACCTCGATGACTTTTGACGAACCGTGATCCCGTGTACCCATCTTCCCGGTTCTATCCTAAACTCTCGTGATTCAATATTTCATATCATATATGTTCACATTGAACTCACTATAGTTTTCCTTTCCTTATCAAGATTTAAACAAAGTGCACAATGTCATAAGTGTAGGGGAGTTTACTCCCACATGCTTAAACATTGAGGACAATGTTTATCTCAAGTGTAGGGGGGACTTCTATCGAAGTAAGTGGTCTTTTTCATGAAATTGCCCTCATTTTAACCGGAAAACTCGATTTTTCGACATTTTTCAAAATTTTTAATCTATTTTGGCCTAGTTGTATAGTTGTATTTTCCTTTGTTATGGTTATTTTCTTTCCTTGCTAAGAATAAATTTTAATAAAGTTGTTTTATTTTTCAAAGTCGTGAATATTTTGACTCAACCCGAGTTTACTTATCTAAGTTTCCTCTAGCTAGTATCCTTAACGTGTTTAAGTCAAGTTTTGCTAGGCTTTTATATAGGGAGCTTTAAAACGCGAAAGTCTTAACTCTCACGGGCTAAGAACAAGAACTTTTCACAAGTTCCTATAATTGATCCTAGAGAGTTGTTTATCAAGGGAACTTTAAAACGCAAATTCTAAAATTGAAAGAGTATAAGAAGATGCAAGATCCTATAGATGAATCGAAAACCCAAAACTTTGATTTAATAGGATAAGCATCCACGAGTCTCATTCCTTGAGATTTTAAACTGTGGAGAACGAGAGATGATAGAGTCAATTATAAGTTTGGTATTCTTTCGTGAATTTATGTGAGTTAATTATGAGCCTATTCTCCCATCGCTTGTTAATAAATTTATCTGTAATAAATAAGGTTGTACGATTTGAAAAGTTACTTAGCTTCTAGCCCAAGATCGTTTAAAAGTTGCTCGGTATTAATTAGAGTTCATAGCCAAGGCATAACTTATTGAAGCGGTATGCGAAGATTGGCGAGTCCGAAAAGGCCCTAACAAGGCATGAGGGCTACATTTTGTTGCTAAAGATCCAAAAGTGATGTGAAGAATCATTTATCGAAAATCAATATGAAGGAACGAGACACACAACGAAAAGAAAAAACTACCCAAAAGATCATGGAGAAGTCTATCCAAAAAGGCCCTAACAAGGTATGAGGATAAATAGATCCAAGTCCTAAAAGGAGGCGGATCGTTGTATATCAAAGTCCAAAGTAAAGATTAGAGAAAAATGAAGAAGTCGTGGTCCAAATATGAAGAATCTCTCAAAACTTCAAGTGAAGAAATTCCTATTATGAAGAGAAGACCATAATTTCAAGAACGTCTCTCAAAGATTCGAAGTATGAAGCCGCTGCCAAATATCGGTCCGAGAAAGGTCTCAAATCGTGAAGCGATTTATGCCAAGATATGAACTTTAAGAGGTCCCGAGAAGCTGTTTTATAAGATTTTGTCCTTTAGCTAACTATTGGTTAAATCGTACACTTTATTTTCGGCCTAAATAACTATCGAAATAAGTCAAACAATGCATCCTCGTGATCATTCAAGACAAAAATAAAATATAAGAGATACACCTAGGAATAAGGGAGTCTAAGTGAATAATTGGCCCACATGAATTCGTGTTATTTTGCTAACTTATAATAACAATGATCTCGTTTTTAAGCTTGGTATGGGAAACGTGAAACTTGAGGATGATAAACGTTCATGGCAGCCGTAACCCAATGTAAGTCTTTGATTTCTTTACTTGTTTCTGCCTTTTTATGTTTAGTATTTAATAAAGGCCAAGGTGGGTTATTTATGATGGAAAATGTAAACCGTGATTTAAAATTAATGCATTGCATGAGGGCATTGCAATGGTCAAGTGTAGGGGATTTAATAAGTGTGAAAACACTTATCCTTTTACCACTTATTTCCAATATTAACAAGACCAAAACGTGTATTTTATGTCGTAAAAGTCGGAATTATGCGTGGTTTGTGTTTTTATTGAGTTTTAGGACCAAAGGATGAAAAAGGAAGAAAACACGGGCTTTCACGGGCTTTTATAGAAGAAAACGAGAAAAGACGAAGTCAAAAGATCAAGAGTGCTTAAAGAACGGATGTCCAAGACCTATTCTGAAGATTTATCGTAGAAAAAGTCTAAAGAAGGAAGTTTAATGAAGTCGAAGAACTCAAGTCTAAACTAAAGAAGAAAATTATTAAGACAAGTTCAAATCCCGAGACGACGTCGATAAAATACAAAGAATTAAATCGAGTCGAGAAGTAAAGAAAGAAGGAAGCACACCACACATGCACTTCCCATTTTCCCTATAAATACCCTCCTAATCACATTAGGAGGGTGGTTAGCTAGTTTTATTTTTAAGTTTTCTTTCTAGTTTTTAGAGAGATAAAGTTCTAAACTTTCTCTCACTAAGTTTTTCATCTTTCCTTTCTTTTAAGCTTTCATTAATCTTTGTATTTGATTTTCTTTAATCAAAAGTTTAAGTTTTGTGTTCTTTAATCTCCTTCTACATTTCTTGATTTACTTTATCTTTGATCCGAATTGCATACTTCATTCGTATGATTTGATGATTTTGTGATTAAAGAATTAATCATCTTTGTTTACACATAAGCTCTTGCACGTATAAGCTATAAGCTCTCTATGCTTATTGGCTTATTTCAAGTTTTGGCTTATTGATTTTCGGATTTCTCAAAGGTTTTAGTCACTTTAAAGTTCCTTTCATAAAGTTTATGATCTTTTATGTATAAGAAGTTGTCAAATTTAAGCTTTTTTAGTTGTTTAAGTTTCGGATAAAATAGCTTATTGATTGTGCTTATTGAGTTTTAAGCTTACCACCAATTTCGGATTAAGTATTGCTCCTGATAGGTGTGTAAACACCCATCCTTTTTACCACTTAATTACAATAATAACCGGACCAAAACGTGTATTTTATGTCATTTATGTCGGAATTATACGTGGTTTGTGTTTTTGTGGTGATTTAGGACGAAATTGTGAAAAGTGGAGAAAACACGGGCATTCACGGGCTTTTATTGAAGAAAAAGATGAAAGACAAAGTCAAGAAGTCAAGAGTGCAAAAAGAACGGAAGTCCAAGACCAATTCTGAAGATTTATCGAAGAAAAAGTCAAAAGACGGAAGTTTACTAAAAGCCGAAGAACTCATGTCTTATTATTGAAGAATTAAAAGACGAGTCCAAAGAAATCCCAAACCAAAAGTCATTAAAGTCCAAGATTTAAGAAGATTAAAAGGCTTAAGGACTAATGGTGCAATTAACAAAAGATTAAGAAGAGAAGGACCTAAGCTTGCAATTAAGAAGAAATGAAGGAGGGGAGGAAGCTTCCTAAGCACTCCTTAATCCTCCCCTATATATAGTTTAGGATGTTAATCATTTCATTTTGTTGGGTGGATTAACAAACCATTTCTTCCATTTTAAACTTATGCACATTTAATTTTATGTCCATTTACATTAATTGTCTTGCACCTTAATTACCATTTAATTTCAAGTAAGTGTTCTTTTAATTCTTGTTAATCTTTATCTTTATTGTTTGATCTCCTTCTTCCTTTCTTTAATATTTGATCTTTATATTTATGTTCATGTTCATGTTCTTATGTTCTTATTTTGATCAAAGTGGGTTTTGATTATTTTGGTTAGATTTGTTAGTTTGATTGTTTTGGATTGATTGTTTATGCTTAATAGATGTTTATTCATTAGTTTGATTTAATTTTGTGGTTGATTTTGCTTAGATTTTATTAGATTCGTGTATTTCTTGTGTTTCCTTGTTCTTCGCTGTTACTGTATATTCCCAGGAAATTGTTCCGGATCAAGCAGGTTATTCCGAGTGAAGGGTTTCAAAAGTCGTTCATCCGGAATATTAAATATTCCGGATCAATAGTGCTCATTCGGAATAATTTATTATTCCGGATCAAGCATTTCATCCGGAATATCCAAACATTCCGGATCAACCTTTTATTCCGGAACAACAGAATATTCCAAACGAAGGGAATATTCCGGATCAACCTTTTATTCTGAATCAAATAATATTCCGGATCAAGCAAGTTCATCCGGAATAATTTATTATTCCGGATCAAGGTGTTTATTCGGAATATTAGGATATTCCGGATCAAGGGTTTTATTCGGAATATTATTCCGGATCAAGGATTATTCCGGATCAACAACAACATTCCGAATCAAGACAATTATTCCGAATCAAGACTTTATTCCGGATAAGTGACACATTCCAGATAAACGATTTATTCCGGATCAAGAGTTTTGGTGAATATTCCGAGTGAAGAAAAACATTCCGAACGAAGGTGACATTCTGGATGAGTGTTTATTCCGAATAAGGGTAATATTCCGGATGAGCTGATTTTCAGGTTTCTTTAATTTCAGTTCTTAAGTTTCTGCTTTTTAATTCCAAGCTTTATTTTTCCCGCCTTTTTATTTAGTCGCACTTTCAGATTACTTGCCTTAGATTTATTTTAGCCCTGCCTTAGTTTTAAGTTTTAGTTGCGTTTTATGTTTGCCTTAGATAGATTTAAGTTTGCGTTATTTACTTTTAGTGCCTTTTAATTTTAGTCTCGCTTTTAAATACTTTTCATTTACTTTAAATTAGATTTAAATTACCTTCCTTCACTTTAAAGTTGTGCACTTTTATTTTAAATTAGACTTAGATTTACTTTCTCGCCATTTACTTTAATTGTTTTGCACTTTTATTTTAAAAACACCAAAAATATTTTGTTTCACCAAAAACAATTGAGTCGTACTTTAAGCCGGAAATCAATTCGAAGAGATACCGAGAAAACGAACTTTAATTTTTATACGGGGTGGCAAAAGCCTTGTATTAAATGGCTCCGTTGCCGGCTCTTTTCGTAAAGATTAACGATTTTCTGTGAGAGACGCGTTGCTTTTTGGTATCCGTTCACTCGTGAACGTTATTTTTCGTGTCAAAAATTTTCAAAAAATACCAAAAACATTTGAAAATTTATAAAAAGCATTTCTTTTTCAAAGTTTAGCAACAAAAAGATTCCTTTTTATCCTCTATTATGTTTAATTCTTTTCTTTACCCCTCTTATTTATAATTCTTCATGGATTAGTCTTGTGTATAGTGTGGGAGACCATGGCATGTTTTTCAAACATGTAAATGGTGTACTTGTGAGCGGTGTGGTTTTGATATCGACGATACACAATTTGGATTTTGTCCATTTTGCAATTCAACAAATTCATACTTCTCCTCTTACAATAATTTCCCACCCTCACCCGTCTATGACAATCCCTATCCTCAAGATGCACCGGGTTTTTCTCCATACCCGTGGTGCTATATTTGTGGGGGCCCTCACGATGCTTCTTCTTGTGATCCGTCGAAGGTCTTTGGGAAAGTTCCGTGCTATCATTCCAGTGTTTATAACTTTGAGCCCCCACGTCACAGTGTCAATCATCAACCCTTTTGTGTACTTCCTCCAGAACAACTTGCCATAATTTTTGACAACTTTCAAAAAGTTCAAGAAGCTTGCAACAAGATGATGGAGAAATGTCAAGTGGATCAGCACCAAGAGCAGGTATCTAAACTTAATGCTTATACTCCTCCTCTTGTGCCTCCATATTATTATGACAGTGATGACGATGAGAGTCCTATTTCTTGGACCAATGAGAATGCTATTTGTAACACCCCTAAATTTACACAATTCAATACAGCGGAAGACTAGTTGGTGTTACGGGATAGCACATCACTCACATCATAGACAACGCTTAAAAGTCGCGTCGTTTTATTAATAAAGCATTTCCATTCATAAATATCAAATTTACATAGGTCCCAAGTCATATTACTTCATACAAGTTTTACAAAGAATTTGAATGGAAATTATTGTTTAAGTGCGGGCCATGAATTCTTGTCGTCTTCCCGAGAATTACCTTCAAGTACCTGAGATAAAACATGTTAAAAGAAAAGGTCAGCGCTAACGCCGAGTGAATTCATAGAGTTTAATAAAATCCATCAAAATAACATCGGTATAAAATTATTACCGAAAATCATTTTGTATAAATCATTGTAATAGGCCATAAAATAGCCAAAGTCATTTTATACAAATTCTTATCAAAATCATAATATAGGCTTTCGCCTTCAAAATCATTATACGAACCATTGTCGTTAAAAACATCATACAATACGTTTTATAACGTTGTATAGATTAAATAAAAACCGTTATATGAATATGGTTATATAAAACCAAAACACGAACATAATATCAATAGTATGACCCCGTATTGCTAGTCAGGCAATACCTCGTAATTCGGTGCGTATAGTAGTATTTCGTTAATTGGATTATTATAAGCCGCATGACATTGTTACCTTACTACAACAAACAACGGGTAGCTAGCCCGAAACTCATTTGCCCATCTAAATTAGCGTGTCTTCACAAAATGATTGTAGCTTTTTGCAACCCTTTAGGAAAAGAGAGGCAAGGTAGTGGTAAGCGTTAAGTGTCGGTTTAGGAAAACCGAGCACTAATGACCAAATAAGTTCAAGTTCGTTTCCCAAGGAGGCAAGTGCGTTGTGTTAAGAATTGATTAATGATTTATGATTATATGATTGAGAAAGAAATGGGATTAGAAGAGAAAGACGGTTACGAAGACGGATTAAACTAAAACGAAAAAGGCGATAACGCAAAACCGTAAATAGTGCAAAAATTAAAATTTTAACCTGAAAATTCCTAAAAATTACTAAAAATCCACAATAATATTCTAAGAGTTTACAAAAAATCCAAACTTGCTAAAACCTTTTAATTAATTAGATAATGACTTTTTAATGCTAATTAAAGCCCTAAAAATCACAATTAATTATTAAAAAGCCCTCAACAAGATTTAAAAGTTTGTAAACCTCAAAAATGTCCTAATTAAGCTAAAAAGTATTTTTAAAAATTTTAAAACCAAATAAAACTATTTTTAAACCCTTAAAAACTATTAAAATCAATTAAAACTTAAATTAATTCTAGAAAATAATTGAAAAGTCCTAAAAATATTTGGAAAGTTACAAAACTCCTAATTAAGTGTCTTTAATCTAGGAAAAATGTTAAAACTTAAAAAATCAAACTTTCAACTTTTAATAATAAAATAATATTAAAATATTCAAAAAAATTCAAAGTTTATAAAAAAATCTAAAAAATTACCAAAAATCTAAAATATTATAACTAAGACAGAAATGCAATTAAAAGTTTCTAAAACCTATTTAATAATTTTATATTAAATTTTAAAGTTGGTAAAAAACCCTAAAATCCTATAAAATCAATAATAAGACCTTTTGAAAACTTTTTTAGCTGTAAACCTCAAAAATATAAATCAAAACCTAAAAACTATTTTTTCAGATTTTTAAACTACCTTTTCCTATTTTTAAATTACTTTCTAAAATTAAAACTAAAAATAATCCTAGAAAATTAATTAAGTAAGAGAAAAATAAACTTTTTGAACTGAAAAGTCAAAAACCCTAACAAGAACCTAAGAAAAATGCTAAACAGTAAAAACCTTAAAGAAATAAGCTGGAATTAGCTTAATAATAAGTTGCTATGTAAATAAGCTAGAAAACAAATACCACTTAAGTATAATATGAAATGGAACTCTATCAGTAAAAGTCCCAAGGGCGTACCGGTATGTGTGTTGTGTTGTCAGGAGGATGGCGCAGGTTCGAGTCCTGGCCAGTCCTTTTTTAAAAAAAAAACTTTTTTTTCTTTTTTTTTAAAAAAACTTTAAAAACTCAAAACTGATAACTTACTTAACTCTAAAACACAAAATCAACCAATAACAACTAGAATCAAGACCTAGAAAACCAAAAACGTGCTTAGATTAAAATGTGTTTCTGATGAACAAGACTAGAATCTTCACAAGTGCAGATTGGACAAGAGGACTTGTCTTTGGCTTGTTGGAGTGTTTTTGATGGACAAAAGGGCACCCCTACACTCAGTTGGAGTGTAGGGAGTCAATATTAACACAAGAAAAGCACAAATCTTAGACAAAAATTCACACAAATAAGCACACAAGTTACTGATTATGCATATGTGTGGTCTTAGAGAGATTTGCTGATTTACTTGGCACACAAGTGGAATTCAAGACCTCATAACTTACACAAAATCCAATAACAAGGCATAAAATAGATCACAAACCCTACTTATCCCGAGAATCTAGCAGATTAGCAAGTTTGAGGCAAAAATTCCAACCAAGTCAGTCACACAAGACACTTATCTGATTTTAGCCATATTACCCAATTTTTAGCATGCAATTTGGTTCAATATCCTACCAAATAGAAACCTTATGCTAACATACAACTACTAATAATCTAGTGAGTAGAAATAGCATGTTTTAACACAAGATTGATGTCAATAATCCCAGTTACACCCTTATCCCAAACACCCCTTTATCTACTGAAAATCAATTTTTAACAAAGCAAATCACACCAAATCAAATTCAAACTGATTCCAATCACTACTACATGCATATTAAGCACAAATGAGCCTATTTAAACAGAAACATTCAACATTCAAACAAGTTCATGCAAAATCACATAAACTGAAAATGTTGAAAACTGAAAAGGGATATAAGTATGCTACCTTGTTGGGCCTACATCCAGGCCCAACAGTGACTGAAAAGTCACCTCCAAACAAGCCCGGGCTTGTGCAGACTTTTGGTAATGGAAGTACAAAGTGATGATGATTATTATGATGATATTCTAAGATCTTGTTTTGAACCTGCCAAGAACAAACCACAACAACAACAGTGACCTGGTATGAGAGCCAATGAGCTAAAAGAATGACTTATTGACAAGTCACCTTGTAGCTTATAGCTTTTTAAATGAAACAGTAATGTTAAAAACTGGTTTTTATGACTTTCTGAAAATTTCCAATGGTACTAAATCAACAAACACCTTAAACCTTACTTGAGCTTGATATTCAACAAGAATATCAGGCTCATGTAATCAGTTTAAAGCACTTTGATGGGTAAATTAAAACTGGTCAAACTTGAGTCTCCAAACAACACAAAAACAGGAAATGAAATTTTTAACTTGAAAACTTAAAAATGCAAAATGAAAAGTAAGTGGGCTCTTTTGTTTCTCGTCAACAACTCAATACATTTTCATTTCATTAAATAAAACTGGATTTACAAGGCTATGACCCAGGAGAAGGAAAAAAGAACAAGAACAAATGAAAGTCCTATAAGGCCTTTATATAATAGGCTGACAAACATTCTAGAACTGAATGGAGACTAAAACCCTAATGATATAAACTTCCCAACTTGCCCTTGGAGATTCTTCAGAATATGCCTTGTTTGAATTTGAAATTGAGTCAAAAACGTCCTCATGTGATGTGCCAGCTGGATGAAGCCATCTTGGTCGTTTAATCTTGCTTGGAGAGGTGAGTAATCATCTTAGGACCCTTGGATACTTGTTCCCCTTTGTTTTTTAGCCAAAGCATGTGCAGGGGACCATTGGGTGGGGCAGTATGGTGAGAGTGAAAGGTTTTGGGGAGTGTAGAAAGGATGTTGACACCTTCAATTGATGATCTGGAGGTTTGCAAAAGTTATCCCTTTGATTTGGATTAAGTAGAAATTAGGGTTCTTAATGGGGATTAAGGGGGAAGATGGTGAACAGAATCTGTTAGGCGCCATGTTTTAATATTAAATAACCCGTTTAAAAATTTAGTTAATTAATATTAATATGGGTTAAGTGGATTGCTGAGGTGGTGGGGAGGTGGTATCTGATTGGTGGATGGTTTAAGGTTGGTGACGTAGAGGATCAAGAGTGATGGGTGTACTTAGGTTGTTTGGGCAGATTAGGTCCCCATAGTTTATTCCTTCTTTCACTTTGTATTAAAACAGCCTAAACCACTTTTCCTCTGTAAATAAGTTTGGGGTACTTGTCAAATTTGGCACAAGGGTTTATCAAACTTGTTTCAAGGACTAAACATGCACATTGATGATATTTGAAGGACTGATTTTGGCATTTTCTTCATTCTTCAAGGTTTGACTTGTTTGTTGACTTCTTGGAGGACCAATATTGACAATTTAGTTTTGTTGAGGGACTAAATTTGCCAATTCTTCAAAGTTAAGCATCCTTTTTGTAATTTTGACAAACTTTAGGGACCAAACTTGTAATTATGAAGATACAAGGGTATAAAGTGTTAATTCTTCCATATTGGAGGACCCTTCTTCATAATTCTTCAAATCTTCAAGGGTTTTCTTTGGAAAATTCTTCATTAGGGCTTGGTTCATCGTGCGGCTTCATTTCCCGTGTTCGTTTTTTACTGATTCTTGTGATCTTTTGTCATTTTCTCAATATCCGTACCTAAAATACACAAGCAACAAACACAAGCATATATTTGGGTATTTTGATGATATTTAATGCATTTTAAGCCCGATTTGGACGATGAGACTATGTATAAAAGCAGTCTCATCACTCCCCCATACTAAACCATTGTCGTGCCCTCACGCAATGCTAGAATAAAGTATCATAACATCTCCAAAATTCAATTTTATTCACTTTATTGAAATGATAAACTAGCTACACTACTACTATTTCTACTACTTGTGTTTTAGACATAATGTATGATTTTCATCTCAAAATGGGACGTTTAGGTTCATAGAATAAGAACACGTGAATGCTTCGTTAGAAATAATTTCGTCGTCCTTGATTTTCACTCCAATTCCATGCTAAGCGTGCAACGAGATCATTGTCGTTATAAGTTAGTAATGCTAACACTACTCATATGCCCTAATCACGTACTTATCCTCCCATTATTCCTAAATTGTATCTCTTATATTTATTTTGTCTTGAATGTTTCACGAGGATACATTGTTTGACTTATGCGATAATAGAGATTTAGGTCTAAAAATAGAGTCCTAACGGTGTAACTAAGACCATCAAATCAATAACCCCTCCTAATAGACAACGATGTTAAAAAATTAAGTCAACAAGAAGAATCGATAAACACGGTTTTATAACGGTTTTGAACATGAGACTTATTACCAAGACTTTTATACGCCCCCTAACGGAAGGGCCTTATTGTCTTTGGTTTACCTCCATCTTTTATTCAACTTCGCCATGAAGCTTTTATTATGACTTCAGTCTTGCCTTGCCTTTTATTATCCGCCTCATCGGTGGTTTTATTAGCCAAAGACGTATATCCTCACGCTAAGGCGAATTTTGGATCTTTAAAGCTTCGAAGATTAAGGCTTGATTCACTTTCAATTTTGCATAGATTTTCGGCCTTGTGGGGCTTCAAATTGTTTGCTAGATTTAGGTGAGCACTTGAAATCTTATTATTGGGCGAAGCTTTCGATTATTCGGGTGTCAATACTTCAAAACCGTGACGCTGGTGATACCTTAATGTCTTCCCAATTTAATTACACGGAAGCTACTAGAAAAGACAAGAAACCCAACAATCCTAACTAAACCGCTAAGTCAATATTTATTAAGCAAAAAATATTTACATGCGAAGGGAGAATAAGTAAACAACGAGAACACATGAGTTTTTGAAAGAATATGAGTACTCTACGTTTAGCATAGTAACTTATAATTAACCCTATCATTTCTCGTCCTCATTTAAGAGACTTAGCCTAATGTGTAGTTAAGGAATCAAAGCTAAGTGCTCAACACGCACGGTCGAGTAAAAAATTACTCTTATTCTCGCCATCGGAAAACCTACATTCGTGTCTTCAAACACTTATAAAACATGAGAAATTTTTTAAAATTTGGCAATTTTTAGCCTTATTTTGCAACAAAAATGATAAACAAAAAGATAAACTTTGGAAAGCGTGAAGGTTTGGCAAGGAAAGTATCTATTCACCCCCCATACTAAAGTTAAACATTGTCCTCAATGTTTCGAGTCTAGGGGTGCAAACACCCCCATACTAGAGACGTAGTCAAATGCCTAATCTAGCATGGAAAGGGTGTAATCAATAAATTAATATCCGTTTATGAAGTGTGCTATAAACCTAAGGTTAAAACATCAAAAGGATATATCATGGATATTGAGAAATGTCTTCAAAGCAAACGATCGAGTGCTCCCATAAAACGAACACGAGAGGCTCCAATCGCGAAGATCATGATCTAAAAACCACAATTCACAAACAACCACGGAACAAAGGTTGGAAGGGCACAAATCCCCACATGTAAGCTACATTAGAAAGCGATAATATGTACATAGGATAAGCATGGGACTCCCCCACAAGGCACCTCGTTTTTGATTACCGAGTCATGAGCTCGACTGGATCCCCTCAATACTAATTATCATTAGGGAAGGTGACTTGGTCGAGGTAGTTCATGGATGGAACTTCCCCGCCAAATTAGTGCTTCAACCTATGTCCATTCACCTTGAAGTTAGGACCATCATCTTGAGCTAGCTCGATGGTCCCATACGGAAACACTTGAGTCACGGTGAATGGACCGAACCAACGGGATTTCAACTTACCGGAAAAGATTTATAATCTTCAATTAAAAAGCAAAACTTGATCCCCAATGTTAAAAACCCGGTTTTTAATTCTAGAATCATGCAAATTTTTAGTTTTCTCTTTGTAAATCAATGAATTTTCATAAGCAATATCCATTAATTCATCTAATTCATTCAATTGCATTTTCCGGTGTTTTCCTGCGGTCTCCATATCATCATTACAATGCTTTAGGGCCCAATAAGATTTGTGTTCTAACTCGATATGCAAATGACAATTCTTTCCATACACAAGCTTATAGGGAGTGCACCCAATGGGCGTCTTATGAGCGGTCCTAAAGGCCCATAAAGCATCGTCCAACTTATCCGACCAAGTTTGTCGGTTTTCTACTACGGATCTCTCCAAGATCCTCTTCAAAGCTCGGTTTGAAACCTCGACTTGCCCACTCGTTTGCGGGTGATAAGCCGTAGAAAGCCGATGTGTAACCCCATATTTCCTTAGAACCCTTTCAAATTGGTCGTTACAAAAATGGGTTCCACGATCGCTTATGATAGCACGAGGGGTTCCAAACCGAGAAAACAATTGCTTCAAAAACATGACTACCACACGAGCATCATTGGTGGGCAAGGCCTTGGCCTCCACCCACTTAGAAAGGTAGTCAACCGCAACGAGAATGTACTTATTACCACGAGATGATGGGAACGGCCCCATAAAGTCTATACCCCAAACGTCAAAGATCTCACACACTTGGATGATATTTTGTGGCATTTCATCTTTTTGTGAGGCTTTTCCTTGTCGTTGGCATGCATCACACGACTTCACAAGATCTTGTGCATCTCGGTAAATAGTAGGCCAAAAGAAGCCGGCATCAAACACCTTCTTAGCCGTGAGATTAGCACCGTGGTGACCACCCGTGGGTCCCTCATGGCATGATCTAAGGATGTTAGATGCTTCGGTGCCAAAAACACAACGTCGGATGATTTGATCCGCACAAGTTCGAAACAAGTAAGGGTCGTTCCAAAAGTAGAACTTGACGTCACGAAAGAATTTTTGTTTTTCTTGAGTCATCATACCCTTTATGATGAAGTTACCCGCATGGTAATTTGCAAAATCCGCAAACCATGGGGTGGATGAATCAAGCTTAGAACTCACTACACCAAGTGTCTCGAGCGGAAATGTTTCGGTGATTTCCTTGGGCTCGTAAACACTTTGGTGAGGATCTTCCAAACGAGAAAGATGATCGGCCGCTAGATTCTCGGCTCCTTTTTTGTCAACGATGGTGTGATCAAATTCTTGAAGGAGGAGAATCCAAAGAAGTAATCTAGGCTTAGCATCTTGCTTTCCATGAGATACTTAATAGCCGAATGGTCCGTATACACTATGCATTTCATCAAGACGAGGTAAGGTCAGAACTTCTCAAATGCATACACCACGGCAAGGAACTCCTTTTCCGTTGTAGTGTATTTTGGTTGAGCCTCGGTCATCGTCTTGCTAGCATAGTGAATAGGCAAGAAGTTCTTATCATGACGTTGCCCCAAAACGGCCCCAATAGCGTAATCACTAGCATCACACATTAGTTCAAAGGGGAGGTTCCAATTGGGAGCAACAAGAATGGGAGCTTCGGTAAGTTTCCTCTTAAGGATTTCAAAGGCTCGTACACAATCTTCGTCAAAGACAAAACGTGCCTCTTTTTCAAGAAGATGTGTAATGGGTCGAGAAATCTTCGAAAAATCCTTGATGAATCGACGATAAAAGCCCGCGTGGCCTAGGAAACTCCTAACTCCCTTGACGGTTTTGGGATGAGGTAATTTGGCGATGACGTCTTCCTTAGCTTGATCTACCTCAATCCCCGCTTTCGAGACCTTGTGTCCTAAGACGATTCCACTCTTAACCATAAAATGACATTTTTCCCAATTGAGCACAAGGTTGGTTTCCTCACAACATTTTAACATTCTCTCTAGATTCGACAAACACGAAGTGAACGAATTACCAAACACGGAAAAGTCATCCATGAAGACTTCCATCGTCTTCTCGATCATATCATGAAAAATAGCCATCATGCACCTTTGAAAGGTTCTCGGTGCATTACAAAGTCCGAATGGCATTCTACGATAGGCAAACGTTCCATATGGAGACGTAAACGTAGTTTTTTCTTGATCACGAGGATCGATGGGAATTTGGAAGTAACCGGAAAAACCATCTAAAAAGTAATATAAATCGTTTCCCGCAAGACGCTCCAACATTTGGTCCATGAAGGGCAAGGGAAAATGGTCTTTTCGAGTGGCTTCATTGAACTTTCGATAGTCAATGCACACTCTCCATCCGGTCACGAGTCTAGTGGGAATTAACTCGTTGGCATCGTTTGGCACAACGGTCATTCCTCCCTTTTTAGGGACACAATGAATAGGACTCACCCAAGGGCTATCGGAAATAGGGTAAATCATTCCCGCGTCAAGGAGTTTAAGGACCTCCTTTTTGATGACGTCGTGAATTTTGGGGTTCACCCTCCTTTGACTTTTGATTGTGGGCTTGAAATCCTCCTCCATTAAGATTTTGTGGGTACAAAACT
Organism: Glebionis coronaria; assembly: GCA_025667525.1. Lineage (NCBI taxonomy): Eukaryota > Viridiplantae > Streptophyta > Magnoliopsida > Asterales > Asteraceae > Glebionis > Glebionis coronaria. The sequence continues at coordinate 600,700,370 of CM046877.1, read as the reverse complement.
TGGGATCGATTCCCTTAAGGTCGGATAACTTCCACGCAATCGCCCCTTGGTGATCCTTTAGAACATCGACAAGTGCGGTTTTTTCATCATTCGAAAGATCTTTCGTAATAATAACCGGCAACTTGTCATCCTCCTCCAAATAGACATATTCGAGGTGAGGAGGTAAATCTTTCAACTCGAGGATAGGTGGTTCCTCAAGTGAAGATTTGGGCTCGATACTCATAACCTCCTCGGGTGGAGGAAATGGGAAATCGTTAAGAAAATCCTTGATAATCGAGAAGTCCACATCGTTGTCGAGGTCTTCGTCACAAGTACGTGGAACATTGCATTCTTCCAACGTAAAACCACCACCTTCAAAAGGAGTGAAGGTTGGTGTCGAATTATCAAGAATTGGATCTAACATAGTGGGATTGCCACTAGTTTCTTCATCACCAAACCCTAAAACTTCTTGTGAAAATTCCTCGCAAACCACGTCAATCATATCAACGAGGTTTATGGTAGCAACGGAATAAACATGAGAAAGTTGAGAATTTTGAGTTGCGTTTATAACAAGTTCCTCGTCGTTGAAACGTAAGGTGATCTTTCTAGCATGAACATCAATTAAAGCCATAGACGTATCTAAAAACGAACGACCTAAAATAAGAGGAACTTGAGGATCCGTGGGGATGTCGACGACGATAAAGTCTACGGGATAGTAGAACTTCCCCACTTTCACAAAAACGTCTTCCGCCAAACCACATGCACGAATCGTGGAATGGTCGGCCAACTCGATAGACATTAGTGAAGGAGTAAGATTAGGAAGATTGAGCGACTTGAAGATTGCAAGTGGCATCAAATTAACGCTAGCACCAAGATCGGCCAAGGCATAGCATTCTTCCATATCTTGAATGGCACAAGGGATCAAAAATTTACCGGGATCACCAACTTTTTGAGGTATGCGATTAAGATAAACCGACGAACAACTAGACAATTGGTGCAATTTCTCCTTGTTGTTCAACATACTCTTAAAGTTAGCGGCAAATCGAGGCATCATGACCAAAGCATCGGCGAAACTCACATTAAGGTGCAACTCACGAAACATTTTCATAAAAAGCTCAAATTGGTAGTTGTCGCGCTCTTGTCGTTTCTCCTTCCTAAGTCTCGATGGGTAAGGCAAGGGTGGTGTGGGTTGGGGCATAGGCATAGCCTTTGGAATCTCGGGTTCCAATGTTGGTAAAGGGTCGACCGAGGTGTGGCATGAGCGGTACTTTGTGGGCTTGAGATATGCTCCTTTTCGACCACCACCTCGGGTTCTTCCTCAATTTCCTCCACCGTTGGAGTAATTGGTTGAGGAGTCGGTTCTTTAAGTGCCTTACCACTTCGTGTGGTAATCACTTTCATCTCTCCTTTCGGGTTTGAAACGGTGTTACTAGGTAAACTTCCCGAAGTAGAGGCTTTGTTCCCCATGACGGCTTCTAAAATGGCATTAAGCTTAGCAACTTGACTATTAAACTTAAGATCTTGACTAGCGGCTTTTTGGTCAATTCTTTGTTCAAGCCTAGCATGACTTTGTTCAATTTTATTGTTTTGACCTCTAATTTGATTAGCAAAATCATTTTTCAACTCATTTCTCATGTTAAGACTTTCCTTCACAAAATTAGCTAACTCCTTGGTGTTTTTAGCCGTATCCCTAGCTTGATTAGCCAATTGCTCTTGAATGTTTTCCAAAATCTTATCATTTGCCGTAGCGTAATTCAAAAATTCCATTTGAAGTTCTTTAGTGTAAACATTTTGAAGACCTTGACTCGTGTTTTGAAAATTACGGTTTTGGTTTTGATTTTGCAATTGGCTACTACTTCCTTGATTCCCATAGTTGTTATTACCCTTGAAATTGTTCCTTTGATTGTTTTGGTAACCAACTGGATTGTTTCGATAATTGTTAGCATTTTGATTTGGTGGAAAACCCGGTGGAGTCAATTGATTAGTACGAGGAACTTGACCGTTTTGGTTATAAGTTCCCGCGGCCGCGAAGGCACTCGAAGTGTTACCACCGTTGGTAATGCACTCGGAATAATCGTGAGCTCCACCACAATACATACAAGAAACCTCAACCGCTTTAGCCGTAGCGGGAGTGGGTTGTTCACCAACTTTAAACTCAATTAACAATCCCTTAAGCTTATCAAAAATCTTGTTCTCCAAATTAGCCTCGATTTGGCAAGCATCAACGGTGTGTGACAATGAAGGTGAAGGCGAAGACGAAGTCTTACGAACACTCGACGTGCTACGAGGACTATAGACCTTAGACATATTCTCAATGATTAACAATGCTTCCTCGACCGTCTTACACAAAAAATTACCACCCGCGGCGGCATTAAGATAATCACGCTCATGATCGTTCAAGCCATTGTAAAACGTGTCAATTTGATGCAAGTCGGAAAACCATGATGAGGACATTCGTGCAACATCTCCTTAAACCTATTCCAAGCCGTTGAAAAACTCTCATTATACTCTTGTGAAAACTTTGAAATCTCGTTTTTCAAATGCGTAATCTTAGAGGGCGGAAAAAATTGGTTCACGAATTTTGAAACGAGATCCTTCTACGTCAATATAGAATTGGGTGGCTCTTTCTCTAACCAAATTTTTGCGGGCCCCGCTAAGGAATACGGAAAAAGCATCATCTTAATCGAGTCGTTTGAGACGTCCTTAAACTTGCAAGTGGCGGTGAGACGATTAAATTGGCGAATGTGGTTATGAGGGTTGTCCTTTTCGTCACCACGAAACTTGTTGTTTTGAATCATGGACAACAAACCCGTCTTAACCTCAAAATTCTCCGCAAGGATAGCGGGAATCACAATCGCTTCTCCATAACCCTCGGTGGGTGCTTGAAGCAACTGCATCATAGTTCGATTAGCCATGGGTGCTTCTTTCACTACAATGGGTTCGTCAATAGGAGACTCCTCACTAGAAGGAGTGGTTGATTTGTTTCTTCGTTTACGAGCACGTCTTTCTTTGGAGCGAGTTTGCATAAACGTCACGTACAATGAGAAGGCGAGCAAAGAAGATTCTTTTTGGTGTTTTTACTTTTTCAATTTTTTTTTTGTGGTTTTTGATTGTTTTTACTTTTTTTTTGGATTTTTGGAATGTATTAGGTAGACAAAAATCTACAAATCTACTCCTTAATCAAATCTCTCGATTAAAGAAGCCTCAAGGAATGAAAACAATCACGTGAAGTGAACGCCTTCAATGACTTTAGAACGATGGTGGAACACCAAATCGTTCAAGAGGGTTTAATCAAATGAAACCAAGAAAATATATATGATACTTAAGTAATACTTTGGGCGGCAAAACCCTCGATTAGCTTTCAATCTCAAAATACGCACAAGCAAGCGGAGGAAACGAGGAGGCGCGAAGCACTTAAGAGCCTTTTTCCTTTAGGTCGTGAAATACAACCGCCTTATACCCACCTTATAGTTTGTATTTCTCAAAATCGAGCGTCACGAAAGTATTTATCTATTTTGCCTTTTTTCTTTGGTTTGAGATTCGAATACAATGATTGGGTAATGACCTCCCAAGTCAAGGTTGTGATTTCTCATGTATTTGGAGTACATGTAAATTTATTGTTCTACGTATACAATATAGTAATAATATTCACACAAAAATCGAAAAACGATAATACGTATTAGTAGAGTGCTACTAATACAAATACTATTATGGCTATATATAAAAACAACAATTGTTCATCCAAAACACAACACGCCTCCCCGGCAGCGGCGCCAAAATGATTGTAGCTTTTTGCAACCCTTTAGGAAAAGAGAGGCAAGGTAGTGGTAAGCGTTAAGTGTCGGTTTAGGAAAACCGAGCACTAATGACCAAATAAATTCAAGTTCGTTTCCCAAGGAGGCAAGTGCGTTGTGTTAAGAATTGATTAATGATTTGTGATTATATGATTGAGAAAGAAATGGGATTAGAAGAGAAAGACGGTTACGAAGACGGATTAAACTAAAACGAAAAAGGCGATAACGCAAAATCGTAAATAGTGCAAAAATTAAAATTTTAACCTAAAAATTCCTAAAAATTACTAAAAATCCACAATAATATTCTAAGAGTTTACAAAAAATCCAAACTTGCTAAAACCTTTTAATTAATTAGATAATGACTTTTTAATGCTAATTAAAGCCCTAAAAATCACAATTAATTATTAAAAAGCCCTCAACAAGATTTTAAAGTTTGTAAACCTCAAAAAGTCCTAATTAAGCTAAAAAGTATTTTTAAAAATTTTAAAACCAAATAAAACTATTTTTAAACCCTTAACAACTATTAAAATCAATTAAAACTTAAATTAATTATAGAAAATAATTGAAAAGTCCTAAAAATATTTGGAAAGTTACAAAACTCCTAATTAAGTGTCTTTATTCTAGGAAAAATGTTAAAACTTAAAAAATCAAACTTTCAATTTTTAATAATAAAATAATATTCAAATATTCAAAAAAATTCAAAGTTTATAAAAAAATCTAAAAAATTACCAAAAATCTAAAATATTATAACTAAGACAGAAATGCAATTAAAAGTTTCTAAAACCTATTTAATAATTTTATATTAAATTTTAAAGTTGGTAAAAAACCCTAAAATCCTATAAAATCAATAATAAGACCTTTTGAAAACTTTTTTAGCTGTAAACCTCAAAAAATAAATCAAAACCTAAAAACTATTTTTTTAGATTTTTAAACTACCTTTTCCTATTTTAAATTACTTTCTAAAATTAAAACTAAAAATAATCCTATAAAATTAATTAAATAAGAGAAAAATAAACTTTTTGAACTGAAAAGTCAAAAACCCTAACAAGAACCTAAGAAAAATGCTAAACAGTAAAAACCTTAAAGAAATAAGCTGGAATTAGCTTAATAATAAGCTGCTATGTAAATAAGCTAGAAAACAAATACCACTTAAGTATAATATGAAATGGAACTCTATCAGTAAAAGTCCCAAGGGCGTAACGATATGTGTGTTGTGTTGTGAGGAGGATGGCGCAGGTTCGAGTCCTGGCCAGTCCTTTTTTTGAAAAACTTTTTTTCTTTTTTCTTAAAAAACTTTAAAAACTCAAAACTGATAACTTACTTAACTCTAAAACACAAAATCAACCAATAACAACTAGAATCAAGACCTAGAAAACCAAAAACGTGCTTATTTTAAAATGTGTTTCTGATGAATAAGACTAGAATCTTCACAAGTGCAGATTGGACAAGAGGACTTGTCTTTGGCTTGTTGGAGTGTTTTTGATGGACAAAAGGGCACCCCTACACTCAGTTGGAGTGTAGGGAGTCAATATTAACACAAGAAAAGCACAAATCTTAGCCAAAAATTCACACAAATAAGCAAACAAGTTACTGATTATGCATATGTGTGGTCTGAGAGAGATTTGTTGATTTACTTGGCACACAAGTGGAATTCAAGACCTCATAACTTACACACAATCCAATAACAAGGCATAAATAGATCACAAACCATACTTATCCCTAGAATCTAGCAGATTAGCAAGTTTGAGGCAAAAATTCCAACCAAGTCAGTCACACAAGACACTTATCTGATTTTAGCTATATTACCCAATTTTTAGCATGCAATTTGGTTCAATATCCTACCAAATACAAACCCTATGCTAACATACAACTACTAATAACCTAGTGAGTGGAAATAACAGGTTTTAACACAAGATTGATGTCAATAATCCCAGTTACACCCTTATCCCAAACACCCCTTTATCTACTGAAAATCAATTTTTAACAAAGCAAATCACACCAAATCAAATCCAAACTGATTCCAATCACTACTACATGCATATTAAGCACAAATGAGCCTATTTAAACAGAAACATTCATCATTCAAACAAGTTCATGCAAAATCACATAAAGTGAAAATGTTGAAAACTGAAAAGGGATACAAGTATGCTACCTTGTTGGGCCTACATCCAGGCCCAACAGTGACTGAAAAGTCACCTCCAAACAAGCCCGGGCTTGTGCAAACTTTTGGTAATGGAAGTACAAAGTGATGATGATTATTATGATGATATTCTAAGATCTTGTTTTGAACCTGCTAAGAACAAACCACAACAACAACAATGACCTGGTATGAGAGCCAATGATCTATAAGAATGACTTATTGACAAGTCACCTTGTAGCTTATAGCTTTTTAAATGAAACAGTAATGTTAAAAGCTGGTTTTTATGACTTTCTGAAAATTTCCAATGGTACTAAATCAACAAACACCTTAAACCTTACTTGAGCTTTATATTCAACAAGAATATCAGGCTCATGTAATCAGTTTAAAGCACTTGGATGGGTAAATTAAAACTGGTCAAACTTGAGTCTCCAAACAACACAAAAACAGGAAATGAAATTTTTAACTTGAAAAATTAAAAATTCAAAATGAAAAGTAAGTGGGCTCTTTTGTTTCTCGTCAACAACTCAATACCATTTCATTTCATTAAATAAAACTGGATTTACAAGGCTATGACCCAGGAGCAGGAAAAAAGAACAAGAACAAATGAAAGTCCTATAAGGTCTTTATATAATAGGCTTACAAACATTCTAGAACTGAATGGAGACTAAAACCCTAATGATATAAACTTCCCAACTTGCCCTTGGAGATTCTTCAGAATATGCCTTGTTTGAATTTGAAATTGAGTCAAAAACTTCCTCATGTGATGTGTCAGCTGGATGAAGCCATCTTGGTCGTTTAATCTTGCTTGGAGAGGTGAGTAATCATCTTAGGACCCTTGGATACCTGTTCCCCTTTGTTTTTTAGCCAAAGCATGTGCAGGGGACCATTGGGTGGGGCAGTATGGTGAGAGTGAAAGGTTTTGGGGAGTGTAGAAAGGATGTTGACACCTTCAATTGATGATCTGGAGGTTTGCAAAAGTTATCCCATTGATTTGGATTAAGTAGAAATTAGGGTTCTTAATGGGGATTAAGGGGGAAGATGGTGAACAGAACCTGTTAGGCGTCATGTTTTAATATTAAATAACCCGTTTAAAAATTTAGTTAATTAATATTAATATGGGTTAAGTGGATTGCAGAGGTGGTGGGGAGGTGGTATCTGATTGGTGGATGGTTTAAGGTTGGTGACGTGGAGGATCAAGAGTGGTGGGTGTACTTAGGTTGTCTGGGCAGATTAGGTCCCCATAGTTTATTCCTTCTTTCACTTTGTATTAAAACAGCCTAAACCACTTTTCCTTTGTAAATAAGTTTGGGGTACTTGTCAAATTTGGCACAAGGGTTTATCAAACTTGTTTCAAGGACTAAACATGCACATTGATGATATTTGAAGGACTGATTTTGGCATTTTCTTCATTCTTCAAGGTTTGACTTGTTTGGTGACTTCTTGGAGGACCAATATTGACAATTTAATTTTGTTGAGGGACTAAATTTGCCAATTCTTCAAAGTTAAGGGTCCTTTTTGTAATTTTGACAAACTTTAGGGACCAAACTTGTAATTATGAAGATACAAGGGTATAAAGTGTCAATTCTTCCATATTGGAGGACCCTTCTTCATAATTCTTCAAATCTTCAAGGGTTTTCTTTGGAAAATTCTTCATTAGGGCTTGGTTCATCGTACGGCTTCGTTTCCCGTGTTCGTTTTTGACTGATTCTTGTGATCTTTTGTCATTTTCTCAATATCCGTACCTAAAATACACAAGAAACAAACACAAGCATATATTTGGGTATTTTGATGATATTTAATGCATTTTAAGCCCGATTTGGACGATGAGACTATGTATAAAAGCAGTCTCATCATTCACACTATGTAAATCTTCTCATACATAAATTAGCTTACCAATCAATGTGGCACGACGGGGATCAACCGTCAAGGCTCGAACTGGGGTGATCGTCCCCAAATAGTACTATTATATGCATAAGCGTCTACCAAATCCCGGTAGTTCACAATTCATGCTAATGGGACTCTTAGTGACATAACCTAACTTTAATAATCCATTTTATTTCATCTATCGGGTCATTTAATCATTTATCGGGTCATACAATCGGGTCATACAATCATTCGGGTCCAAATCAATAAACAAACAATCGGGACAAATGGTGTCCTATTTTATAAAGACTAACATGTTATCTCCCTCGGGGGTTTATAAAACATTTCATATAACCTTTTAAAAGAGTGCGAGGCTATGAACTCACGTTGAGGTGGGAAGGCGGGTTATCGGCTATTCGGACGTACGGTACGTGCTTCAATCACGGAAACCTAGACAAATAATACTCGTCTTAGACTCTTGTCCAATGACTTTATAAAAATAAAAATTATGTATACATATGATGATTTTATATATATGATGATCAAGTGGGTTTACATATTCTCATTTGCTCATTTTAGTGTTATGTGTTGATAGCTTTTATACTAGTTTACTAGTTTTACCTATTTACATGTTTTAGGTCCAATAAGCCTATTATAAGTCCATTAACTTGTATTAATCCATTTCATACTTTTATTATCAGTATTTATACTTTACATGTTTGGCCCAAATGGGTTAAGCCCAATAAATAAGTTTATAAGTGTTTTAGCCCATTTTGTTGTATTCTTAGTCCAATAACGTTAACTTAGCCCGTTAATGTCCGTAGGTTATATAGTTCGGGTTTTATCTGTTTTTACTTGTTATATATGTTTATATATCAGTATATGAGTTTTAAAAACTTTACATTAGACGGGTTTGATCGTCTAAGTTTTAATTGGCGAAAAACGTTAATTTTACGGTAATAGCCGAAAAAGTCGTAAAAATCATGTTTATAGTTTTATAACTTGTAAAACTTATCAAACTACCATTTTTATAAAATGTCCATTTTATTTATCATTGTACATACTTATATAAATGTAATATATAAGTTAGTGGGTTTTAATTCACATTTTATACTATTTTTATTTGAGTGCTTATATAATACTATTATACTTTAATTTCCCAAAATCTGATTTTTACTTTCACTTTCACCATTTTTACCATATCTTGAGTTCTACAAGGAGATAGAAGCTCATTTTTGGAAACCATAAACTAAATGATATGTGCTACAATTAACTTAGTTTTATCTACTGCTCAATCCAACTCTAAATATCATTAACAGTCCGTCCAAAACTGACTATTCAAATTGGTACTCTAAACTTGTTTTTATCATATCTCACTCATTATAATGATTCCATTGCATGGCCAACTCTCACATGTGTACAAGACATATTACTTACTGTATATTGATTCTAATTCATAATTTTATCAGTCTAACATGTGGTTAGTTACTGTGTTTATACATCCTACCATTTAAACAAGATTTACCCATTTTACATGTAGTTTGTCCATCTTTTTACCCATGTTCATCCAATCTATCAACACCAAATCCCCACATAACATTTTTAATCATCATTCATCATCATATACATATACATAAGTAAAATAAATACAAGATTACATAATAAAAATAACAAGAGGATAGGAAGAACAATCTTTATACCACCATTAGTGATGAAAAGATGAGGTTTTTGATGAACAAGTCTTGGTTCTTGTTATCAAATCTTCAACTTTAGCAAGGAAACTTCTTGGGTACTTTGGATAGATGAACACCTCCATGAAATCAGCCCTTTAACCTAATGAAAACTCCTTTTCATAAGTTAAGATCACCTCTAATCTTCATATCTTCAAAAGGACATCATCATATGTAGAAATAACATGAGATTTTGTTGTTGAATTTGATCAAAATAGGTGTTTTAGGGTGATATAGGACGAATTTTTGAGAGAGAAAAAGGGAGGATGAGAGTGGTTTGCATGTATGTGTATAGGAGGAAATGGTTTGAGGTGGTTGTTTTGTTATTTATAGCTTACAAGTTAAGCTTTACATGACAAGTGTAGTAGCTTTCTTGTGAAGATTTTTGACACCTAAGGGTGTTAGTGGCTAAGTGTTCCATATTAGTGGGGTGGGGCAAAACTTTTTTTGTCTCATCCCACTAATTTACGGGTATTTCTCGATTCTAGTTTCCTCGATTTGCGTGCCCTCGGGTCGTTTTATGAAAAACGTTTTTATAAATTATGAATCAACGGCACAAAACGAATCTAATAAAAATTGTCTCATCAAAAACGGAGTTCGAAAACATAAATACGTCATCCTAAGGTTTAGTCGTAAAGGAGTTAAATTATAATCGTAAGTCCTAATCTCTTCTCGTAAATTTGTGAGTTTGTGAACCAACACAAATTTAAAATTCCAAAATAATATTCACGGATAAATTTATTTCCTGAAATGTCGGACTGTCACCAAAACGGTGTATGTAAACGTAAGCACGTAACGTAGAATCCTCCGGTTTAGACGTAGTCGATGCTACTTCAAGACGTAAACCCAAATTTCTTCCCAAAATAAGTGAGTTCATAATATAACATTAAAATAATGTTTTTAAATAATATTTGAGAATAAAATATAAACCATAAATTGACGGATTGTCACAGCATTTACCCCTAAACAGGATCTTTGTCCTCAAAGATCATCTTATCTTACTACTCGCTTCTTATAGAGTTAAAGCCATGTGGGTATTTCCTCCACATTCGGTCTTTTCTCACAAGTGTAATTCATTACAATACGCGAGTTTCATCAAACATAACTACGGGAATAAGATCAGGCTTAATGTTGACTTACTTTCTCTATCCATGATGTTCACGGGTTTTTGATGAATGCAACTTTTCGCCGATCTAAACTTTATCAAGAAGTGATCAGATTCTCACTTGATAGACATTTTATCAAGTTCGATATACGAAACATAATTCACGCAGCTCTTGAAGTCCTAGGGTAGATCCAGCTTATATGCCTTTCAAACAAATTTTTACATCATCTCAATGGTCCCATTCAATGGGGACTTATTTCCCATGATCTTTCCGATCATCTATTCATTTTTCCAAGGTGAAAATTTTTGGCATCACTTCGCTACCCATCCGAAAATTCAAGATCTACATTTCATATTCACATAACCTCCTGCCCACTACCGACAGTCAATAATCAGATCCTAATTTACACAATCATTTCAAATTTCACGGGTCGAGTATTTTGTAAGGTTAGGTTCGCCATCATAGAAACCTTAAACCTAAAAGACATGTCCAACTCACAATGGGTGTATGTCGGGTGTCTTCATGCCAACTACTACTTACAGATGCTCTAATATATAAATCTTAACAAGATTCGATCTCGACCCTAATACGATGATTATCAATGATAATCTCTCCAATGGAAAATGATTTTTCAGTTAATTACCAAAGGTCAATCATTCAAACATAAAACAGCACTTATAGTATCTTGTATCGTTACTTTACCTCATCCCTTAGATTGGGGTGGTACACAGTACTCTCATCAAGATTCGTTCTCGATGACTTCTGAGAAAATCTCTAGAAATTCGATGCGAAGCGAGGATATTGATAGAGATGATCGATACATGCACACTATGTTTACACAACTCCTTTAAATACAATGAGTCAAATTCTTCATCAAGAATCTATCATTAACAAGAATGATATTAGCAGATTTGGTCAGTCTGTCGACGATTACCCAAATCAAATCAAATTCAGATGATAACCTTTGCAATAGCTAGACGTTTACTAATGTATGAGGTGATGTCTGCCTTCGAAATTTTCCATCAGTATAACTTCTTCAGATAAAGATACTTTAAATCATAAATGTCATGATAAAATACTTATACCTACAAGATTCCAACATAACTATATCTCACAATCCTCAATATTTAGACAATCACAAGTGGCCTTTTATACATTTAACGCTATCGGCTTCTCAATTCTAATGGTTCACATTAGACGCTAACTCCTTTTTATTATCTATATTATCCTTTTTACAAACATCGTTTATTTTTATATTGTTCGGCAATTTATTTTGCACCTTCATTATTAAGGAACATGTCCTAATTGATTCTTTATCTTTTCTACATAATGTGTCAGTAATTACGTTCACTTTCCTAGATGGAATAAATATCATGACCGTATTCATTCAAAATTTCTTTCTTCATATTTTCTAGGTTTTAGTTTCTTCTCAACTATCATTTTTATCCGTTTTACTCAATCCGACGTCTAAAGCGTCGATACTTATTACAACTAATTAAATATTAAATATTCAATTTTTATGAAACGTAAACGTAAAGATTTTAAATTTTTTAGTCCGTCCAATTATATAAAAATGTTCAAAATAATTTTTAAATTTAATTAACACGATTTTTGTTGATTTATCGAAAATAATTAATAGGATTCGTAAATGTTTGAAAAATCTTTGGTTATACTTTGGTCAAAATTTTCTTAGTTAAAAAAGCAAAAAGTGTCGTTTCAAATGTCAAGTCATAAATTATATAGTTTCCTAAATTCTTCTTAAGTTGTCTAAAAGCACACCAAACATTTACCCCTAAACATGAGTTTAGTTAAATGTTCTGGGTATAAGGGAATAATTCCTCAGAAGTTCTTTTGATAAAACATTTGTCAAAACATTTTTGCACTTTTTCTTTTTGGTATAATCCCAAAGTCTTAATAGCTCTAATCTTTAAAGAGTCAATATATATATATATATATATATATATATATATATATATATATATATATATATATATATATATATATATATATATATATATATATATATATATATATATATATATATATATATATATACTACCAACATTAATCAAACAGTCATTTTATGTAAAGGATCAAGCCTTAAATCTTATGTTAAATATTCAAGGTACAAGTTTTTATTGTTCGGCCAATTTAGGGCAGTCTATAACTAATTATTAACTCATTATTATTCTTATATACAAACAAATGGTCCTTAATGATCTCAAGCATGAATTTATCAATTTACAGCCTACACACGTGATTCACCAAATTTATGAATACTACATGTGTATTAGTCAATCCAAACGACATAACATGAAACTCATAATCTTCATTACGAGTTCTGAATGTAGTGATTGGAATAGATAATCTTTTTCGCGGACGCGAAGTTGATGATAACCATTCCATGTATCAAATCTTTAAAACATACGCTAGAACCTTGTATATGATCGAACAAATCTTCCACTTCGAGTTATGGATATCGTTTTCGATTGTCAATTTACTCAGTTCACAGTAATTTATAAATATAAGGAATGATAACACCATAACTCTTCATGATGACGAGCTTGGTAGAATAAAATCTTTCTCCGACAACTCTCTCAGTTGTACGGCAATTATTTTAAATTCAGATGGTGCTGACATACAATGCACATGCCATAGGTGCAGCACCAGGAATATAATCAATACCAATTTCAACTTGCCTTAATGGCGAGAGTCTAGGTAATTCACCAACAAATACCTCCTAAAGTTTCAGATAACAGAAACATCCTTTAATACATTTACTTTAAGTTCTTTCTAGATTATATTATCAATGACTAATTCACAACCATTCACGGTATAATTTCAAGTCTAAATGCGGGATATGGTCATCCATCAAGAATTATTTAGATCACTTTTGATAATCAATATCTTATCATTTAGGGGAATTCTACTCGAGTTCCCATCAATTAAGACAATGTCGTCATGTCATAATCAATCAATCCATTCTACTAGCACTATCAACTTTCCAGTTTCATTGTCGTTGATAAGATGTGAACTTCTCAAAAGACTAATAATAACTCATAAACCTTCACAAATTCAAGGATATCTGGATACATAACTAACCTTAAAAGAGTAAGGTCAACGCATATCTACGCGAGAGAATTTCAAATCAGATATAGACGAAAACATTTAATGAATATGAATATATCCCATGTTTTCATAATTTGAGTACGCATTCGAAAGCTCCTCGGATCGTTACCCATGTCATTCAAATGAAATCTAATCAAAAGAAATGATAGGAACGTCGATACATCCAGTCGGGTATCAACACTCGGTAATCAGATACTTTTCCGAAGAATCTCACTACGGGAGAATTGGACAAGAAAGAATTGCCAATTGTCAAATAAGACAATTTCCACAGATGAGTAAATTCGACTCAGAAGAATAGATGCTACAGGCACATATGTAGGTGTCCCTAACATTATGTCCATATTTATCACTTCTTGCAGATCTCATATAATTTTAATCTTTCACAATCTTTAAAGAAAATGTAGTGTTTATTAATCAATTTATGGTGACTACTAATCAGCCTTGCATGGTCCATTCCAAATTGTATGTAGGCGCGCAACTATATACAATTTCAAGATTAACGATGCAATACTCAGTTCGTCAAAATTTTATCATCATGTTTAAAATAAAAACATTTTCATGCTTAATTCTTAAATAAGAATCAAAAATAAATTTACAAAGATTTTCTTTGTTATGAAAACAATTAAGTTTTCCAAGGTGTTTTATAAACAAATTCATTTCGATAACAATCACTTATAAATCTTATTTTGAATAATCCTTATAGTGATGAAAATTCAATTTTTCTCGAGGGATACTGTTTTATCTTATAAAAACCATGAGTGATCTGCAAAAGAGTGATTAAAAGTTTTTCACCAAGAACTAACTACAACATGATAGGAGATGAGCTTAGCCAAATAATCTTGAGGTTCATGACATTGATGGCGCTCAAAAAGATTAATCTACAACGTAACTCAAACAGATATGAGTACTTGCTCAATGGTTGCATCACTAATGCGAACATTAGGATCAAGCAATAAATGATAGATAACATCGATAGATGTAGGATTTAGCAATCAAAGGTAGTCTTTTCATTAATCACAAACAAGTCAAAATTATACCGTAACACATTATGTGTCACTATATCATACAATTCCAAGAAATCATCCTACCAACTGATGTCTCAGTTAAGTTAGGGATTATTTTTAAAATATACCACAATGATTACTAATCTACAAGAGTCATTAGGTGTTCCACATGTCCTAGAAGATCTGTCGGTCTCAATTCAGAAGAAGATTTCTTCAGTTTATTTCTGGGACACTGGGCATCCTCGTCAGTGGAAAATGGTCTAGGAACAACCCTTAACACAAACTAACAATCATTTAAAACATTATAATTCAATCACAGTACTTAACGACTTCCTTTTAACAATCTTATATTCCATACAGGTTAAGTTTTATTTCATTCAAGTTTCAATCAATCTTATACTCAATGCGATATCCTACTTCATTCTCCAATACTTTCATCCTTATTCTTACACCTTGAAAGGGCAATAAAAGTTCGATATGATCAACACTTAATTTCCAATCCTATAGCTCTTACAACAATAGTTATCAAATAAGTCACTAGTATGAAATGACTCACACATTTAATTAGACTTCTCGGAAAGGTATTAGTGGCATGAGGCTTTTGGGTAATGGTTCCATTGACAGCCTCAAGTGCAACATTCCCCCTTTCGATTTCAAATTTAAGAATTGGATGACAACGAATCAGATGACATCTTTCTAGGTGGTAACGTTTTGTCAAACTCCACTCTATAAGGAAAGATCGTCATGACATCGATATCAGTTTTAATTTCGGCAATTCTTCTTCAATATCACAATCAACTAATATCTACATTTCTACGAATATCAACCATTTTGTTAGGATCATAAACATCCACAACTTGGTTTAGATCTAGGATAGCTAGAATTCCCACGGGAATAGCTTCGATTAATTTACTAGGGGATTTAGGGTTCCTTGTGACAATCTACGTCGTATAAATACCTCGTATAAATATCAAAATAATCATCAAGCAATCATGTAATCAAATTACATCATATATATATATATATATATATATATATATATATATATATATATATATATATATATATATATATATATATATATATATATATATATATATATATATATATATATATATATATATATATATATATATATATATATATATAATCCATGTTATATATATATTAAAATAACACTTCTCAGTCTGGCCTTGTCGGTAACTCGGGAATTCTTCGGCACCGTTATAGTCAAAAGATTTTTAGACATTTTTAGAAAAATGTTTATAGTTAAAAGATTTTGAAATGTTTTTTTCAAAACCTTAGTTTTAAAAATATTTCGTTCTCTATAACGAGAGCTCTGGTACCAAACTGTAACACCCCCAAATTTATACAATTCAATACAGCGGAAGACTAGTTGGTGTTACGGGATAGCACATCACTCACATCATAGACAACGCTTAAAAGTCGCGTCGTTTTATTAATAAAGCATTTCCATTCATAAATATCAAATTTACATAGGTCCCAAGTCATATTATTTCATACAAGTTTTACAAAGAATTTGAATGGAAATTATTGTTTAAGTGCGGGCCATGAATTCTTGTCGTCTTCTCGAGAATTACCTTCAAGTACCTGAGATAAAACATGTTAAAAGAAAAGGTCAGCGATAACGCCGAGTGAATTCATAGAGTTTAATAAAATCCATCAAAATAACATCGGTATAAAATTATTACCGAAAATCATTTTGTACAAATCATTCTAATAGGCCATAAAATAGCCAAAGTCATTTTATACAAATTCTTATCAAAATCATAATATAGGCTTTCGCCTTAAAAATCATTATACGAACCATTGTCGTTAAAAACATCATACAATACGTTTTATAACGTTGTATAGATTAAATAAAAACCGTTATATGAATATGGTTATATAAAACCAAAACAAGAACATAATATTAATAGTATGACCCCGTATTACTAGTCAGGCAATACCTCGTAATTCGGTGCGTATAGTAGTATTTCGTTAATTGGATTATTATAAGCCGCATGACATTGTTACCTTATTACAACAAACAACGGGTAGCTAGCCCGAAGGTCATTTTACCATCTAAATTAGCGTGTCGTCACAAAGGTCACGCTATGTAAATCGTCTCATACATAAATCCGCTTACCAATCAATGTGGCACGACGGGGATCAACCGTCAAGGCGCGAACTGGGGTGATCGTCCCCAAATAGTACTATTATATGCATAAGCGTCTACCAAATCCTGGTAATTCACAATTCATGCTAATGGAACTTTTAGTGACATAACCTAACTTTAATAATCCATTTTATTTCATCTATCGGGTCATTTAATCATTTATCGGGTCATACAATCGGGTCATACAATCATTCGGGTCCAAATCAATAAACAAACAATTGGGACAAATGGTGTCCTATTTTATAAAAACTAACATGTTATCTCCCTCGGGGGTTTATAAAACATTTCATAAAAACATTTAAAAGAGTGCGAGGCTATGAACTCACGTTGAGGTGGGAAGGCGGGTTATCGGTAATTCGGACGTACGGTACGTGCTTTAATCACGGAAACCTAGACAAATAATACTCGTCTTAGACTCTTGTCCAATGACTTTATAAAATAACAATTATGTATACATATAATGATTTGATATATATGGTGATCAAGTGGGTTTACATATTCTCATTTGCTCATTTTAGTGTTATGTGTTGATAGCTTTTATACTAGTTTACTAGTTTTACCTATTTACATGTTTTAGGTCCAATAAGCCTATTATAAGTCCATTAACTTGTATTAATCCATTTCATGCTTGTATTATCAGTATTTATACTTTACATGTTGGGCCCAAATGGGTTAAGCCCAATAAATAAGTTTATAAGTGTTTTAGCCCATTTTGTTGTATTCTTAGTCCAATAACGTTAACTTAGCCCGTTAATGTCCGTAGGTTATATAGTTCGGGTTTTATCGGTTTTTACTTGTTATATATGTTTATATATCAGTATATGAGTTTTAAAAACTTTACATTAGACGGGTTTGATCGTCTAAGTTTTAATTGGCGAAAAACGTTGATTTTACGGTAATAGCCGAAAAAGTCGTAAAAATCATGTTTATAGTTTTATAACTTATAAAACTTATCAAACTACCATTTTTATAAAATTTCCATTTTATTTATCATTTTACATATTTATATAAATGTAATATATAAGTTAGTGGGTTTTAATTTACATTTTATACTATTTTTATTTGAGTGCTTATATAATACTATTATACTTTAATTTCCCAAAATCTGATTTTTACTTTCACTTTCACCATTTTTACCATATCTTGAGTTTTACAAGGAGATAGAAGCTCATTTTTGGACACCATAAACTAAATGATATGTGATATAATTAGCTTAGCTTTATCTACTGCTCAATCCAACTCTAAATATCCTTAACAGTCCGTCCAAAACTGACTATTCAGATTGGTACTCTAAACTTGTTTTGATCATATCTCACTCATTATAATGATTCCATTGCATGGCCAACTCTCACATGTGTACAAGACATATTACTTACTGTATATTGATTCTACTTCATCATTTTATCAGTCTAACATGTGGTTAGTTACTGTTTTTATACAGCCTACCATTTAAACAAGATTTACCCATTTTACATGTAGTTTGTCCATCTTTTTACCCATGTTCATCCAATCTATCAACACCAAATCCCCATATAACATTTTTAATCATCATTCATCATAATATACATATACATAAGTAAAATAAATACAAGATTACATAATAAAAATAACAATAGGATAGGAAGAACAATCTTTATACCACCATTAGTGATGAAAAAATGAGGTTTTTGATGAACAAGTCTTGGTTCTTGTTATCAAATATTCAATTTTAGCAAGGAAACTTCTTGGGTACTTTGGATAGATGAACACCTCCATGAAATCAGCCCTTTAACCTAACGAAAACTCCTTTTCATAAGTTAAGATCACCTCCAATCTTCATATCTTCGAAAGGACATCATCAAATGTAGAAATAACATGAGATTTTGTGGTTGAATTTGATCAAAATAGTTGTTTTAGGGTGATATAGGACGAATTTTTGAGAGAGAAAAAGGGAGGATGAGAGTGGTTTGCATGTATGTGTTTAGGAGGAAATGGTGTGAGGTGGTTGTTTTGTTATGTGTACCTTACAAGTTAAGCTTTACATGACAAGTGTAGTAGCTTTCTTGTGAAGCTTTTTGACACCTAAGGGTGTTAGTGGCTAAGTGTTCCATATTAGTGGGGTGGGGCAAAACTTGTTTTGTCTCATCCCATTAATTTACGGGTATTTCTCGATTCTAGTTTCCTCGATTTGCGTGCCCTCGGGTTGTTTTACGAAAACTGTTTTTATAAATTATGAATCAACGGCACAAAACGAATCTAATAAAAATTGTCTCATCAAAAACGGAGTTCGAAAACATAAATACGTCATCCTAAGGTTTAGTTGTAAAGGAGTTAAATTATAATCGTAAGTCCTAATCTCTTCTCGTAAATTTGTGAGTTTGTGAACCAACACAAATTTAAAATTCCTAAATAATATTCACGGATAAATTTATTTCCTGAAATGTCAGACTGTCACCAAAACGGTGTATGTAAACGTAAGCACGTAACGTAGAATCCTCTGGTTTAGACGTAGTCGATGCTACATCAAGACGTAAACCCAAATTTCTTCCCAAAAATAAGTGAGTTCATAATATAACATTAAAATAATGTTTTTAAATAATATTTGAGAATAAAATATAAACCATAAATTGACGAATTGTCAAACTATTCCTTCTCACGACTTACCGGCTCTGGAGCCTAAGGATTCAACCATCCTAACGGATGAGGATATTAGCACAATTCCTGCAAAGGAATCCGACGAATTCAATACGTCTAGTGCTGATAACCTTGTCCCAATTCCAAGTGAATCTGAGTTGACATCCGACAGTGACGATGAGTATGATGCAATTTCTTCTGATGATGTTCCTTCCACCAACACTTTGGGAGAGGATTCTTTGGCTCTCTCTAATCCTCTTTTTGATCAAGATGATGATTTTACCTCTAGTGATGACGAGTCACTATCCGATGAAGATGTTCCGAATGAAACTTTCAAGATTTATTCGAACCCTTTATTTGATTTTCATGACGATTACATATCTAGTGAGGTGAATCCTCTCTTTGACGAAGGGATTGAAGACATTGATAGCTCTGATTCTCTTGCTATTGATGAGCATACTTTGTTAGCCATGCCCCCTTTTACAGCAGAGGTGGAGAGATCTGACTCTACTGGAAAGGAATCACAGGTAGAAGGTAATTCTTCTCTTATTTCTCCTACTATATTGTCCCCTCATCCCACTGAATGCACGCCCAAGCGGGTGATGTATCAATTTCACTCTCCGGGGAATGAGGATGAGTGCTTTGACCCGGGAGGTGATATGACCATTCTTTGATTAATAACCTTACGGCTTTGCCAATTGGTCTGCATCCATTGTCTTTGGAGGATGACAATGTGATTCCTATACCCACACCACCTCCCGAGGATCAAGATTTCACATACTTCTCGTATGTTGAAAGGACCTTCCTACCATTTAAGACTTATCCTCCTGCCTCTCCTTTGTTATATTCCTCCGGGAACGAGGACAAGGTCTTTGATCCCGGTATTACACTCGAGGCTTCCCCATGGACCATTTATTTAAGGGACGAGTCAGGCTCATGACTCGGGTAACAAAAACAAGCGCTTTTTGGGAGGCAACCCAATTATCTATCTATCTTTTTCTTTGTTTTTACCTTAAGTGTAGGGGGAGACCCATTGGTGTTTGCTATTTCCTCTCCTCTCTTAATCAGGGATTCGAGCGCTCAATGATCCACTCTTGATGATTCTTGACGACCTGTGATTCCGTGTTCCTTCTTCCCGGTTCTATCCTAAACTCTTTTCGATTCACTATTTTATATTTTCTCAATATTAAAATAGGAATCTCGTTAGTTATCTTTTCCTTAGCGAGATTTAAACAAAGTACACAATGTCCTAAGTGTAGGGGAGTTTACTCCCACATGCTTAAACATTGAGGACAATGTTTATCTTATGTGTAGGGGGGACTTCTATCGAAGTTAAGTGGCTCTTTTCCTTGTATTTGTCCTCATTTTAACCGGAAAATCAATTTTTCGACATTTTTCAAAATTTTTGATCTATTTTGGCCTATTAGTTTTTCCCTTTGTATAGTTATTTTCTTCCTTTGTTAGAATAAATTTTAATAAAGTGGTTTTAATTTTCAAACGTTGTGAATCTTTTGACTCAACCGGAGTTTACTTATCTAAGTTACTCTAGCTAGTATCCTTAACATATTTAAGTCAAGTTTTGCTAGGCTTTTATATAGGGAGCTATAAAACGCGAAAGTCTTAAATCTCACGGGTTAAGAACAAGAACTTTTCGCAAGTTCCTATAATTGATACTAGAGAGTCGTTTATCAAGGGAACTTTAAAATGCGATTTCTAAACTTGAAAAAGTCTAAGAATTTGCAACATCCTATAGACGACTCGAAAACCCAAAACTTTGATATAATAGGCTAAGTATCCACGAGTCTCATTACTTGAGATTTTAAACTGTGGAGAATGAGAGATGATAGAGCCAATTATAAGTTTGGTATTCTTTCGTGAATTTATGTGAGTTAATTATGAGCCTATTCTCCCATCGCTTGCTAATAAATTTATCTGCAATAAATAAGGTTGTACGATTTGAAAAGTTACTTAACTTCTAGCCCAAGATCGTTTAAAAGTTGCTCGGTATGGATTAGAGTTCATAGCCAAGGCATAACTTATTGAAGCGGGATGCGAAGATTGGCGAGTCCAAAAATGTCCTAACAAGACACGAGGGCTATATTTTGTTGCTAAAGATCCCAAGTGATGTGAATAATCATTTATCAAAAATCAATATGAAGGATCGAGACACACGACGAAAAGCAAATTCTCCCCAAAAGTCATGGAGAAGTCTATCCTAAAAGGCCTTAACAAGGTATGAGGATGAATAGAGCCAAGTCCAAAAAGGAGGCGAATCGTTGTATATCAAAGTCCAAAATAAAGATTGGAGAAAAATGAAGAAGTCGTGGTCCAAGTATGAATCTCTCAAAACTTCAAGTGAAGAAATTCCTATATGAAGAGAAGACCATTATTTCATAAACGTCTCTCAAGGTTTGAAGTATGAAGTCGCTGCCAAATATCGGTCCGAGAAAGGTCTCAAATCGCGAAGCGAGTTATGCCAAGATATGAACTTTATGAGGTCCCGAGAAGCAGTTTTAAAAGATTTTGTCCTTTAGCTAACTATTGATTAAATCGTTCACTTTATTTTCGGCCTAATAAACTATCGAAATAAGTCAACAATGCATCCTCGTGATCATTCAAGACAAAAAAAATATAAGAGATACACCTAGGAATAAGGGAGTCTAAGTGAATAATTAGCCCACATGAGTTCGTGTTAGTTTACTAACTTATAATAACAATGATCTCGTTTTTAAGCTTGGTTTGGAGAAAGTGAAAACTTGAAGATGAAGATTATTCATGACATTTCCAAAACCCAAGGTATGTTTTTGATTTCTTTACTTTGAATGTTTATAGTTTTCTCTCTCTTTAATAAAGGCCAACGTGGATTGATTATGATGAAAAGTGTAAATGTGCTTTGTAACTAATGCATTGCATGAGGACATTGCAATGGTCAAGTGTAGAGGATTTGATAGGTGTGTAAACACCCATCCTTTTTACCACTTAATTACAATAATAACCGGACCAAAACGTGTATTTTATGTCATTTATGTCGGAATTATGCGTGGTTTGTGTTTTTGTTGTGATTTAGGACGAAATTGTGAAAAGTGGAGAAAACACCGGCATTCACGGGCTTTTATTGAAGAAAAAGATGAAAGACAAAGTCAAGAAGTCAAGAGTGCAAAAAGAACGGAAGTCCAAGACCAATTCTGAAGATTTATCGAAGAAAAAGTCAAAAGACGGAAGTTTACTGAAAGCCGAAGAACTCATGTCTTATTTATTGAAGAATTAAAAGACGAGTCCAAAGGAATCCCGAACCAAAAGTCATTAAAGTCCAAGATTTAAGAAGATTAAAAGGCTTAAGGACTAATGGTGCAATTAACAAAAGATTAAGAAGATAAGGACCTAAGCTTGCAATTAAGAAGAAATGAAGGAGGGGAGGAAGCTTCCTAAGCACTCCTTAATCCTCCCCTATATATAGTTTAGGATTTTAATCATTTCATTTTGTTGGGTGGATTGACAAACCATTTCTTCCATTTTAAATATGCACATTTAATTTCATGTCCATTTACATTAATTGTCTTGCACGTTAATTACCATTTAATTTCAAATAAGTGTTCTTTTAATTCTTGTTAATCTTTATCTTTATTGTTTGATCTCCTTCTTCCTTTCTTTAATCTTTGATCTTTATATTTATGTTCATGTTCATGTTCATGTTCTTATGTTCTTATCTTGATCAAAGTGGGTTTTGATTATTTTGGTTAGATTTGTTAGTTTGATTGTTTTGGATTGATTGTTTATGCTTAATAGATGTTTATTCATTAGTTTGATTTAATTTTGTGGTTGATTTTGCTTAGATTTTATTAGATTCGTGTATTTCTTGTGTTTCCTTGTTCCTCGTTGTTACTGCATATTCCCAGGAAATTGTTCCGGATCAAGCAGGTTATTCCGAGTGAAGGGTTTCCAAAGTCGTTCATCCGGAATATTAAATATTCCGGATCAATAGTGCTCATTCGGAATAATTTATTATTCCGGATCAAGCATTTCATCCGGAATATCCAAACATTCCGGATCAACCTTTTATTCCGGATAAACAGAATATTCCGAACGAAGGGAGTATTCCGGATCAACCTTTTATTCCGAATCAAAAAATATTCCGGATCAAGCAAGTACATCCGGAATAATTTATTATTCCGGATCAAGGTGTTTATTCGGAATATTAGGATATTCCGGATCAAGGGTTTTATTCGGAATATTATTCCGGATCAAGGATTATTCCGGATCAACAGCAACATTTCGAATCAAGACAATTATTCCGAATCAAGACTTTATTCCGGATAAGTGACATATTCCGGATAAACGATTTATTTCGGATCAAGAGTTTTGGTGAATATTCCGAGTGAAGAAAAACATTCCGAACGAAGGTGACATTCCGGATGAGTGTTTATTCCGAATAAGCGTAATATTCCAGATGCGCTGATTTTCAGGTTTCTTTAATTTCAGTTCTTAAGTTTCTGCTTTTTAATTCCACGCTTTATTTTTCCCGCCTTTTTATTTAGTCGCACTTTAAGATTACTTTCCTTAGATTTATTTTAGCCTTGCCTTAGTTTTAAGTTTTAGTTGCGTTTTAAGTTTGCCTTAGATAGATTTAAGTTTGCGTTATTTACTTTTAGTGCCTTTTAATTTTAGTCTCGCTTTTAAATACTTGCCATTTACTTTAAATTAGATTTAAATTACCTGCCTTCACTTTAACGTTGTGCACTTTTATTTTAAATTAGACTTAGATTTACTTTCTCGCCATTTACTTTAATTGTTTTGCACTTTTATTTTAAAAACACCAAAAATATTCTGTTTCACAAAAAACAATTGAGTCGTACTTTAAGCCGGAAATCAATTCGAAGAGATACCAAGAAAACGAACTTTAATTTTTATACGGGGTGGCAAAAGCCTTGTATTAGCTCCCATCGCAATCTTGGGGATTCTACACATTCCGACGGATTACTTGGTTTCTATCGCAATAACCCATCAAGGGTTCTACTTTGCGATAACTTGGTTATTCCCCCTTATTCCAATCTGGATTGCGATCGCTTATTGCGATCGCATATTCCGACGGGATTTAAGGTTACCTTAAGTCGAAACGCTGCCAAAATTTTCTTTACTATATTCCGACAGAACAACATTGCGATAGAGGTGTTTGGTTTAGACCATTCCGATCTGACATTGCTATATAGGACATTCCGACAGAATCATACATTCCGACAGACTGTTCATTGCGATAGATTTGACCTTAATTATTCCGATGGGTGTTTTGATAATTATTCCGATGGTTTTAGCTTTGGTGAATTCCGATAGAAAGGATTTATTATATTTAGATTAATTAAGTTTGTTAAGTTTAAAATTATTACCAAGTTTTATATTTTAAGTGTTTATCTAAATAACTTTTAGTTTAAATTTTGCAAAGGCCTCTACTTTACTCAACGACAATTATTTGTTTTTAGTTTAAAATTAGATAATCAAAACCAAACCATTCTTTTGTTCACCAAAAGACGATTGAGTCGCACTTTAGACTAGAAATCAATTCGAAGAGATCGGACGAAATATTTTATACTTGGGGTAAAAAACTTTGTATTACTCGTCTTGACTAAAAGCATCGTGTATACGGACCATTCGGCTATCAAGTACCTCTTAGCTAAGAAATATGCTAAGCCGAGATTGCTTCGTTGGATGATCCTCCTCCAAGAATTTGATGCCACCCTGCTTGAAAAAAAAGGAGCCGAGAATCTAGCGGCCGATCATCTCTCTCGTCTTGAAGATCCTCACAAAAATGTTTTCGAGAACAAGGAAATTACCGAAACATTTCCTATCGAGACTCTCGGTGTAGTGAATTCTAAGGACAATACCCCATGGTTTGCCGACATTGCAAATTACCATGCGGGGAACTTCATAATCAAGGGTATGACGACACAATAAAAGATAAAATTCTTTCGTGATGTCAAGTTCTATTTTTGGGACGACCCTTATCTCTTTCGGGTTTGTGCGGATCAACTCGTTCGACGTTGTGTATTTGGTACCGAAGCTTCTAACATCCTTAGAGATTGTCACGAGGGACCCACGGGTGGTCACCATGGTGCTAATCTCACGGCTAAGAAAGTGTTCGATGTCGACTTCTTTTGTCCTATGATCTATCGTGATGCACACACACTTGTGATGTCGTGTGATTCTCACCAACGCCAAGGAAAATCGTCGCAAAAGGATGAAATGCCGCTAAACATAATTCAAGTGTGTGAGATTTTTGACATTTGGGGCATTGACTTTATGGGGCCGTTCCCATCGTCTCATGGAAATAAGTATATCCTCCTCGTCGTCAACTACCTTTCTAAGTGGGTGGAAGCTAAGGCTTTACCTACTAATGATGCTCGTGTAGTAGTGAAGTTTTTGAATCAACTATTCTCTCGGTTTGGAACCCCTCGTGCTATTATAAGTGATCGTGGAACCCATTATTGTAATGACCAATTCGAAAAGGTTCTAAAGAAATATGGAGTTACACATCTTCTTTCAACGGCTTATCACCCGCAAACGAGTGGGCAAGTCGAGGTTTCAAACTGAGCCTTGAAGAGGATTTTAGAGAGGTCGATTGGAGAAAACCGTGATTCATGGTCCGAAAAACTCGATGACGCTTTATGGGCCTTTCGGACCGTTTATACGACACCTATCGGTTGTACTCCTTATAAGTTGGTTTATGGAAAGAATTGTCATTTGCCTATTAAATTGGAGCATAAGGCATATTGGGCCCTAAAGCATGCCAACTATGTCTTGGAGACCACAAGAGATCACCGGAAAATACAACTTAATGAATTGGATGAATTAAGAGATAATGCTTATGAAAATTAATTGATATTTAATGAAAACACAAAAAAGTTTCATGATTCAAAGATTAAAAACCGGGTTTTTAACGTTGGTGATCAAGTGTAACTTTTTAACTCTCGTTTGAGGATATTTTCCGGGAAATTGAAATCTCGTTGGTCGGGTCCGTTCACCATAACACAAGTGTTTCCTTATGGGACCATCGAGCTAGCTCAAAATGATGGTCCTAACTTCAAGGTGAATGGACATAGGCTTAAGTACTACTTCGGTGGGGAAGTCCCTTCGTTGGACGACCTCGACCAAGTCACCTTCCCCAATGATAATTAGCATTGTGGGGATCTAGTCGAGCTCATGACTCGGTAATCCAAAACAAGGTGCCTCGTGGGGGAGATCCCATGCTTATCCATTGTACATATTATCACTTTCTAATGTAGTTAATGAGAGGGGATTTGTGCCCTTACAACTCTTTGTCTCGTGGTTGTTTTTGAATGTGTTATCTAGATCATCATCATCGCCACGATTAAAGACTCTCGTGTTCATTTATGTGAGCCTCGATCGTTTGCTTGAAGAGTTTTTTACGAATCCATGACATATCCTTTATTGTTCTAACAATTATCTTTTAGCATAATTCATAAACGGCTTTAGATATATTGTTGATCACCCATTTCATGCTAGATCCTAAGCATTCGACTCTTCGTCTCTAGTATGGGGGTGTTCCACATTCACACTCGAAACATTGAGGACAATGTTTAATTCTAGTATGGGGGTGAATAGATACTTCCCTTGCTACGTCCTCACGTTTTCCAACTTTCAACGTTTTGTTTTGTTTTGTTGCTAATAAGGCTTAAAATGGCCTAATTTTTAAAAAATTTCAAAAGTTTTCATAAGTGTTTTTAAGACACGAATATATATTATCCGATGTGTAGAATAAGAGTTAATTTTTGACTTGATGGGAATTTGGAGCCCTTTACATTCCTTAACCCGCTTGAATCAAGTTTTGCTAGACTTTTATATAGGGAACTTTAAAATGCGTAAGTCTTAGCTCATTCGGGTTAAGAACAAGAACTTTTCGCAAATTCCTATAATTGATCCTAAAAAGTCACTTACCAAGGGAACTTTAAAATGTATTCTCTAAACTTGAAAAAGTCTAAGAAAGTGCAAGATCCTATAGGTGACTTGAAAACCCAAAACTTCGATTTGATATAATCTTAATGAAAGCTAATCCAAATTTGGCCTAATTTTGACTTGCATGGCTAACTATTCACGAGTCTCTTTAATTAGAGGTCTTTAAGTAGTGAAGAACGAGAAGTGATAGAGTGAGACAAGTGATCATGCTAAACGTAGAACATGAAAATGTTCATTCAAAAACTCATATGTTTTTAATTGTGGCTTTTTCTCCCATAAGATCAATGCATTAGGAATAAAATAATTGCAATAAGTAAGGTCGTACGATTTGAAAGGTTACTTAGCTTCTAGCCCAAGATCATAAACTCCTCCTCCTCCTCAACCCCCAACATCAAGATTCCCATGCTAGACCTAGACAATTTTGAGATGTGGAAGTTTAACTTTGAACAGTATCTACAAATCCATGACTACACCCTATGGGAAATTATTGAATATGGAAACACATTCAATAAAGCTCAAAAGATTGCAGCTACCATCTTACAAAGAACAAATGTTCAAGGCTCTACTGAAGAGGATCGAAAAGAAAAACCTGAAGATGGTAGAGCTGTCTCAAATGAAGACATAGAAAAGAGAAGGAGTGAAATGAAAACCCTAAGCATTCTGAAACTCTCTTTGGGACAAGAAAATCAGTAGAAATATAGAAGCTATGATTATGCAAAAGATCTTTGGGCAGCCCTTGAAGCTGCTTATGGTGGTAATGCTTATACTGTACAAGAGAAAAAGAAGCAACTCTTGCATGAGTATGTTGTTTTTAAAGCTCAAACCAGTGAGAAGCTAAGTAGTGTGAGAAGCAGACTTCTTGACATTACAAGCAAGCTTTCCTTCATGGGAACAGTGCTTGGTGATGTTGATATTATCACCAATTTTCTTAAAAGTCTTGGTGATGCATGGAAGATTGAGGCAAGATCTATAATTGCTAATAACACTCACAAAACTTCTACTTTTGATGATGTTTACAATAAACTGAGGGTGGTGGAGAATGAAACTCTTTTGGATCATGGAAGCATGCCTACCAATGGAAACATGGCCTTCTTCTCACATAGTGAAGGTCAATTTGATCAAAAGGAGTCATACATGCACCCCGTTACTGGATCAACTTGTGTCAACGCTGGATTAAATCCTGTCAACGCCTCACATTCATACGCTAACACATACAAAGTTGACTCACCAAGAGTTAAGCCTGCTGGTATTGATCTAGATATTGTGTGTGCATACATTGCTTCATTGCCCAATGGTTCAGTGATTACATATGAGGACCTTGAGAAAATTAGTGATGAGCATTTGGAGGACATGGACATAAAGTGGAATATGGCCCTTGCAAGCATAAGGGCAAATAGATGGAATAGAAGATTTAAGAAGAATATAACTTTTAATGCCAAGGACACTACTGGATTTGATAAATCCAAGGTTGAGTGTTACAATTGTCATTGTATGGGACACTTTATGAGATAATGCAAATCTTCAAGAAGATCTGATGCTAGAAAACCCTCAAGCCAAATTATTAAGGCTCAGGATCCCAAAGCCATGGTTGCCATGCAAGAAATTGATGATGTTGGATGGGATTGGAACTACTTGGCTAAGAATGAGGAAGAGAACAAAGATTTGGTTGCAAAAAAGGAAGAAGAAGAGCATGTTCACTATGCTCTCATGGCACACTCCTCCTCTTCATCAAACAGTGAGGTATATGATGATGCATTTTGTAGTAAGGGTTGTCGTCTAAACACTAAATGACTTAACAAAGAAGTTTTAAAATTGTCAACAGTTGTGGTTAATGAAGGATGCAAGTTGTCTAACTATCAACTTGCTCTTACTCAAACTGAAAAGACTGTAGCTGAGTATAAGAAAATGGAGCTTGACCTAAAAGATCAAATCAATATTTTAAAACATAATTTAAATTCTACTATTGATATTAGAAACATCATGGAGAGAGTCAATGCTGAATTACAGGCTAAGTTAGATGAGGCTATCAAAAATAAGGATAATGTAGATCTTAAAATTCAGAGATTTAATAAAGCCTCATAAACCCTAGAAAAATGTGTTGGTGAACAAATGGATTCTAGGGATATGACTGGGTTTGGGATGAAAGAGTATGCTGGTGTTCCACCACCTGCTGGGAACTTCTATGGTGTCCAAAGAAAGGACTTGTCTTACACTGGTTTACCAGAACTCCAGGAAGAGGAATTTATTCCTCCACCAAGAGTTCTTACCCCAGTAGAGGAATACAGGCAGAAGTTGACTGATTTGGACCAATGGAAGAAAGCCAACCCTACCTTGTTTGTTAAGGGTGGCATGCTTAGTGATATCCCAAATGAGTCTACACCTATCAAAGTGACAAACCCAACCACTAGCAAGACTGTTGACCTTGGCTTAAACGTTGATAGAAAACCTAGTATTAAATATGCAGAAATGTATAGAAAACCTAGGTCACCAAAAAGCCAAATTAGTGATAATGGAACATGTTTCTTTTCTTCTACACCTAGAGTTATGTCTAGAAAAGCCTGTTATACTTGTGGAAGTTTTTCACATTTAGCCTATAAGTGTGTCAATGCTTCAAAGGTCAACGCTGACAAAAAGTCAAATACTGTCAAACCCAAATCTTTTGTCCAGCAAAGTTCACAAGTTGTTAGGCCAGTCCCATTGTTTACTAAAGGGTCTAATACTTATGGACAAAGACCTTTTCATCAGACCAATACATGGTCTAATAGACA
The DNA here is from genome assembly GCA_025667525.1 of Glebionis coronaria. NCBI lineage: Eukaryota > Viridiplantae > Streptophyta > Magnoliopsida > Asterales > Asteraceae > Glebionis > Glebionis coronaria. The sequence continues at coordinate 600,670,100 of CM046877.1, read as the reverse complement.
ATGGGTTCCTGTAGCAAACCCTAGGTTCAACGCTGATAAGGGTAATTGCAGTGTTGACAAGACCAAATCAAACGCTGACAGAAACGCTGCCAGACTAAATACTGGTAAATATTTGCAACCAAAGGGAAAGGGGTATAAAGCTTCTTCTAGCTTGACATGGAGACCTAAGCAAGATCAAAACCCTAATTCAGATGGGATTCCTATGACCTGTAACAGATTTCATAATATTTCAAAGGTCATAACAAAACCAATTGGGGTTAACTGGGTGCTTAATCCAAAAAGGGATGAATAAGGGGTTGTCATAAGGACTAAGTCTGTTCTTGTTGAACAACCAAATGAATCCAAGTCTGCTCAGGCTTGGGTTCCCAAAGAAAACTAATTTGTTTTCTTTATGTGCAGGGCATTTAAAAGCAGGTTAATGATTATGGCTATTGGGATAATGGATGCTCTAGGCACATGACTGGGAAGGAAGATTATCTCACAAACTTCACTCCCATTAAGGATGGTGACAAAGTTTACTTTGGAGACAGATATGGAACTATCACATGCAAAGGAACTCTTGTCACCAACAATTTGCGTTTTGAAGACGTGTTTCTGGTAAAAGAACTTGACTATAATCAGTTTAGTGTATCACAAGTTTGTGATAACAAAAATAAGGTTCTTTTTACTTACACTGAATGCTTGGTGTTGAGCAAAGATTTTAAAATACCAGATGAGAAATTTATTGATTATAGAACACCTAGGCATAAGGACATTTATAATGTGAATCTTAATGGAATTAGGATGAATAATAACTTGTCATGTCAATATGTAATAAGTGTGAAAACACTTATCCTTTTACCACTTATTTCCAATAATAACAAGACCAAAACGTGTATTTTATGCCGTAAAAGTCGGAATTATGCGTGGTTTGTGTTTTTATTGTGTTTTAAAACCATAAGATGAAAAAGGAAGAAAACACGGGCTTTCATGGGCTTTTATCGAAGAAAACTAGAAAACACGAAGTCAAAAGATCAAGAGTGCAAAAATAACGGAAGTCCAAGGCCTATTCTGAAGATTTATTAAAGAAAAAGTCTAAAGACGGACGTTTAATGAAGTCGAAGAACTCAAGTCTAATAGAAGAAGAAAATTACAAGACAAGTTCAATTTACATCAACAAATCCCGAGACGACGTCGAGAAAGACAAAGAATTTAAATTGAGCCGTGAAGAAAGAAAGAAAGAAGGAAACACATGCACCTTCCCATCTCCTATAAATACCCTCCTAAACACATTATGAGGATGGTTAGCTAGTTATTTTTTTTCTTTAGTTTTCATTTTAGAGAGAGAAAGTGTTTAACTTTCTCTCACTAAAACTTCATATTTTCTTTCAAGTTTAATCTTTATTTAATCTTTGTATTTGAGTTTCATTAATCAAAAAGTTCAAGTTAAGTTCTTTTCATCTTAATCTTTTTCTACCTTTCTTGATTTTAAATTATCCTTGATCCGAAATTTTAATACAAGGTGCTTATTTTGATGTTTTTGTGATTAAAAAGTTTTATTTTTTCCTTTCTAAGTCTTACACGGATTAAGCTTTGAGCTATTCATGCTTATTGGCTTATTTAGTGATTAGCTTATTGTTTTTAGTTTTCTTAATAAGTTTAGTCTTTTTAAAGTTTGATTAAAAAAGTTTGCTTATTTTGTCTTTTAAAAGTTTTCAACTTTATGCTTATTAAGTTGGTTAAGTTTCGGTTAAGTGTGATTATTGGAGGTGCTTATTGAAGTTTTGGCTTATTTCTCTTGTATCGGATGACTTGTGCTCCATTGCAATCATAGGGTTTGTATATTGCGACGCTACATTCCGATGGTTCTTTGTGATCGCAAACCCTTATGGTTTTACTTTGCGATCAAGAGTTTTCCCCCTTATTCCGACCGTGATTGCGATCGCTCATTGCGATCGCACATTGCGACGGGTCTTAAGGTTATATTAAGACGAAACGCTGCCCAATTTTTGTTAGCAACATTCCGACAGAAAACCTTGGATTCTGAACTTAAACATTCCGATACTGGACATTCAGATAGAAACATTCCGATAGACTTGTATTCTGATAGACTTACATTCCGACTGGACTGCATTCCGATAGAGTTAATTTACTTTGATATTCTGATGGTTATTCAAACACCATTATTCCGACAGCTTTCATTTTCTATTATTCCGATGGTTTTGTTTTTGCAATGTTCCGACAGAATTGACTTGTTACATTCCGATGGTTTAAGTTTTTAGTTTTATTAAGTTTTAATTTCCGAAAATTGCACGCTTCCTGAAAGCTTTTATTTTTTTAGTTTATTTTTTCTAGTAATTTTTTTAGTTTATTTTTTTAAAGCTTTTATTTTACTCAACGACATTTTCATATTCACTTTTAGTTTAAAATAGATAACCAATCCTTTTTATTTTCCACCAAGAACGACTGAGTCGAACTTTCTACTAGTAATCAATTCGAAAAGATCGGACGATAACTTTTTGGCTAAAACCTTGTATCAATATGCTAAGGCTTCAGTTGATGAGAGTAATCTTTGGCACAGGAGATTAGGGCACTAATACAAGGTATTTCCAACCCAGTATGAAAGTTTCGTTGTTCCGATCTCTTCGAATTGACTATTGGTTCAAAGTGCGACTCAATTGTTCTTGGTGGAAATGAAAATGGTTTGGTTGATTATCTATTTTAAACTAATAACAAATAAATAAGTGTCGTTGAGTAAAGTAGAAGTTTAAAGATTAAAAATAAATTGACGAGTTAAAATTAAATGCTTGAAAACTTAAAGGCAAGATTAGAAAAATACTTGAACACTTAATAAAACTAACACTTAGAAACTTTGTAAAAACAATAAACTAAAACCATCGGAAAGTTGCCAAATCGGATTCTGATCGGAATATAGGTCGGAAAGAAGGCAATCGGAATGCCCAATCGGAATAAAGAAAAAGAGAGCAGTCGGAATGTTGGAAACGGAACAAATCGGAATACCACTAATACTCTTGTCGGAATAATGAAGCCCACAATCGGAATATTGATAATCACCTCAGATCGGAATATAGCAAAAATCTTATAATCGGAATGAGCCAAAACCCACAATCGGAATATCTTAAAACCCTATTCCGATTAGGTGATCGCAATAGGGGTGCAATCGGAAAGTATTAAAACCCTTTTCCGATCAAACTATCGGAATAAAGGGGGGTGTGCAGTCGGAATGTAGCGATCGGAAAAGGGATTATACCTTTTCTGATTTATATGGGATTCGAGAATAAGCTAGGTAATAAGCTATAAGGAATAAGCTATCACCAAAACTTGAACGAATCTATAATGTAAAGGACTCAATAAGCACAAATAACAACTTTTTCAACTTAAAATAAGCAATCTTATAAATCAAACTATAAAAAGATGAACTTTTTAAGAAAACTTTTAAAAGTAAATAAGCTAAAAGAAGCGAATAAGCCAATAAGCACAAGAATCTTAAAGCTTAATCGAATGAAAGCTTATGTAGGAACAAAAAGATTAACTTTTTAAGCAAAAAAAAACAAGAAGATCAACACGGATTAAATGTATTTCGCACCAAAAGTTAACTAAAATCAAGAAAGGTAGAAAGAGATGAAAGATTAAAAGCTTAACTACGACTTGATTAATGAAATCAACAATACAAAAGGCTTAATCTTGAAAGATTAAAAGAAAGGAAGATGAAAACTTAGTGAGAGAAAGTTGAGAACTTTCTCTCTCTAAAACTAGAAAGAAAAGTGAAAAAATGAAACTAAAAACTAAAAACTAACCACCCTCCCAATGTGTATTAGGAGGGAATTTATAGGTAAAAATGGGAAGGAGTGCATGTGTTGCCTCTTCTTTCTTTCTTTCTTCACGTCTTCTCGACTCGATTTAATTCTTTGTCTTTTCTCGACGTTGTCTCGGGATTTGAACTTGTCTTGATAATTTTCTTCTTTAATTTAGACTTGAGTTCTTCGACTTTATTAAACTTCTGTCTTTAGAACTTTTCTTCGATAAATCTTCAGAATAGGCCTTGGACTTCCGTTCTTTTTGCACTCTTGATCTTTTGACTTCGTCTTTTCCCTTTTTTCTTTGATAAAAGCCCGTGAAAACCCGTGTTTTCTTCCTTTTTCATCTTTTGGTCCTAAAACACAATAAAAACACAAACCACGCATAATTCCGACTTTTAGGACATAAATTACACGTTTTGGTCTTGTTATTATTGGAAATAAGTGGTAAAAGGATAAGCGTTCTCACACTTATTAAATCCCCTACACTTGACCATTGCAATGCCCTCATGCAATGCATTAATTTAAACTCACGGTTTACATTCTTCATCATAAATAACCCACCTTGGACTTTATTAAATGCTAAACATAAAAAGATAGAAACTAGTAAAGAAATCAAAGACTTACATTGGGTTTTGGCTGCCATGAACGTTTATCATCCTCAAGTTTCACGTTCACCATACCAAGCTTAAAAACGAGATCATTGTTATTATAAGTTAGCAAACTAACACGAATTCATGTGGGCTAATTATTCACTTAGACTCCCTTATTCCTAGGTGTATCTCTTATATTTATTTTTGTCTTGAATGATCACGAGGATGCATTGTTTGACTTATTTCAATAGTTATTTAGGCCTAAAATAAAGTGAACGATTTTATCAATAGTTAGCTAAATGACAAAATCTTCTAAAACTGCTTCTCGGGACCTCATAAAGTTCATATCTTGGCATAACTCGCTTCACGATCTGAGACCTTTCTCGGGCCGATATTTGGCAGCGACTTCATACTTTGAATCTTTGAGAGACGTTCTTGAAATTATGGTCTTCTCTTCATAATAGGAATTTCTTCACTTGAAGTTTTGAGAGATTCTTCATGTTTGGACCACGACTTCTTTATTTTTCTCCAATCTTTATTTTGGACTTTGATATAAAACGATCCGCCTCCTTTTAGGACTTGGATCTATTTATCCTCATACCTTGTTAGGGCTTTTTTGGATAGACTTCTCCATGATCTTTTGGGGAGAATTTGCTTTTCGTCGTGTGTCTCGATCCTTCATATTGATTTTCGATAAATGATTCTTCACATCACTTTTGGATCTTTAGCAACAAAATGTAGCCCTCATACCTTGTTAGGGCCTTTTCGGACTCGCCAATCATCGCATTCCGCTTCAATAAGTTATGCCTTGGCTATGAACTCTAATCCGTACCGAGCAACTTTTAAACGATCTTGGGCTAGAATCTAAGTAACTTTTCAAATCGTATAACCTTATTTATTGCAGATAAATTTATTCACAAGCGATGGGAGAATAGGCTCATAATTAACTCACATAAATTCACGAAAGAATACCAAACTTATAATTGACTCTATCATCTCTCGTCCTCCACAGTTTAAAATCTCAAGGAATGAGACTCGTGGATGCTTAGCCTATTAAATAAATGTTTTGGGTTTTCGAGTCATCTATAGGATCTTGCAAATTCTTAGACTTTTTCAAGTTTAGAAATCGCATTTTAAAGTTCCCTTGATAAACAACTCTCTAGGATCAATTATAGGAACTTGCGAAAAGTTCTTGTTCTTAACCCGTGAGAGTTAAGACTTTCGAGTTTTATAGCTCCCTATATAAAAGCCTAGCAAAACTTGACTTAAACACGTTAAGGATACTAGCTAGAGTAAACTTAGATAAGTAAACTCGGGTTGAGTCAAAATATTCACGACTTAGAAAAATTTAAAACCACTTTATTGAAAATTTATTCTAGCAATAGAAAGAAAATAAAGGAAAATACAACTATACAACTAGGCCAAAATAGATAAAAAAATTTGAAAAATGTCGAAAAATCAAATTTTCCGGTTAAAATGAGGGAAAATTCATGGAAAAGACCACTCACTTCGATAGAAGTCCCCCCTACATTTGATATAAACATTGTCCTCAATGTTTAAGCATGTGGGAGTGAACTCCCCTACACTTATGACATTGTGCACTTTGTTTAAATCTTGCTAAGGAAAGGACAACTAAAGTGAATTCAATGTGAACATATAAAATATGAAATATAGAATCACAAGAGTTTAGGATAGAACCGGGAAGATGGGAACACGGTATCACGGTTCGTCAAAAGTCATCAAGAGTGGATCGTTGAAGCTTTAATCCCTGCACAGCACAAGAAACAAGACAACAAACACATACGGGGCTCCCCCTACACTTATTATAAAAGCAGTAAAGGATAGATCACGGGTTGCGTCCCGAGAAGCGCTTGTTTTTGTTCACCGAGTCACGAGCCTGACTCGACCCAAATTTAGTTCATGGGAAACGTGGTGAGGGATGGAATCATCTCATGAGAGATGTCCTCACCAATGTACAGCTTCAAACGCTGGCCATTCACCTTGAAATTGGGCCCATTCGGCTGAGAAAGCTCAATGGTCCCATATGGAAAGACTTTGTTGACGGTGAATGGACCAGACCAGCGGCTCTTCAACTTGCTAGAGAAGATCTTTAACCAAGAGTTAAACAGTAAAACTGGATCACCAACGTTGAACTCTCGGTTCTTGATTCTTGCGTCATGGATGATCTTGGTCTTCTGCTTGTATTAAGTGAGTTCTCGTAAGCTTCATTCCTCAGTTCATTTAGCTCCTTGAGTTGAATCTTGCGATGATCACCAGCTATGTTGATGTCGAAGTTAGCCCACTTCAAGGCCCAGTACGCCTTGTGTTCCAGCTCGATAGGGAGGTGGCATGCTTTCCCGTACACAAGACGATAAGGTGTACAACCGATCGGGGTCTTATAAGCAGTACAGAAAGCCCACAAAGCATCATCTAACTTATCGGCCCACGCGGCACGATGCTCTCCCACAGTACGCTCCAGAATTCGCTTCAACCTACGGTTGGAAATCTCGGCTTGACCATTGGTTTGGGTATGATAAGCGGTGGAAAGACGGTGATTAACACCGTACTTAGCCATGACTCTTGCAAAATGATCATTGCAAAAATGAGTCCCGCGGTCACTGATTATAGCGCGAGGAACGCCGAATCGAGCGAAAAGTTGCTTCAAAAAGTTCACAACCACCCTCGCATCGTTCGTAGGGAGAGCTTTAGCTTCAACCCATTTGGAAACGTAGTCAACGGCTACGAGGATGTACTTGTTCCCTTTGGATTATGGAAATGGCCCCATAAAGTCGATGCCCCATACATCAAATATTTCACATTCTTGTATGAAATTTTGAGGCATCTCATCTTTATGTGTGATCTTGCCTTGTCTTTGGCAAGCATCACAATGTTTAACCATATCGTGAGCGTCACGATAAATGGTGGGCCAATAGAATCCAGAGTCGAATACTTTCTTCGCGGTGTAATTGGGACCAAAGTGACCACCGGTGGGTCCTTTATGGCAAGCGTCAAGGATTTGTACCGCTGCCGGCCCATCAACACATCGATGAATAATCAGATCCGCACATTGTTTGAAAAGGTAAGGGTCGTCCCAGAAATAATGTTCAATATCTTTAAAGAACTTTTTCTTTTGTTGGGACGTGAGCCCTTCCTTGAGAATCCCACCCGCTAAGTAGTTTGCAATGTCCGCAAACCACGAGGTGTCATCGAGATTGGAATTGATAGACATTAAGGCCTCAAGGGGAAAAGAGTCATTGATATCTTTGTTCGGATGATCCCCTTGATAAGGATCCTCAAGTCTACTGAGATGATCCGCGGCTAGGTTTACAGCTCCCTTTTTGTCACGAATTTCAATGTTGAATTCTTGAAGGAGCAAAACCCAACGAAGAAGTCTTGGCTTAGAATCTTGCTTAGTCATCAAGTACTTCAACGCGGAATGATCGGTATACAAGATGGTGGTAGAAAGGACAAGATAGGGGCGGAATTTTTAAAAAGCATACACTACAGCTAAAAGCTCTTTTTTGGTAGTGGTATAATGCAATTGAGCCCCCGTCATTGTCTTGCTAGCGTAATGGATTGGTTGGAAGTGTTTGTTCACTCTTTGGCATAAAACCGCTTCAATAGCGAAGTCGCTAGCATCACACATCAATTCAAAAGGTAGCTCCAAATTAGGGTAACCAAGACCGGTGCCTTAGTTAGCTTATCCTTGAGAAGATTGAAGGCTTCAAGACACTCATTGGAAAAGATGAAAGGAGTATCTTTTTCCAGGAGGTGGGTCATCGGGCAAGCGATTTTAGGAAAATCCTGAATAAAACGACGATAGAAGCCCGCATGACCGAGGAAACTTCTCACACCCTTCACGGTTGAAGGTGGATGCAATTTAGCAATAACATCGACATTAGCACGGTCCACTTCAAGACCGACTTTGGAGATTTTGTGTCCTAGCACGATGCCCTCTTTTACCATGAAATGGCATTTTTCCCAATTTAGAACAAGGCGAGTGTCTTCACACCGCTTAAGCATACGTTCTAAATTGGCAAGGCAAGCAGAGAAAGAATCGCCATTAACCGATAAATCATCCATGAAAACTTCCATAGTTTCTTCAACAATGTCATGGAAGATAGCCATCATACACCTTTGGAAAGTCCAGGAGCATTGCATAAGCCGAAAGGCATGCGTTTGTAAGCAAATGTTCCGTAAGGACAAGTGAATGTGGTTTTTTCTTGGTCTTTGGGATCGATGGGAACTTGAAAATACTTGGAGAAACCGTCTAAAAAGCAGTAATAGTCATTACCAGCTAGACGTTCAAGCATTTGGTCCATGAAAGGAAGGGGAAAATGATCCTTTCTCGTAGCATCATTGAGTTTGCGGTAGTCTATACAAACTCTCCACCCTGTAACGAGACGAGTAGGAATCAACTCGTTGTTTTCATTGGGAACAACGGTGATTCCGCCTTTCTTAGGCACACAATGGACGGGACTAACTCATGGTGAATCCGAGATAGGATAGATCATTCCCGCATCAAGAAGTTTGATAACCTCTTTTTTGATTACGTCATGGATCTTAGGATTCACCCTTCGTTGGCTTTGAATAGTGGGTTTTAAGTCGTCCTCCATGAGAATTTTGTGTGTGCAGAAGTGAGGATCAATTCCACGAATATCAGAGATCTTCCAAGCAATCGCTTTCTTGTGATTCTTCAGCACGGCGATAAGTCAGGATTTTTCTTCTTCTTTCAAGTCCTTAGCGATGATGACCGGTAACGTCTTGTTGTCTTCAAGGAAAACGTACTCGAGATGAGACAGAAGATCCTTAAGCTCTAAATCCGGAGGATTTTCGATGGACGGCGTAGTCAACTTCGGATCATCGGTAGAGATATCCTTAGGAGATGGTGGAGAAGTTTGGTTCTCATTGAGAAGTTTCTCAATGGTACGAATGTCTTCATCCCAATCGGTGGGAGAACCATCATACTTAAGATCTAGAGGACCCAAGCTAGCTTCAAAATCATCTAAGTCACTGTCTCCAAAAGGAGTCAATGCCGGAGCAATTGAGGCAACGGTCTCAACATTGGGTAGAGAAGAAGGAGCACTTTTACAAGCGTCTTTGAAATGTTCTTCACAAGCCTCATCAAGAACATCAATGAAATTAACACTCTCGTTTTCTGAAGGCTGCTTAGAAAGTTTACCCATTTTGAAGACGATTTTATCGTCACCAACTCTCATGATTAATTCGCCAGCGGCGACATCAATGAGAGTGCGACCGGTCCTCCGGAATGGACGTCCAACGATTAATGGAACATGAGGATCCATCTCGTAGTCAACGACAACAAAATCCGCCGGGAAGGTGAATTTGTCAACGCCAACAAAGACGTCTTCGGCTATCCCCACTGGATAAGCAACCGTACGGTTAGCTAATTCCAAAGTCATTCGTGTGGGGACTAGCTCGGGGAGAGATAATTGCTTCCAAACACTTAATGGCATTAAGTTAATACTGGCACCTAGATCGGCTAGGGCCATGCAACTCTCTACTCCCGGGAAGTTGCAAGGAATCAAGAAACGACCCGGATCACCAAGTTTGGTGGGCAATTTCCTTAAGAGCACTGCGGAGCAGTTCTCATTAAGTTGGTTCTTAGCAATATCAAGAAGTTTCTCCTTATCACTAAGAAGATCTTTAAACATTTTTGCGTATTTCGGCATGTGAGCGAGAGCCTCAGCAAAGGAGATATTGAAATTCAGTTGTTTGAACATTTTAAGAAAGTTCGAAACCTGAATATCATCCTTGTTCTTCAATTTCTCTTTCCTCAACCTCGAAGGATAAGGTATATTGGGTTGAGATGAAGGCTTCGGGATAGAATTCGCACTCACATACTTGGGTGGTGGAGGGGTAGAATTAGAAGGTGGTGGAATTGGAGAAGTAGAAGTTGGAGGAATAGAAGATGGAGGATTCGGATAAGGAGACTCGTTTTCCTTTGTCACAATCACCAGTGTAGGTGTAGGAAGCTCGGGTTCCTTTAATCCTTTTCCACTACGAGTGGTGATTGCTTTCATCTCCCCTATTGGATTAGCAACGGTTTTACTCAGAAGAGAACCCGATCCAGAGGCTTGATTACTAGGGAAGAAACTATCCATCATATTCCTCAAGGCATTCGTTTGACTTGCCAAAGTGTTTCGCATATCAGCTCGAAGATCATTTCCTTGCTTCACCATATCTGCTTTCATGTTGGCCATTTCCCGCTGAATATTTTGCACGATCACATCGTTAGTCCTCATGTAGGTTTCAACATCTTGGTGTAAGGCTGTTGGTTGGTTGAGATGAGGAGCATGGTAGGGGGGTGGTTGATAAGCAGGTTGTTGGTAAACTTGGTTGTTTCTTTGAGGTGGATATGGGTTTCTTTGGTTTGGATATGGAGTTGGAGCACGTGGTTGGTTTTGATTGTTGCGATTGAGGTTGTTTGGGTTTTGTGGGGGAAAACCAAGTGGTGAAAGAAAGTTGTTTGAGCGATAGCTGAGCAAGTTGCGGTCACTTTGAGGACGTGCTTGATAGCTTCCTGTAGCATAGGTACCGTTGGCGGCATACACATTTTCCGGATTGTCGTGAGTCGAAGGACAATAAGTGTATGAGTGAGATCCCCCGCATATATCACATGATTGGCTCAAAACATTAGCTTGGGCATTGAATTGTTTGGCATTGTTGGCAGTTTGTAAAGCAAGCGATTCCACAAGCGAAGTAAGCTTATCAATTCTTTTGTCGGCATCACTAGAACTAGCACTTGCTACATTAGTTCTAACACTCTTGGTTTGTACTCTAGATTTGTTCTCAATAATATCCCAAGCAGCATTAGAAGACTTGACCAAAATATTACCCCCAGAGGCACTGTTTAGTGAATCTTGGTCGTTCATGCTTAAACCATTGTAAAAAGTATTGATTTGATGTACTTTTGTTAAACCATGTTGTGGACACTTTCTTAAAAGTTCCTTAAAACGGTCCCAAGATTCACTAAAAGACTCACCGTACTTTTGTTCAAAGGTAATAATTTCATTCCGCAAAGCGGTAGTACGTGAGGGTGGGAAAAAGTAGTTGATAAACTTGGTCTCTAAATCCGTCCACATAAGAATACTTTGTGGCGGTTCCTTATCAAGCCAATTACGGGCTTGTCCCTCTAAGGAGAAAGGAAAAAGTTGCAAGCGAATCACTTCTTGTGATACCCCATTGTACTTAACCGTATTGGTAAGCTGAAGAAACCTTTTAATGTGGTCATGAGGATCATCAAGTGAGCGGCCCAAGAAGGGTTGAGCAGAGACCATTTGTATAAAGCCAGATTTGAGTTCAAAGTTGTTGGCTCCAATCTCAGGAATGACAATTGCATCGGTGTTGCCTTCAACGTGCGATTGCAAAAGCTCGATCATTGGTTGATTGTCCATAGTGACAATTGGTTGAGTAATGACTTCGGCTTGAGCTACTCTATTCTTACGAGCATGAGTATGCATGCACACCTACAAAAGGATTAGAAAAATAGAAAGGAAATATTTTTGGTTTTTTATGGTTTTTTAATTTTTCTGTATTTGAAGATTTTATATTTTTAGGATTTTTGAAAATTTTTTTTTAAAGCAAGGAAAATAACGTTCAAAGATGAACGGATCCCAAAATCCAATGTGTCTCTCACTAAAAACCTTTAATCTTAACGAAAAGAGCCGGCAGCGGCGCCATTTGATACAAGGTATTTCCAACCTAGTATGAAAGTTTCGTTGTTCCAATCTCTGCGAATTGACTATTGGTTCAAAGTCCGAATCAATTGTTCTTGGTGGAAATGAAAATGGATTGGTTGATTATCTATTTTAAACTAATAACAAATAAGTAAGTGTCGTTGAGTAAAGTAGAAGTTTAAAGATTAAAAATAAATTGACGAGTTAAAATTAAATGCTTGAAAACTTAAAGGCAAGATTAGAAAAATACTTGAACACTTAATAAAACTAACACTTAGAAACTTTGTAAAAACAATAAACTAAAACCATCGAAAAGTTGCCAAATCGGATTCTGATCGGAATATAGGTCGGAAAGAAGGCAATCGGAATGCCCAATCGGAATAAAGAAAAAGAGAGCAGTCGGAATGTTGGAAACGGAACAAATCGAAATACCACTAATACTCTTGTCGGAATAATGAAGGCCACAATCGGAATATTGATAATCACCTCAGATCGGAATATAGCAAAAATCTTATAATCGGAATGAGCCAAAACCCACAATCGGAATATCTTAAAACCCTATTCTGATTAGGTGATTAGAATAGGGGGTGCAATCAGAAAGTCTTAAAACCATTTTCCGATCAAACAATCGTAATAAAGGGGGGTGTGCAGTCGGAATGTAGCGATCGGAAAAGGGATTATACCTTTTCCGATTTATATGGGAATAGAGAATAAGCTAGGCAATAAGCTATAAGGAATAAGCTATCACCAAAACTTGAACGAATCTATAATGTAAAGGACTCAATAAGCACAAATAATAACTTTTTCAACTTAAAATAAGCAATCTTATAAATCAAACTATAAAAAGATGAACTTTTTAAGAAAACTTTTAAAAGTAAATAAGTTAAAAGAAGCGAATAAGCCAATAAGCACAAGAATCTTAAAGCTTAATTGAATGAAAGCTTATGTAGGAACAAAAAGATTAACTTTTTAAGCACAAAAAACATCAAGATCAACACGGCTTAAATGTATTTCGCACCAAAAGTTAACTAAAAACAAGAAAGGTAGAAAGAGATGAAAGATTAAAAGATTAACTAGGACTTGATTAATGAAATCAACAATACAAAAGGCTTAATCTTGAAAGATTAAAAGAAAGAAAGATGAAAACTTAGTGAGAGAAAGTTGAGAACTTTCTCTCTCTAAAACTAGAAAGAAAAGTGAAAAATTCAAACTAAAAACTAAAAACTAACCACCCTCCTAATGTGTATTAGGAGGGTATTTATAGGGAAAAATGGGAAGGAGTGCATGTATTGCCTCTTCTTTCTTTCTTTCTTCACGTCTTCTCGACTCGATTTAATTCTTTGTCTTTTCTAGACGTTGTCTCGGGCTTTGAACTTGTCTTGATAATTTTCTTCTTTAATTTAGACTTGAGTTCTTCGACTTCATTAAACTTCCGTCTTTAGACTTTTTCTTCGATAAATCTTCAGAATAGGCCTTGGACTTCCGTTCTTTTTTCACTCTTGATCTTTTGACTTCGTATTTTCCCGTTTTTCTTCGATAAAAGCCCGTGAAAGCCCTTGTTTTCTTCCTTTTTCATCTTTTGGTCCTAAAACACAATAAAAACACACACCACGCATAATTCCGACTTTTACGACATAAATTACACGTTTTGGTCTTGTTATTATTGGAAATAAGTGGTAAAAGGATAAGCGTTTTCACACTTATTAGGCACTTTAATTTTAAAAATATAAACAGACTTGTGAGACATGGTTTTGGTTGATGGTTTGCCTAAAAAGGCTTTCCACAATGACCACTCTTGTGTTGCATGCTCTAAAGGCAAACAACACAAGGTCTCATTTAAGTCTAAACAGGTGCACTCTAGTTCTAAACCTCTTCACTTACTGCATATGGACTTGTTTGGTCCAACTAATATAGAAAGCTTAAATGGTAAATCTTATTATTTTGTCATCACTAATGATTTTTCTAGATTTACTTGGACTTTCTTTTTATCTTTGAAAAGTGACACTGCTGATACCTTGATTAACTTTATTACTTAGATAGAAAAGAAGTCTGGTAATGAGGTTAAGATACTTAGAAGTGACAATGGTGGTGAGTTTAGAAATAAGTTGTTGGATGATTTTTGTGCTAAGAAAGGGATTACTAGACATTTTAGTGTAGCTAGAACCCCACAGCAAAATGGGATTGCTGAGAGAAAGAATAGAACACTTATAGAAGCAGCCAGGACTATGTTGGCTGATGCTCACTTCCCATTGCTTTTTGGGCTGAGGCTGTGAATACAACTTGTTATGTTCAGAATAGGGCATTATTTAACAAGATTCATAACAAAACACCTTATGAGTTACTTTGGGGAAGGAAACCTAATATTCGTTTTCTTAAACCTTTTGGATGTCATGTAGTTGTGTTGGATACTAGTGATGCCTTAGGTATATTTATTGCTAAAGGTGATGAAGGCTACTTGAAAGTCCCTAATCAATGCAAGAAACCCTAAACTTAGCTAATCAACACAAGTTATTACTTTTCAAACGTAATCTTATTATTTTATAATAAAGAATTACAAGTGTTATGGATAACACCGTTTGATGACAATGTGTTGTGCATACTTTGAACAACTATAAACCCTAACATATGAATACAGTCGCAGCTGTTTGATTCTATAAGTTCTAAGCATTAATGTTATGAATATACTCAAAGTGTTAAACATTAATGCTAGGATACACATACACATCCTATTTATAGTGATACGAGGTTGACCTAAATAGTACTTGATGGTGACTACACAAGACATTCACTTTTCAAACATCAGTCACATGATGCTCTTCTATTCTTGGTAGTCTGCCATTATGCTTTAAGGAAACAGATCTTCAAACAGTTTCCTTTTTCTTCATTGTCTCGAACACACAAATGGCATGTCCAAAGTGTACTGACTGTTAACAGGATATTGCCACCCATGTTAACCCTCAACCCCTCAGAGTCCCTGATACATCTTGGTTGTTATCCATCACAGCCAATGAGTATGTCTTCAAGTAATCTTTGACTTCCTTGACAATGTCTCTGACATGGACTCTTCTGAGGTTGCTCATAGAGACTTGGATCTCTGTGAGTCTTGCGATACTTTCCTGCCTCCTAGGCATAGGCAAGTGACTATCTAACAGCTTACTTTGTGTTTAAATCTATGATCAGGGAATCTAACAAACTTAGATTCCCAACAATCTCCTCCTATTTAAACATAAATATAGCTAGATCTATCTAAGTTAAGGTAAGTGAGTTAACAACTTCTTCTTACTCATAACAGATCTAAACAAACATACCTCATGATTTTATTCATACTTAAAGAAAATTACAAGTACATTACAAAAGTGAAATAAAACGTGAAGGTAAAATTGGGCTGTGAATTTCTTCAATAGTCATCATTTTTAATCTTTTCTTTAGCTTCAGCTATGTCTAATCTGTTATCTAATTCTGTCTGTAAAGCTTTTGCAAAAACTTTGGAATACTCTGTGTTAATCTTGAGTCCCTTCTTGAGACAAAGCAGCTGAATTGTTGATGCTAAGCCAAGCTCATCTTCTCTTTGAAATGCATACTGGCAAGCTCTGTTCATGAATGCCATTCCTCTTTCAGGCTTTGTGTATGTATGACGATCAACAGGGCCAACTATACCATTTGGTAGGATCAAATCCCTATGCATTCCATCCACTTGAACATCATCTGTGACAAAAGTTTCCTTAACGAGTTGGGAAACTCTTCTTCTTTTCTTACCAGTCTTTGTGGGTTCTTGTTCAAAAAGCTGTGGTGGGGGATCTATCTTGAGTTTGGCAGCCGTTTCTTTGATCCAGGTAAACTTGGCCTTAAGATTCTTAAGAAGAAGAAAATTAGCTTGTCCAGTTCTTTTGGCAGCTAAGGCTTCAAGTTCGAACCATTCAGATAACCCAAGTGTCTTTAGCCTGAAGTCGTCAAACACATTCATGTTTCCCTGTTGGTTGTCTCTCCACAAGATCATCTGTGGGGTGTTGGTGGATTTGTGAATTGTGTATTTGAACTTGGTTATCTTGCCAGGTGCATACCTGTGGTTAACGCAAGCATCATAATCAGCTTTGACTTTTCTTACTGCCTCTGCGCGTTTAACTTCCATTTCCCTCAACCTTTGTCTCTGCTTCTCCCTTTCAGGTGGAGTCATCTTCCTCAGAGTAGCTTCATTCAATTCTTTGGCTGTCTTGAGTTCATTTAGTCTTTTGAATTCCTCACCCTGTTTCTCTATTTCTTTAGGGGTTAAGGGATTCACATTGGAAGGTGTAAAGGTTGAAAATTGGGAAAGGTCTGTGGTGGATCCTCCTGTCTCTAGCATCGCAGCTATCTTCTTTAGTTTGGTGTCTGTGTCAACCAAAACTATCTCCATTCCTTTCTTCGAGACAGAGGATTCCACACTCATGTTTTTCAAAACTTCAGCTCTTCTGATAAACGTTGTCTGAGCCTGAGTTTGTATTTCTTTGGGAAGGGAGCTAACAGTTAACTTTAGCTTTATGGCAGTTGGTTCACCATTATCCCCAGACTCGCTGGTGTTAACCAAAGTCAGGGACTTTGATGAATCAGCTCCATCTTGATTCTGTTGCTCCCCCTGAGTGTTATCCTCATCATCAGATATGGTAACAGGTGTGATGACTTGGAGGGGGACAGGTGAAATGGTGTTGTCAGCGAATGTTGAGCCTTGTTTAGCAGATTCAAGGTTAAGTATTGTTTCCTTCTCCCCCTCACGTTCAGCCTGTCTACGCAGACGTTTGGATGAGCGTGTTTGAAAGTGCCTTGCAATCTGTTCAACAGAGGCAGCCATAGCACGTTGCCTTTTCCGTGAAGCCCTGGCAATCTTCAGCAGAAGGTTGCAGTTTCCATTAGTATTGCCCTGAACTCGATTAATAATGAAGTTTACATGACGATATTGCATGTTTCGAATAGCTTCAAACTGTCTGTGCATAGTTAACACATGTTCATGAAATAAGGCAGGGACCTCTGTGTCAATTACATCCTTGATTCTTGTGGATAAGTGACTAAGTCCTTGTGCTACACCTTTTCTTGCACCATCCTTGATGGGTTCAGTAACTACCTCAGCAACAGCCTTTTGTATGAACCCTGGAAATGTGACAGTGAAGTTATGCATTTCAGAATTGATTACATCCAGCTTTCTTGATAAACGTTCAATGTCAGATTGATGATGAACAGGCTGAAGATTGTGAATGTTCAGGCTTTGTTGAGCATAATCATCCCCCCTTGGTAAAAGATCAAAGTTGGTTTGGGCAGGATGATCAAACATGAGAAATTCAGCTGTTGGATCATAGGTAGGGCGTTGGAAGACTGTTGTTGTGGAGGTAGCAGAGTTGGGAGTGACAACAGCTTCCGTGGGAGGAGGAGTATTATTTCCAGCTAGAGTGGACACAGCTATTTCCTTGGGAGGAGAGACAGATTATTGATCATCTTCTTCTTCTTCATCCTCCTAGTCAAACATCCCCTCAGGGATTTCATCTTCAGGCATTGATTCAAGATCAGAAACATGATCCACTAATGACAGCATTTCTTCTTCAATATTAAGCAGAGGCTCTTCGTCATTTGTTTGATCTTGAATGAGTACATCATCCACTTTGTCTTTTTGTACCTGGGATTCAGTGGCTGGCTGTACAATTTGTAACACCCCCAAATTTATACAACTCAATACAGCGGAAGACTCGTTGGTGTTACGGGATAGCACATTACTCACATCATAGACAACGCATAAAAATCGCATCGTTTAATAATAAAGCATTTCCATTCCTAAATATCAAAGTTACATAGGTCCCAAGTCATAATCATTTCATACAATTTTACAAAAGATTTGAATGGAAATTGTTATTTAAGTGCGGGCCATGAATTCTTGTTGTCTTCCCGAGAATTACCTTCAAGTACCTGAGATAAAACATGTTAAAAGAAAAGGTCAGCGATAACGCCGAGTGAATTCATAGAGTTTAATAAAATCCATCAATTTAACATCGGTATAAATTTATTACCGAAAATCATTTTGTACAAATCTTTGTAATAGGCTGATGAGATGGCATTTATACATGATCTCATCGTTCTTTTAGGGCTTTTAATGCATAAAAATGTCATAATATACCATATATATGCTTGTGTTTGTTTACTTGTGTATTTTAGGTATGGATATCGTGAAAAAGACAAAAGATCACAAGATACAAGGAAAAACGGACACGAGAAACGAAGCCGTACAAAGAACCGGGCCCTAATCATGGAATACTCAACAAATACCCTTGAAGACAAACAAGATTGATCCTCATTTATTGAAGAAATGACACTTAAAACCCTTGTATATTGATAATTACAAGTTTGGTCCCTTAAGTTTGTCAAAATTACACAAAAGGTCCTTCAACTTTGAAGAAATGGCAAGATTAGTCCCTCAACAATTTCAAATTGTCAAATATGGTCCCTCATCAAGCCAAAGATACATTGAAGACCTTTGAAGATAAAAAATGTCCAAGATCAGTCCTCTAAATATGCAAAAGTTCCAAAATTAACCCTTGATACACCTTTTGGAAAGTTTTGTGTAAAAAATGTCAAAGGTTGAAAGTTGTTACAAAGGAAATGGGCGCTGATAGACTTTTATTCACAAGTGACAAAAGAAAGGAAGAAAAAGGACCAAAACTGGCAAGTTTGGAAGTTTAAATCCCTTAACACGCGCCAAACACCTTTCTCCCTAAGAAATCCGATCAAACGTGTCACTATTCACACGTATGAACCCAGTTTTAACTTTTTACCAACAAGGGGGTTTTTACAATTACCTACACCAAAACACAATTAACCTTCACACGAATCTATCCCATTCTTAAACTCACACTCCCACTCACCCAAAGGACCCCACCATTCAAACCGTTTCACCCATCACATGAGTACTTGCCCTCCAAGTCATGCCACGTGTTAAGATCAACAGCTAAGGATCAATGCTTCACTCCAAAGCTAAAATGAACGTTTGGGATCACTTTGGACAGCTCATCAACAACAAACGCACTCAATGACTCAAGGGCATTTTAGAAAAATCACATCTAGGGTTTGTGAATAGTGTAGCCAGGCATTTGCCTATAAAAGGAGACCTCAACATGTGAGAGTCCCTTGGTTCCAGTTTTAGGCTATTATCTTTGTAATTCCTTTTTAAGTTTAAATAAAATTTGAATTTCTGAAATTGTGAAATCTCTTTTTGATTTAATTAAAAGTTTGGTGTTTGAGTAGCCTAGTTCTGAGTTCCATTTGATTGTTAAGGCCTACCTTAATCTAGTGGTTAAGGCACGTCTTGTTTCATAAGGTTTTTAAGGTTTGAATACCTTGAAATCCTAGGTTCTGTTTTAGCTTATTTTGTGTACTAACCCTTGGCCATTTGCTATAAGCTCTTACAAGCTTGTTGACACCAAGCTTGTGAAGGGATTAGAGCCCTTGGTTGAGTTGTTTGCTGCTTGTGTTGAAGACATCAAGTCCTTGAGGTTCTACGAACCATCAACCAAGGCAGTGTTGCATCACCTTTGTTGAAGTACCTTGGTCTTGTTCTAGTTGTTGAACAAGGTCCAAGGAGCATTGCTGGCCTTCCTAGGATGTTGTGGAAGGCAGGTATAATCCCTTGATTAAGATTCCTCTCAAAAGTTCATGTTTATGACTGTTTTTGATTTGGTGCTTGATTTTGAGTATTTGTGTTTGAGCTGGTGATTTTTTGAGTTTGATTGTGTTAGTTGCTATTGCTTAAGTGTTTTTGATCATTAAAATCAGTAGGTTATTCGTTAAAATCACCAGTTTCTTTGTTAAGTGGTAGATTAAGGAGTGTTTGGGATTACTGCATAAGTTAGGATTGTGGTTTGTTAAGTGCTTGTTTTGTGTAAGCTAGTGTTGGTATCTGTTTTTTAGGTGTATTTGTTCATCTGTTAGCAGGTTTTGAGAGTTTGATCACATAGATTCATAATTTGGCTATAAAATCTTAAAACTTGGTAAAATTGGCTAGGATTTTGAGGACACCTAGATCTAAGCTTAGGCTAGGGCTAACAAGTGCTAAATCTGAGTTAATCACACCAGGGAAGTAGGATTTGAGGCTTGAAATTGGATCAAGTGTCAAGTATATCAGCAAACTTGTTTCTGCATATGATCATTGTTCATCAGTAACTTTTTGTGCTTTGATCTTGTTATTTACTTTGATTCAGTGTTTGATTCTTGTTGCTTTGTGTTTTTTCTTAGTTTATATAGCTTGTGTATGCATCCTGTTAAGTTTGGTTGGCTTATTGTGGCTAAATCTGCTTATTAAGTGCTTAACTACTTATTTCCATATTTGGTGCATATCTGGTGACTGTTTGGCTTTTTGTGGCTTATTGTGTGAACCAATTTGTGATTTTATTGTTGCTATTGACTCCTTGTGATTCACTGATCACAAGGGTACCTTTGTTTCCAATTGAATCAAACCAGAACTCTCAAATAAGCTTGGTCAATTAGTCAAAGCAGTGGGAACTCCTTTCCCCTGCTGGTTGCCACTGCTAGTGTAAAACTGGTGTCAGCTTATCAATAAGCTATAATAGCTTATTCCAACCTGCAACAACTTTGTTTTTGTAATAGGTGCTCATATTTTGACCCATTTGTTCATACTGGAGCATTTAGGTGGTTGACTTTAGGGTTTGACTAGAAAACCAACTCCATTGACTTTTACATAAGTTCATTTGTGCTTATTCTGGCTTATTGGTTGTGCTTATTGGATTTTTGTTGATTGATTTTGCTTATTGAGTCCATTTGAAAGCTTTTGAAAGTTGAATCAAGTCCTGAGGTGCCCTAAATCTCTAAAACGACTATTTTGTCTTTTAGTGAAAAATTTCTTTGCTTATTTCTGGCTTATTGAGTGAGCTTTTTCTAAAATTCTTTTTGCAGATCTCATAAGCATCCCAAAAGAAGGTTGTGTGTCAAATTAGAGCTTATGGCATTAGCTTATGGCTTAATGGGCTGAAAAGCCCAATAAGAATAAACTGAGTGTTAAATAAGCTGTGATAAGCTCATTTTCAGCTTTTGGGCCTTTAGAGTTTTGTTCTTAGAATTGAATTTTGAGTCAGATAGGGCTTTTCCAAGTCAATTGGGCCAAGTTTGACTTTTTGGGCCCAAAATCCCATTTGTGTTGACTGATTTTGGATTTGGCCCATTTGAGAGCCCAATAGGGGTATTCTGGTAATTTCACTTTAATTTTCTGATTATTTAGGTTAAAATAAACTAGTTTGCAAGTTTTTAGAATTTTTTAGAATTTTTGGATTTTTAATATTATTTTATTATTATTTTTAAAATTTCACATTTTCCAACTTTTTACATTTTTCTTAGGTTTAATACACTAAAATAGGAATTTAGAAACTTTTAGAATAATTTTATCTCTTTTAGATTAATTTTTATAAATATTTTAAGTTTTAATAGTTTTTAAATCATTTTAAATAGTTTTTATTAGTTTAAAAATTTCTAAAAATAGTTTTTAATCTTTTTAGGTCATTTTAGAGGTTTACCAATTGAAAAATCTTTATTTGGGCTTTTTGATAATTTATTTGATTTTTAGGGCTTTAATTAGCATTTAAAAATTGAATATTTAATTATTTAAAAGGTTTTAAAAAGTTTTAATCATTGGTAAACTCTTAGTTTATTTATTTTGATTTTTGGTGAATTTTTGGTAATTTTTAGAATTTATTTTTATTTTTGTGATTTTTAAGGTTCTACGTTTTAACTTTCTAGTAGTGTTTATTTTTATTTTTACGTCTTCGTCATCTTCTTTTCTCATCCCCTTCTAAACCAATCATTAATCACAAACATTTAACAAATTTCTCACACACATATACCTCCTTGGGAAACGAACTTTCATTTCATTAAGGGTCATTAGTGTTTGATTTTCCTAAATCATCACTCGATACTTTCCCTATTTACCCTCCTTTTCCTAAAGGTGTGGTAAAACACTACAACCATTTTGGCGTCGCTGCCGGGGAGGTGTGTCGTGATTAATTTGCATTGTTGTTTTTAATATTAACCAAATAGTATTTGTATTAGTAGAACTCTACTAATACGTATTATCGGTTTTCTTGGTTTTTCTTGTACAAATATTATTACTATATTGTATTAAGTATCACAATAAATTCACAATATCTCCAAAAGTGTGAAAACACAACCTTAATTGGGATTTCATCGCTCAATTATTGTATTCGAATCTCAAACAAAAAGAAAAGGCAAAAATAGATAAATACTTTCGTGAAGCTCGATTTTGAAAGATACAAACTATAAGGTAGGTATAAGGCGGGTATTATAAAATATACCCTAAGGAAAAAGGCTCTTAAGTGCTTCACGCCGCCTCGTTTCCCCGCTTGCTTGTGAGTATTTTGAGATTGAAGGCTAATCGAGGGTTTTGCCGCCCAAAGTATTATTACGTATAATATATTTGCTTGTTTTCTTTGTGATTAAACCCTCTTGAACAATTTGGTTTTCACCAAAGTTCTAAAGTCATTCGAAGGCGTTCACTCCACGTGATCGTTTTCATTCCTTTGAGGCTTCTTTAATCAAGAGTTTGATTCGAGGAGAGATTTTGTAGATTGTTGTCTACGAAGATACACCAAAATCCAAAAAAATTAAATATCATCAAAAACACAAAAAAAATTGAAAATTCACAAAACACCTAAAAAGAATCTTCTTTGCTCACCTCCCATTCTTCGTGAAGTTTATGATCACTCGTAATCAAGCAAAACGAGCTCGTAAACGACTTCAAAAGCAAGCCAATCAAGACACGTTGATTGTTGTAGAAGAACCTCCAATTGTTGAACCTATTGTAGAAAAAGAAGTCGTCATGGCTAATCGTACTATGATGGAGTTGCTACAAGCACCCACCGAGGGTTTTGGAGAGGCTATTGTGATTCCCGCTATCCTTGCGGAGAATTTCGAGATTAAGACGGGTTTAATGTCGATGTTGCAAGCAAATAAGTTTAGAGGTCACGAGAAAGACAACCCGCATTACCACATTAGGAATTTTAACCGTCTCACCGCCACTAGCAAGTTTAAGGATGTTCCACATGACGCCATTAAGATGATGTTGTTTCCATACTCGTTGGATGGACCCGCAAAAATTTGGCTCGAGAAAGAACCGCCAAATTCGATTTTGACATGGGCCGATCTCGTTTCTAAATTTGTGAACAAGTTTTTTCCACCATCAAAAACAACACACTTGAAAAATGAGATTTCACGATTTGTGCAAAGAAATAATGAAAGTTTTTCAATGGCATGGGAACGATTTAAAGAAATGTTACATGAATGTCCACACCATGATTTTACGGAATTACATCAAGTTGATACTTTTTATAATGGGCTTAATGATCATGAGCGAGATTATTTGAATGCCGCCGCGGGTGGTAATTTTTTGTGCAAGACGACAAATGAGGCTTTACAAATCATCGAAAATATATCTAAGGTTTATAACCCTCGTAACACACCGAGTGTTGCCAATATGGGTTCATCATCTTCGTCACAATCGTCTCGTAGCATTAATGCCTTACATGATGAAGCTAATGAGGAAAATCAGTTTTTTGATAGATTTGCTAATCTAATGTCCCATTGGAAGGCTCAAGAAGCTTCCAATTCCGCTTTGGTTAAAGCGATTGCTAAGAGTTGTTTGTCTTATGGGGGAGCTCATGATCTTTCCGAGTGCATTACCGCGGATGGTAACACTTCGAGTGCTTATGTAGCAACGGGAACATACAACCAAAACGGCCAAGGTTCCCGCCAAAATCAAGCTCCACCAAATCAAAATGTTAACAATTATCGAAACAACAACCAAGGTAATTACCAAAGCAATTCACGCAATTACAACAAATGGAATTATCAAAATGGGAATGGACAAATTTCTAATCAAAACCAAAACCGTGATTTTCAAAACACTACACAAGGTTTCCAAAATGCTCACACTAAAAATTTGCAAGGAGAATTTTTGGATTATGCAAAAGAAAATGATGCTAAATTTGACAACATGCAACGTGAGATGATTAGCTTAAGATCCGAGTTGAAAAACGAGCTAAAAAATGAACTTGCTAATGAACTTAAAACTCATGCAAACAAAATGGAAGGAAATGTCCAACGTCTTCAACAAAATCAACAAAAGATGGAATTAGGACAACATGAGATTAAGCAAGAGTTATTAAAAGCGGATGCTAGGCAATCAAAATTTGAGGACCGAATGGCTAAGATGTTTGAAGCAATCATGTGTAAACCCTCTTCCTCGGGTGGTCCTCCTAGTGATACCATTGCAAACCCGAAGGGAGAAATGAAGGTTATTACTACATGAAGTGGTAAAACTTTCAAGGAACCAATCTCTCGTCCAAGTACTTCTACGGAGAAGGAAATCGAGAAAGAACCCGAGGTGATGGTCGAAAAGGAGCACATTACAATCCCACGAAGTACCGCTCAAACCACACCTACGGTTGAACCAATACCAATTGTGGAACCCGAGTTTCCAAGGCCGTTGCCTAATGACCAACCCACACCACCTTTACCCTACCCTTCGAGACGAAACAAAGAGAAAGCACAAGAACGGAACAATTATCAATTTGAGCTATTTATGAAAATGTTTCGTGATATGCATTTTAACATAAGTTTTGCCGACGCTCTTATTATGATGCCTCGATTCGCCGCAAACTTCAAAAGTATGCTAAACAACAAAGAGAAGTTACAACAATCGTCTAGTTGTTCATCGGTTTTTCTTAGCCGCATACCACAAAAAGTCGGTGATCCCGGTAAATTTTTGATTCCGTGTGCTATTCAAGATATGGAGGAATGCTACGCCTTGGCCGATCTTGGTGCTAGTATTAATTTAATGCCTCTTGAGATTTTCAAATCGCTTTCGCTTCTGGCTCTTACTCCTTTGAACATGTCTATCGAGATGGCCGATCATTCTACGATTTTAGCATGTAGAGTAGCCGAGGACGTTTTCGTTAAAGTCGGAAAGTTTTACTATCCCGTTGACTTTATCGTTGTAGACATTCCTATCGATCGAAAAGTTCCTCTCATTTTGGGTCGTTCATTTTTGGATACATCAAGAGCACTAATCGATGTTCATGCTCGAAAAATCACCCTTCGTTTCAATGAGGAAGAACTTGTCATCAATGCAAAACAAAATTCCAATCTTTCTCATGTCTATTCTATTGCAACTTTAAACCATGGTGATTCAACCAATGTCGTTTGCAAAGAATTTTCACCAAGAGTTTTAGGAAATGTCGCCAAAAACAATTTACCATTTCCTCCGCCGGTGGAGGTTATGAGTGTAAAGCCTACAAAGAAGAAACCGTCAATACTTGAATCGAAAAATCCTTCACCTCACCACGAACACTCATTCTTGAAAAGTGTTGATAAGTTGCCGGTTTCTACGGAAGATCCTTCGGATGATGAATATGTAGACCCCGATCGGGAAGTTTTCTTCGTCGATAAACATTTTGAGAACTTGCCACCACCAAAACCAAAACGATTTACAAATGTGAGAATTTTTAGTGTGACTAACATCGTCTTAGAAACACCAAATATTTTCGACATAATCAAAAAGGGTTTTCATAAGGAGAGTTTAAAAGATAAAAAAGGAAAAGATTTTAAATGTGATTTAATTGATTTTTCTACAAATCTAACTCCGTCATCACCACGTGTATTGAGTACTACAAGCTCGTCTACTCCTTTTGACGATGCTTTGTGTGATTTTAGTATGGGGGAAGCCCCTTATGTTCCCTCATCCTTGTCCACCGAGGACGAGATATTCGATCCCGGAATTTCATGTAAAGGAAAATCTCGGTCTTCCACCGATGCAATAAATGGAAACTATATCTATTTGCTTGGTGCGAGTCTACCTCGAGTAGCTAAAATTTTTGTCTTACCAATTGTCCCACCCTTCTACTTCTAATCTCTTTTCTTCAAACTCTTTGAGTTTATGACACATGTTGAAGCGGCGTTGATTTGTTTTTCCAATGAAAACGAGAATGCCATCTTCGACCCCGGTATTTTGCATCATTTAAGGACTTAGTCCTCAATACCGGTTGCTTTTTGGGCCTTGTTTATCATGTAAGCCCCACCAAAAATTGACCATACCATGTTTTCCCTAAATCTTCACATTTTGAGGGGATCGAGTCGAGCTCATGACTCGGTAATCAAAAAACGAGGTGCCTCGTGGGGGAGATCCCATGCTTATCTTTTATGCTCACTATTCACTAATAAGGGGACTTGTACCCTTTCAACTCGTTGTCTCGTGGTTGTTTTTGATTGTGTTATCTAGATCATCATCATCATCTATGATTGAAGACTCTCGTGTTCGTTTATGTGAGCCTCCATCGTTCGTTTGAAGAAGTTTTTCACGATTCCATGACATATCCTTTATTGTTCTAACAATTATCTTTTAGCATACTTAATAAACGGCTTTAGATATATTGTTGATCACCCTTTCCATGCTAGATCCTAAGCATTCGACTCTTCGTCTCTAGTATAGGGGTGCTCCACCTTTAGACTCGAAACATTGAGGACAATGTTTACTTTTAGTATGGGGGGTGAATAGGTACTTGCTTTGCTACGCCCTTACGCTTTCCACCTTTCAATGTTTTGTTTTGCTAATAAGGCTAAAAATGGCCAAATTTTAAAAAAATTTCTTAGTTTTTCATAAGTGTTTTTAAGACACGAATGTATATTTTCTGTTGGGTAGAATAAGAGTTAATTTTTGACTTGATGGGCATTTGGAGCCATTTACATTCCTTAACCCGCTCAATTCAAGTTTTGCTAGACTTTTATATAGGGAGCTTTAAAACGCGAAAGTCTTAATTCATACGGGTTAAGAACAAGAACTTTTCGCAAGTTCCTATAAATGATCCTAGAAAGTCACTTATCAAGGGAACTTTAGAACGCATTCTCTAAACTTGAAAAAGTCCAAGAAAGTGCAAGATCCTATAGGTGGCTTGAAAACCCAAAACTTTGATTTGATATAGTCTTAATGAAAGCTAATCCAAATTTGGCTTAATTTTGACTTGCATGGCTAAGTATTCACGAGTCTCTTTAATTAGAGGTCTTTATATAGTGAAGAACGAGAAATGATAGAGTTAGAAAAGTGATCATGCTAAACGTAGAACATGAAAATGTTCCTTCAAAAATTCATATGTTTTTAATTGTGGCTTTTTCTTCCCATAAGATCAACGCATTATGAATAAATCATAATTGCAATAAGTAAGGTCGTACGATTTGAAAGGTTACTTAGCCTCTAGCGCAAGATCGTTTAAAAGTTGCTCGGGGTTGAATAGAGTTCATAGCCAAGGCATAACTTATTGAAGCGGGACGCGAAGATTGGCGATCATCCAAAAAGGCCCTAACAAGGCAAGAGGAGCTCTATTTTTGCTAAAGATCCAAGATGATGTGAAGAATCATTATTCCTAAATCAATATGAAGGATCGAGACAGACGACGAAAAGCAATTACTCCCCTAAAGATCATGGAGAAAGTCTATCCAAAAAGACCCTAACAAGGTATGAGGATAAATATATCCAAGTCTGAAAAGGAGGCGGATCGTTGTATATCAAAATCCAAAGTAAAGATTGAAGTAAAATGATGAAGTCGTGGTGCAATATGAAGAATCTCTCAAAAACGTCAAGTGAAGAAATTCCAAATATATGAAGAGAAGACCATAATTTCAAGAACGTCTTCCCAAGATTTGAAGTATGAAGTACATGCCAAATATCGGTCCGAGAAAGGCCTCAAATCGTGAAACGAGTTATGCCAAGATATGAACTTAAGGAGATACACGAGAAGCCGTTTTAAAAAATTTTGTCCTTCGGCTAACTATTGATCAAATCGTGCTACTTTGCTTTCGGACTAATAACTACTCAAATAAGTCAATATGAATCACTTGTGATCCATGACAAATAGATAAAAAATTCTAGTAACCCATTTCCTTTTATAATAACTAGGATTGCGGGGAGAAAAAGTATTACACAATTTGGACGTATGAGTAGTGTTAGCATTGTGACTTGTACCAACAATGATCTCGTTTTTGCACTTAGCATGGAATGTATGACAATCAAGGATGACGAAGTTTACTCTAAGGGACATTTACTTGTTTCTATTCTTTGACCCTAAAAGTCACTTTTTGTGATGAAAATCATACATTATGTCTTTACACATCTTCGTAGTATGTTGCAAGTCTTTTACTCTTCAATAAAGGTTAATAAAATTTAACTTTAGTGATGCTTAGATACTTTATTCTAGCATTGCGTGAGGGCACGACAATGGCTTAGTATGGGGGAGTGATGAGATGGCATTTATACATGATCTCATCGTTCTTTTCGGGCTTTTAATGCATAAAAATGTCATAATATACCATATATATGCTTGTGTTTGTTTACTTGTGTATTTTAGGTATGGATATCGTGAAAAAGACAAAAGATCACAAGATACAAGGAAAAACGGACACGAGAAACGAAGCCGTACAAAGAACCGGGCCCTAATCATGGAATACTCAACAAATACCCTTAAAGACTTGAAGACAAACAAGATTGATCCTCATTTATTGAAGAAATGACACTTAAAACCCTTGTATACTAATAATTACAAGTTTGGTCCCTTAAGTTTGTCAAAATTACACAAAAGGTCCTTCAACTTTGAAGAAATGGCAAGATTAGTCCCTCAACAATTTCAAATTGTCAAATATGGTCCCTCTCAAGACAAAGATACATTGAAGACCTTTGAAGATCAAAAATGTCCAAGATCAGTCCTCCAAATATGCAAAAGTTCCAAAATTAACCCTTGATACACCTTTTGGAAAGTTTTGTGCAAAAAATGTCAAAGGTTGAAAGTTGTTACAAAGGAAATGGGCGCTGATAGACTTTTATTCACAAGTGACAAAAGAAAGGAAGAAAAAGGACCAAAACTGCCAAGTTTGGAAGTTTAAATCCCTAAACACGCGCAAAACACCTTTCTCCCTAAGAAAACGGATCAAACGTGTCACTATTCACACATATGAACCCAGTTTTAACTTTTTACCAACAAGGGGGTTTTTACAATTACCTACACCAAAACACAATTAACCTTCACACGAATCTATCCCATGCTTAAACTCACACTCCCACTCACCCAAAGGACCCCACCATTCAAACCATTTCACCCATCACATGAGTACTTTCCCTCCAAGTCATGCCACGTGTTAAGATCAACAGCTAAGGATCAATGCTTCACTCCAAAGCTAAAATGAATATTTGGGATCACTTTGTACACCTCATCAACAACAAACGCACTCAAAGACTCAAGGGCATTTTAGAGAAATCACATCTAGGGTTTGTGAATAGTGTAGCCAGGCATTTGCCTATAAAAGGAGACCTCAACATGTGAGAGTCCCTTGGTTCCAGTTTTAGGCTATTATCTTTGTAATTCCTTTTTAAGTATAAGTAAAATTGAATTTCTAAAATTGTGAAATCTCTTTTTGATATAATTAAAAGTTTGGTGTTTGAGTAGCCTAATTCTGAGTTCCATTTGATTGTTAAGGCCTACCTTAATCTTGTGGTTAAGGCACGTCTTGTTTCATAAGGTTTTTAAGGTTTGAATACCTTGAAATCCTAGGTTCTGTTTTAGCTTCTTTTGTGTACTAACCCTTGGCCATTTGCTATATGCTCTTACAAGCTTGTTGACACCAAGCTTGTGAAGGGATTAGAGCCCTTGGTTGAGTTGTTTGCTGCTTGTGTTGAAGACATCAAGTCCTTGAGGTTCTACTGTGAACCATCAACCAATGCAGTTTTGCATCACCTTTGTTGAAGTACCTTGGTCTTGTTCTAGTTGTTGAACAAGGTCCAAGGAGCATTGTTGGCCTTCCTAGGATGTTGTGGAAGGCAGGTATAATCCCTTGATTAAGATTCCTCTCAAAAGTTCATGTTTATGACTGTTTTTGATTTGGTGCTTGATTTTGAGTATTTGTGTTTGAGTTGGTGATTTTTTGAGTTTGATTGTGTTAGTTGCTATTGTTTAAGTGTTTTTGATCATTAAAATCAGTAGGTTATTAGTTAAAATCACAAGTTTCTTTGTTAAGTGGTAGATTAAGGAGTGTTTGGGATTACTGCATAAGTTAGGATTGTGGTTTGTTAAGTGCTTGTTTTGTGTAAGCTAGTGTTGGTATTTGTTTTTAGGTGTATTTGTTCATCTGTTTGCAGGTTTTGTGAGTTTGATCACATAGATTCATAATTTGGCTATAAAATCTTAAAAACTTGGTAAAATTGGCTAGGATTTTGAGGACACCTAGATCTAAGCTTAGGCTAGGGCTAACAAGTGCTAAATCTGAGTTAATCACACCAGGGAAGTAGGATTTGAGGCTTGAAATTGGATCAAGTGTCAAGTATATCAGCAAACTTGTTTCTGCATATGATCATTGTTCATCAGTAACTTTTTGTGCTTTGATCTTGTTATTTACTTTGATTCAGTGTTTGATTCTTGTTGCTTTGTGTTTGTTCTTAGTTTATATAGCTTGTGTATGCATCCTGTTAAGTTTGGTTGGCTTATTGTGGCTAAATCTGCTTATTAAGTGCTTAACTGCTTATTTCCATATCTGGTGCATATCTAGTGACTATTTGGCTTTTTGTGGCTTATTGTGTGAACCAATTTGTGATTTTATTGTTGCTATTGACTCCTTGTGATTCAGTGATCACAAGGGTGCTTTTGTTTCAAATTGAATCAAACCAGAACTCTCAAATAAGCTTGGTCAATTAGTCAAAGCAGTGGGAACTCCTTTCCCCTGCTGGTTGCCACTGCTAGTGTAAAACTGGTGTCAATATATCAATAAGCTATAATAGCTTATTCCAACCTGCAACAACTTTGTTTTTGTAATAGGTGCTCATATTTTGACCCATTTGTTCATACTGGAGCATTTGGGTGGTTCACTTTAGGGTTTGACTAGAAAACCAACTCCATTGACTTTTACATAAGTTCATTTGTGCTTATTCTGGCTTATTGGTTGTGCTTATTGGATTTTTGTTGATTGATTTTGCTTATTGAGTCCATTTGAAAGCTTTTGCAAGTTGAATCAAGTCCTGAGGTGCCCTAAATCTCTAAAACGACTATTTTGTCTTTTAGTGTAATTTTTCTTTGCTTATTTCTGGCTTATTGAGTGAGCTTTTTCAAAAATTCTTTTTGCAGATCTCATAAGCATCCCAAAAGAAGGTTGTGTGTCAAATTAGAGCTTATGGCATTAGCTTATGGGTTAATGGGCTGAAAAGCCCAATAAGAATAAGCTGAGTGTTAAATAAGGTGTGATAAGCTCATTTTCAGCTTTTGGGCCTTTAGAGTTTTCTTCTTAGAATTGAATTTTGAGTCAGATAGGGCTTTTCCAAGTCAATTGGGCCAAGTTTGACTTTTTGGGCCCAAACGCCCATTTGTGTTGACTGATTTTGGATTTGGCCCATTTGAGGGCCCAATAGGGGTATTCTGGTAATTTCACTTTGATTTTCTGATTATTTAGGTTAAAATAAACTAGTTTGCAAGTTTTTAGAATTTTTTAGAATTTTTGGATTTTAAATATTATTTTATTATTATTTTATTATTATTTTTAAAATTTCACATTTTCCAACTTTTTACATTTTTCTTAGGTTTAATACATTAAAATAGGAATTTAGCAACTTTTAGAATAATTTTATCTCTTTTAGATTAATTTTTATAAATATTTTAAGTTTTAATAGTTTTTAAATCATTTTAAATAGTTTTTATTAGTTTAAAAATTTCTAAAAATAGTTTTTAATCTTATTAGGTCATTTTAGAGGTTTACCAATTGAAAAATATTTATTTGGGCTTTTTGATAATTTATTTGATTTTTAGGGCTTTAATTAGCATTTAAAAATAAAATATTTAATTATTTTAAAGATTTGAAAAAGTTTTAATCATTGGTAAACTCTTAGTTTATTTATTTTGATTTTCGATGAATTTTTGGTAATTTTTAGAATTTCTTTTTATTTTTGTGATTTTTAAGGTTTTACGTTTTAACTTTCTAGTAGTGTTTATTTTTATTTTTACGTCTTCGTCATCTTCTTTTCTCATCCCCTTCTAAACCAATCATTAATCACAAACATTTAACAAATTTCTCACACACATATACCTCCTTGGGAAACGAACTTTCATTTCATTAAGGGTCATTAGTGTTTGATTTTCCTAAATCATCACTCGATACTTTCCCTATTTACCCTCCTTTTCCTAAAGGTGTGGTAAAACAATACAACCATAGGCCATAAAATAGCCAAAGTCATGTTTATACAAATCCTTATCGAAAATCATAATATAGGCAATTGCCTTAAAAATCATTATACGAGCCAATGTCGTAAAAACATCATACAATACGTCTTATGACGTTGTATAAAGTTAAATAAAAACCGTTATATGAATATGGTTCTGGAAACCAAAACACGAACATAATCTCAATAGTAAGACCCCGTATTGCTAGTCAGGCAATATATCGTAATTTAATGCTTAAAGCAGTATTTCGTTAACTGGATTGTTATAAGCCGCATGACATTGTTACCTTACTACAACAAACAACGGGTAGCTAGCCCTAAACTCAATTTTCCCATCTAAATTAGCGTGTCGTCACAAAGGTCACGCTATGGAAATCTTATCATACATAAATTCGCTTACCAATCAAAGTGGCACGACGGGGATCAACCGTCAAGGCGCGAACTGGGGTGATCGTCCCCAAATAGTACTATTATATGCATAAGCGTCTACCAAAT
Source organism: Glebionis coronaria (assembly GCA_025667525.1). Classification (NCBI taxonomy): domain Eukaryota; kingdom Viridiplantae; phylum Streptophyta; class Magnoliopsida; order Asterales; family Asteraceae; genus Glebionis; species Glebionis coronaria. Next base: position 600,637,237 of record CM046877.1, on the reverse strand, counting down.
CCCGGTAGTTCACAATTCATGCTAATGGGACTTTTAGTGACATAACCTAACTTTAATAATCCATTTTATTTCATCTATCGTGTCATTTAATCTTTCATCGGGTCATACCATCATTCGGGTCCAAATCAATAAACAGAAAATCGGGACAACTAATGTCCTATTTCATAAAAACTAACATGTTATCTCCCTCGCGGGTTTATAAAATATTTCATAAAAACATTTAAAAGAGTGCGAGGCTATGAACTCACGTGGATGTGGGAAGGCGGGTTATCGGCAATTCGGACGTACGGTACGTGCTTCAATCACGGAAACCTAGACAAATAATACTCGTCTTAGACTCATGTCCAATGACTTTATAAAAATAACAATTATGTATACATATGATGATTTTATATATATGATGATCAAGTGGGTTTACATATTCTCATTTACTCGTTTTAGTGTTATGTGTCGATAACTTTTATACTAGTTTACTAGTTTTACCTATTTACATATTTTAAGTCCAATAAACTTATTATAAGTTCTTTAACTTGTATTAATCCATTTTATACTTGTATTATCGGTATTTATACTTTATGTTAGTGCAAACATTACGATGTTTTGTCGATATAATCTCTTTGTGTTTTGTTGATGACAAACGTATAATTCGCAATACATTATGTAAAATGTTAAGGTACTCGTAATCACTCAAGAATACATTTGTATACTTCTCTCGACACCTCCAAGACCGCATTCGGCATGAATCACTCAAGGTATGTACAAACATGTCATTAACCTAACTAAGTGATCAAGGATTAATATTTTCTTAAAACTCACATTTTAATCAAATGTGACAAAAGATTTTAATTAACTTTATTTTTAAGAAAATGTTTTATTAAAAAGAAAATGGAAATTTGAATTTGGCATATTCCATATGCCAAAGGAATATCCTTTGAGGGTATAAACTACCCCAGATGGCATATCCACACTAAAGGACAAATTTGCACGGACTCCGACGCGGAGGTTCCTTAAAGGAACCCGCGGTTCCTTATTGATAAGGTACCGCGGGTAGAGATAAGGAACCGCGGGTGTTTTTGACCGTTGCAATGTTGTCCTATAAATAGTGGATCATTTCCAGGTTTTCTTTTAACCCTTTTTGCACAGTTTCTTTCAAAAACCATCTTAGATCCTTGATTAGTTAGTTTTGATTAATCTTGTTTAAGATGTGATTCAATCTTCAATCTCCTCATCCCCTCAAGTGCAAAGAGAAGAACACTATCATTACCATGATGTGTTGGGTTCACTACATGATGAAGATCTTTCCTTCTATAGATCTAAGTTATGTTTTTAGTCTTCTTACTATGTATATGTAGAAGATCCATGTGTAGGGTACACTTGGATGTGTTTGTAAGGGTAGAATATCCAAGTGATGGGTATCCTTGGATTAGGTGTTAGTTGTGTAGATCCAAGTTTGTTAATACTTGGATATAGTGTTAGAGTCATAGATCTAAGTGGTAAGTACTTAGATCTATATGGTTTATGTGTTTAGGCCATAAAACACAAGGTTTGTTATGTTGGGCCATAAAACATAACTAGGGTAAAGAGTTGTGTAGTTGTGAAGAGTTGTGAGTTCTCACTAAACTATAAAGTGATGTGGTTGTGTCTTGTGAGTTCTCACTAAACTATAAAGTGATGTAGCTGTGTCTAGTGTAGTTCTCACTTAGCTTCAAAGTGAAGAGTCGTGAAGATTGGTTCTATCTTTCTATTAGAACTCGACATCTAGCCTTTTGTCGTAAAATGGTGAAGTGGGCGACGTTGTGTAGATTGGTCCTACCTAAGATTAGGACTCGACTTTTAGCTTAGAGTCGGGAATTGGATAAGCGACGTTGTGTATGGTTTCTCCACCTTAATGAGTTTGTTGACTAGTGAAGTAACTCTCGAGTAAGGTGTACTCGAGGACTGGAGTAGGGCGAAGAGGAGCTTCGTGACCGAACCACTACAAATCATCGTGTCGGTACTTTCCTTTACATTTATGTCTTTACTACTATAGATGTATTTATATGTTGTGTGTTGTGTGCATCTCATAATCTAAACATCTAAGTTGCGGAAAAGCTAAGGCTTAGTACGTGTGTGCTTCGTGTTTAGATTATGGTCAAGTGTACATCACTTAGTCTAAACATCCTAGTTGCGGAAAAGCTTATGCTTAGTACGTGTGTGCTTAGTGTTTAGACTATTGCTTGATGTACTCTTGATTTTATGTGTTTGTGTGTTTACTTACTTGTAGTATTTATCTTTCAATCAAACACATCTCATATCTAGTCAAGCTTGATCGAGAATTTGATACAAAGGATTGTTGATGTTTAACATGTAACAAATGGCATCGTCCACTGTCGGCGGTTCCATAAGTGGACCGGCGGTTCTTTATTGATAAGGAACCGCGGGTAGACATAAGGAACCGCGCACAGTGGATTAAGCCGAAATGTTTTGAAAACTAACTAGAAACTATTCAACCCCCTTCTAGTTTCTACAATTGGTATCAGAGCGAGGTTACTCAAGATTTTTGAAGTATATTGTACTTTAAAGCCTGGATCGATCTTTGCTCTCTTTTTCAAAACAAATGGTTTTTAAAATGAAAACGGTTTTTAAAAATAGAGACGATCTTCGTATCAAATTGTTCATGAAGAGTGATTACTTATGAAATGTGTTTCGTTGTTTCATTCGTACAAGTTTTGGTGTTAAATAAACTTTGTATAATAGCTTGAATTAAATCTTTTCATGTTTGGAAGTATAAAAATCTTTTGTGTCATAATTAACTCTAAAATACGAGTTCTATGTGTCTAAAATGATTTTTTAGAGTCCTAAGTCCTTCCAAAAAGTTACCAAATGATTTTGGCCAAAAACTCATTTTTTGTCCTCTAACCGCGGTTCTTTATTGTTTCCCGCGGTTCCTTATCAATAAGGAACCGCTGTCAGTCTGACTCAGATTTTTGAAAACTTTGAAAAATCATATAAAATCAACCGTAAGTCCGTAGAAGTCGTGCCACCCGTCATTTCGAACGTAATTGAATTTTCTTTCAACTAAAAATGATTCCAAACCTTTATTCAAACTTTAAAATTTGGATGGTTTCTAAGTTCCATACTTTGTCCAAAGTATTGAGCGTCGGTTTGTCGTAAAACTTGTGTTTTACTCTTTTCTATTAAGTTGGACATCTCTTGGTGATATATCTTTGAAAATTGATATATTTACAAAGTGTTAAACTTAAATAAATTTTAAATGGGTCAAAGACTATTTTCAAATAAAATCAAGCTATGAATACTTTGTTGTATCTAACACTCAAAACATGGACGAATGCTTTTATGCGTTAAGCTAATTGTTTGTGTGTGTTTCCTTGTGTGTTATTATTATATGTAGACATTATTAAGTGTTCCTTGCTATTTGTAGTAGTATTTCTTATATGTCTAGTCTCTTGTGCCTTGCTTGGTATTTGTTAGTATCTAGTTTTTCCTAATTAGGATGTATGCTAGATTTCTTGCATCTTAGTTGCAACATTATGTGTGCATTGCATATAGGATTAACATCTCTTGGTTTACAAGTGTTACATAAACATCTTGTACACCTCGGCATGTTCTTTAACACTTTTAGGTTTGAAAGCTTTGGGAGCTTGTCAAATCTATTGATTTAGGTCGTCTTACTCGATCATTGTGTTATTAGTTCAAGTAGATAAATGTCTCACTATAAAACAAGACACACCCTTTGAAAATCTTAGCTATTTTCTCTTAAAATAGTGTTTGTGGGAATCAAGAAAGATTTCGATTAAAATATCAATGCATTATTCAAACTATGATTGGTATCATTATCGAATCTAATTGACATGTTTTTTAGTGTAGACATGAATGTGATTTATTAATAATATACATCGGATCATAACTCACACTTGTGTTGATGGTGTTATATTGAATCTACTTGTTCAAATTGTTAGACATTTTTTTGTTTAATAATTACTTATAATGCACAATAGAGTCGGTTTTATAACTTGGATGTTTCATCCGAAATACTCAAGTAATTTACATTGCTATGCAAATTATAAATGTGTCATTTCTGAAAGACCAATCAAGAGTGTTCCTTTTGTTTGTGTAAACTTTGTTTATACACTTCAAAGTTATTGGCCTCAAGTTCTATTAAGGTAATTAACCTTAACTAGACTTGTTTGACAAGATATGCAATGGTGCATTCTTAACCCTCATTAGATCATGCATTGTGTTGCCATGCAAGTTTCATCCTTGCTAAACTTTATTAGGCAAATGTTGGAATTACATTTTGTCTAACTTGAGAATGACTACTAGAGAATTTATGCACTAGGATATTAATTTGACCTAACGGTTGAATTACTTCCATGTGGGAAGTTGAGTTGGCGTATAACTCGTAAAAATGGTCGTGTTTAGCCTTAATTGAGCACCTCTAGTGATAGTCTCATACTCATTCTCTAAATTGGCTAAATGGCTCTTCCTATATATAACTAATGATAGTTTACTTTGATGAACTTTGTATGTCATTAGGAGTCTTTTTCTTTTGTAGCCATTAGGTTTTTCTTAGCTTTCCTCTTACGTGTTAATTGAACATATGTGTCTTTCCTTTGTGTGTGTTCTAGTTTTTATTGCTCTTAAGCATGACTTTATGATAAGTTAGACTAGAACATTAGGATTTGCTGAATTGGAAAATCCTCCTTCACCACCTAAACCTAGCCTCTGTAGGCGGTTCTTTAAATAGACCGCAACTCCATATCAATATGGAACCGCCGGTGGAGATAAAGAACCGCGTGCAGAAGCTCTCAAATTCGGGTTTTCTGAAACTTCCCAATTTTTCCAACACCCTTTGGAATCTTTGTTTCAAACCTTTGAACACTCTCAAAATACCTTGGGCTTTCCCTTTTTAACCCTTTACTAGTTTGGATCATCCCCTCACCCTTTTAAACCCACCTTGTTAGCCATATTCTTCACACCTCAAACCATTCATCCTTACCCCTTAAACCACCCATTACTACCATGTTCTACAAGAACCTCCAATTCACCCAAAACCTCCTCTTCAAAGAGGCACCTAAAATTTAAGATTAAGTTACCCAAACTTAACTCTTCACCCTTTCACACACCCAAGAATGATATTGTTCCAATTCTCATCTCTTAATCACCCTCACCACCTCTTGCTCCATGCAAGACTACCTCAACCCATGGTACCAACCATTCTCATGGTTCTACCTCCTCTTCATTCCAATCTAGAATGAATGAGCTAACCTCACCCTTCACTCCAAGTACTCTCTTGGATGTGACTACCCAACCTCAACCCATCCAAAGCATTACTATTGTGAATGACTTTGTTGAACCCTTGGTGACTTCACCTTTCACCCCACCAAATTCTGCCACCACCCTTGTCTTTCATTTAAGCATGTGGATTGCTTATTGCTAAGACATCTTATTTAAGCAAATCTTAGGTTTCTAGTGTAACTAAGATTAAAATTATGCTTAAGTTTTAGGTTGTTTCTTATACATCTTTGTATGATCTTTATTCTCTTGTATTTCCTTTCATGTTTTTCAACATGATTTTTCTTAGAGTCTTGGATCTTCTTGTTATTATGTTTCTTTCTTTTCTCTTATTTTGAGTCCTTTTCCTAAACTAATAAGAATTAGGAATCTTCTTGGAGATTTACATTACATGTACCTTGATTTGTGATATCTAGATAGATGACTTGTGTGACAACCCTAGGTTTTGGATTTGTCACTTGGTCTTACTTTTAAGTTATTTTATGTGTGCTTACTTGAATTGTGTGTTTACGTGTTTATTTTGTTTGAACGAGGTTGGTGTGGTTATTATTTATGAGTATAGGAGTACTCATAAGTAAATCGAGGAACGGTTATTTCATGTTCATGAGCTCACAGTTAGTGACTATGAAATGAAATGGTGATATTTTGGTGTTTACGTATACGTATAAGTATTATCGTAATACTGTATTTTTTAGGATTTACGATTTAGCATTTAGAGGTCTCGGATGAGGTAATTATCCATATGAATATTTTTCGGGATGGTTTTAAGTCATTTAGGACTTAGTTATAAAGTTTATTTCAAAATTTGAATTTTTTTTTAAAAGTGTATATTTTACGACTTTTACGATAATCGCGTAAAAACTGACTAGTTTTACGGTTTTGAGGTTTTGGAGGCTTTAGGAGCTGAAATAAATTAAGGAAAATTAAGGTAATATTATTAATACATATATTAATAATAAAAAGGAAAAAAAAACGAATTTTAAGGATGCATAGTCGGTTTTGGACGCAGAAAAGAAGGGAAAAAGGGAAAAAGAGGGAAAAAAGGAAAGTGGGCTTATTTTTGGACTAGGATTTTATGTACACCCTATATATTGTTTTTAATAACAATCAAAATTCACTATTATTCCCTGGATATTAAAAAAATTCGTGGGTTTTCATGAGGGTTTTTAGGGTTCTTCATAATTTTGGGGGTTTTCATAAATCAAAGGTAAACCTTCATAACCCTTTTTAATTTAATTGTTTGTGTTTAATTAATCATTCTGTAGAATATTGATAATCAATGAATCTATGAAGGGGTTTGTTAATTTCTAGAGAGAGAAAGTTAGAGAGAGAAAGTGAGAGAAACTATGTGAATTTTATTAAGTGGAAATTAAGAAATGATAACAACCAACCCCTTTCCTTAGTGGAAAGGGGTATTTATAGTTCCAAGTCATAAGTGGACTTGGGCCGGTCCATGACAAGCCCATGGACCGGTTCTTACTTAAGTTAATAAGCAAATAACAACTAATTACTAACTACGAGCTATTACAACATAAATCATATTGTGGAGCGACCGATACTTCTAATATACGTTAAAACGTAATTCTAACAATCTCCCCCTAAGGGAGGTCACTCCACGTTACAAAGTTCTAAACCTAGCATACTATACTAAGTCTTCGTTCTTTAGCTCGTAGTCTTTTCTTCTTTTCTTTCTTTTGTTGTGAATATGTTGATTTGATCTTTTTGGCTTTGACTTGAGAGCATTGTTCTTTGGCCTTTCACGTGCGATCTTTGCCTTTCTTGTAAACTTTGCCTCCTCGTGACTTCATGTTCCACACACTTACGTCTTTTTGTTGGATTCTTGAAAGCTTCAGAGTTTGATACAGCGGAAGACTTCATCTTGTACTTTCTTGAATTTTTGTTGCAAAAGACATAAGCATGTGGGAACGACTTTTTCAGGTACACCGCAACACCACCGTCTTCACTGGTACTCAGCAACCCCACCGTCTTCAACAGGTACTCAGCAACGCCACCGTCTTTAGCAGGTACACAACAACGACACAAATAAAATGGCTTTGAACATTTTATTCTAATTCGGTAGCATTTTACCTCCGGTCGGTGAAGACCGTTGGACGATATTAGATATCGTACCCGTGACGGATAGTTTCAATTAAGTAACTTCCTGACAGGATTTCGCGGGTAAACCCGTTCTCTTTACTCGACCGTCCAAAGCTGACTGCGAACATAAAGAGTGAATCACTTGGATAAATTATCCTTGTGATTAAAAGCCGTCAATTCATGAAACCTGGAACAAGTGAATTTCAATTAAGATTTTCACCATCGTTGCTTTCCAGTTGTCACGAGCTCGATTCATAAAGAATCTTGCACGTTACCTACCAAGTGCTGTTTGATGTTGACACTAGAAGGATTTCCACTCGTCACTGTGGTCAATAAAGAGTCACTCTGAGTGTTCTGGCAAGATCATATGATAATGCGAAGAGGCCTGTAACGAGTTTAAGTTCAATTAAGAATTAAACAACTGTTACCTTCCAGTTTTTCACAAGATTGGTTCTAAAAGAACCGCACGTGTAACCTACCATGAGCTTGTTTGATGTTGGCTCAAGCAGGATTTCCATCTTCATTGTAATACTTACGTATTACTCGGATGTTCTGGCAATATTACAGGAATATTGCGTAGGACTCATGAAAATCTCTTACTTTTCACAGTGTGTGAGAAAGCAAGGAATAAATGGAAAGTGTCCTAATGAGACTTTTGATGATCTCTTGGCTCTAGACTCGATTGTGCGTTTTGATTTAGTGAGCGATGGCTGGAGAGGAGTGCCACCTTTTCAATACCAGTTTATTCGGAGTGAATAAACCAATAGATAACGTGTTGATCTCCGTGTGATTAAAACAAATACCTTTTGAGAGATATTTGAGTTAGCTGGGGAAGGGTTGTGCATTGCATCACTGGGTCCATGATGTCTTTCTTCAATACCGAGAATCATTAGCAAAAATGACCTCAATAGCATATGTATTCACCCGGTTTCTGCCTAAAGTTGTAAGGAGGGCTTCTTTCTTTACACCCTTTATCTTTACATTTCTTTTTCATTCTTCAACCCCTTCAATGCTTACCAATACGTCATCACTAGCACCTTGTTGTGATTGTTCCAGTGCTAGCTTAAGTACTTGGTCGGCATTCAGCTACGTTCACATTCTTTCTCCATCTTTCCTAGGACTTCTAATTCTAACTACGGAATTGTCCTTGGGAAGATTCCATCGGCTCTGATGAATCATTGGACTAAACCTATTCCTACCACCCTTTTGTCACCACATCCGTCGTGAATTAAGCGTGTTTTGGGAAGGAATTGCCACCATGAAAAATCATTGAAAATCACCTAAGGTACTTGTGATATTAAAATCAAAAGTGTTGTACCTTAGGTGTTTTGATCATCAAAAACGCTCCCCCTTAACACGTGCTTAACACATATTAAGTTGGATTATCATTAAGTCTTTTTCATCTTTTAGCCAAGTATCACTTACGTCTCCTTAATCCCATTTTCTCCCCTTATCCAAAATGTTAACCATTAATATTTGGGATATTGAATGGATTAACCGGTCTTTGGGTAAAAATGAAATTGATGTTTGGCCATAGAACAAGTTATTGCTCCCCCTTAAGTTAATAAGGGATAGTTGTAGTGCTTTGGTATGACATATTTTGAAAGATTTAGAATCTCGTGAGAAATTCTTGAAAAATTATCATACCTTATCACTACAACAAGCCATTCAAGCACATTATTCACAAATATACATATTCACAATTGAAAACCAATATAAAGTGACCTGAGATGTACGACCCATCAGATGGATCGTTACAGTAGCTTGTGGTGCACTAAATACGGTCTTCCACCCACGAATCTTTCCAAGCTCCTCATCAATCTACGTTCACGGAGCTTTTGATCGATCTTTTTGATCACATACTTTGCCATCTGCCGGTAACCCGGATGCCAATCCTCCGTCATCTCTGGCAAAGTTCCACCCGAGTTCAGATGCTCCAACTTATCTCTGACTTGTATAAGAGTCCCATCGCTATACTTGTGGAGCTCCCCCACCCTCATAAACTTCATCAAACCTCGACTGTTCAAGTAGAAAATGCCAGAATTCGGGACAGAAATGCCGGTGTAGGGACATCTTTCTACATGTTGAGGTAGCACTTGATTCACAGGGCGAGTTAAATTGAGCTTCCTCTGATAGCTTTCGACTCCCAACTGAAGATCCTCAACTCGTGACTTGATGACAACGCTTCGTGTGAACATACGAAGTGCTGTATTCAAAGCAATCAGGTCTTCACGAGGAATGTGTGTAAGTTGATCTCTGGTCATTAGAAGCAGCATGTCCTCGATATCCTCAAGGCGAATGATGGAAAAGTCTCCTTGCTGGATTTTGTATTCCCTGTCATCCTCCCTTTTCAAACGAATCTCCGTCACATGATAGTAGCCGTTCTTGGCTTCAGTTTTCATTCCTAAGATGCTGGAGATACGGATGTCAGATCGAACATTGCTTCCAGAATTGACCAAGCAGCAACCCCTGTACGCCCTTCGGACTCTTTCGTCCCAATGAGATGCACCTATGACAGCATACATATCATAATTACGATTCATTTTAGGGACCCAGAGTCGATTTACCTTTTCCTCGATATAGGGTATTGTCCCCCAGTTGGCAGCTTTCAGCAATGTCAGGGAGGTTGCGTACTTTGATGATCCCTTCAGTAGATACTCAAGATCGTTGGTGACGAAGAAGTCAAGAGCAATCTGATTATCTTGAGCAGGATCCATTGGAGGTGGAGCTCTTTCTGATTCATGAAGTCCTGGCCTTTGAACGGTTTTCAAAGCCTTTATGATCTCATCGGCATAGTACTCGAACTCCATTCGGGGTAATCGGGTTTTGGCACGCAGTCTCTTATCTTTCATCGCTTTCTTGACCAAGGATGGAGTAACCGAAGTCTTATACTCATGAGCAAGAAATGCACATAAGTCAATCGGACTTCGGATACGCAGATACAGCACATCTCTGTCAGCATCTGTGATCGGATCAAATTGTGCTGCTGCCGTGATCCAAGCTTGTGGTGGTGCAGACTCGTCTATCTCCAACGTGTCTTCCCAGGCACGAATGCTTGGTTCAGGAACCGTAGATTGTTGAACCTGTTGTTGAGGAGTGGAAGTGCGAACATCTACTGGTTCAGTTTCAGGCATTTCGGTAGTGTCCTGAACTGGGGAGTGTTGTGCAGCTTCGGGTTCTGTCACTGATTCTGCAATCACAGGAGGAACAACAGCAGAACTAATGGGGTTAGTTGTAACAGGTAAAGATACAGCGATAGAGATACCGGGAGCCAAAGACGCTGTAGTGGCATTCACATCGTGGCGCCACTTAGTTCGTCTTGATTCCGAGGATGTCGATTTGTCCTTCTGTGCTGCATCTTTTGTGGACTTGGTTCCAGTCTTTGTAGCAGTCTTCTTGGAGCTGGTAACCTTGTCTCCCTTTGGTTGTTCACCCCCATCATCATCCTGATTGTCATCCCCGTTACTACCCCTTGCACTCTCCTGATTCTCATCACCACCATCATCGCCATCATCATCCTCATCATCCTCATCATCGTCATCATCCTCATCATCATCATCACCACCCTCGTCATCGTCTTTCTCCTTTTCACCTTCTTCTTCTTCTTCTTCCTCTTCTTCACCCGTACCCTCTTCTTCACTCTCTTCCCTTTCTTCCTCAGGTAAGATGTGATATGGTACCACACTTCCAAACATTTTGAATAATCTATCATCCTCCATGATAGCATCATTCAGGGATTTATATAGAGCCCGTTGAATCCTCGACTTGTTATACGACCCAAGTTCCACCATTCGAGCCTTAAGGATCTTCTTCAATTCAAAATCCGTCAGGTCATAAGCAATCTTATAGGCGGCTTCTGAAGGGTTGGATGATTTGACCATCAAGTTGTCAGCAGCAAGTGTCTTCAACTCGTCACGAAGCTTAGGCATTAAGGATTCCACGGATTCTTGCACTCTTTCTTTCACAGATGCTTCAAGTGCTTCTTTTTGTTCCTTATATTTATCCCTCATTGCTTGAAGTCTGGTAATGCGTGCAGCATGCTTATCAGCCTCAGCCTGCTTAACTCGAGCAAGTTCCTCTGCATGAGCTTTACGTGTAGCTTCCATGTCTGCAGAGAACTTGGCAATCAACTCTTCTTGAGCTTTCTGAGATACTTCTTCCCTTTGAGCTCGTCTTTGCAACTCTTGGCGAAGTTCATCCATTTCGCGTTTGTGATTGTCAAGCATTTCGGCCATCACTAATGCAGCCATTGCAGATGTTGCAGAGCTGCTCTGGGTTGACTGAATAGGCTCGGTTTTTACTGCTGTACTAAGTATGGGGATTGTGGGTGGTGGAAGAAATGGTGTGGAAGCCGGTCGGGTTGGTCGGGTTGTTAAGGGTTGGATTGGTGGTGGTAGAGTTGCCAAAGGTTGAGTTGTCACCATGATCGTAGGAGCAACAGGTTCTTTTTCGACACTTGTTGAAATAGGGATTGATGGCTCCTTCGATGTGGAATAGTTTTCAGGTGACCCAAATTCATCAACATCATGCGGTTCCTCGTACTCATCCTCGATATCTACCCTCGCACCTGAACCACTACCGCCTGTATCTTTCCTACTCCTTTTAATAGCAATCTTCATCATTTGTTGCTCGGATTTGTCAAGAGTAGGATCAACAACATCTTCTTCGTCACGTAGACGCATCAAGTCCTTACCCTTTCCCTTCTTACCCTCTGACTTCTTCTTCTTGGGTTCGGGTTCAGGTAACGCAGCTGGTTGTTTGCGTTTACCTTTACTCTTAACCGTTGTCGATGAGTCTTCTCCAGTTTGAAGGTTTGCTTTCAGCCTTTGGATTTCTAGCTGCAGTAGCTTGTAATCAGCAGAACCTTTGATTTTGTCTGACAGAAGGTAATCAGGAACAGGACCCGGAATCACACCAGTAGACGGTCCTTCATGCCTCAGATCTACAGTATCATCAGCTTCTTCAGTGTGATAGCGACCTCCTGCACGCCTATCAATAGTAGCATCAAGCTTCATAAAGTAATTTATGATGAGCTTAATAAACCGAGGATAAGGAAAGAAGTTTGTCTTCAGCTTCTTGTTGTGGAAGAGTTGAAAGGTGAATTCTTCCCATATTAACAAAGCATAATCTGAATTCGCAGCTTTGTACATGCCATAGAAGAGGTTCATTATCGGACTTCGCAAAGCATCATGTCCACTCGTTTTTGGTGTAAGGCATTTACTGAGAATACCCATTAAAGCTCTCCAGGGTTGTCCTACCTTAGCAGTAGTAAACTCAGATGCAACTCGTATTTCCGGACATCCAAGTGCGTCAAATAACTCCGCGAGTTCATCTTTAGTAGGATCCCTTGAGAAAGACATGCCCTTGGGTGTATCCCGTATACCAAGCATCTTACGGAAGTCTGAAACGGTGAGTGTCTGCTGCTTGTTGTCGATGGTGAAGGTGATCTTGTTCGAAGTGAAATCCTTGGTTGCCCAAAATTCAAACATATACTCATAAGGCACCGAGGCTGTACTCCTAAGGGCGTTCTTAAAGTGAGAGTTATCAAGAATGGCTATGGCGACCTTAAAACCATGGTGAGTGGATTTAGAAACTTGCTTTAGCCTATAGTTGTTGGGTATAAACTTAAGGGTTCGAGCTTTAGCAATATCGGCTTCCCTAGATTCTTGGATAGCTTGTACTGTTGGATTAGTCATTTTATCTGCTTAAGATAAGACATGAAAGGTTGATGCATAAAAACAGATAGATATATATCATTCTTACTTCTAAGCATAACACATTTCATAAGATAAAACAACAAGTACATAGATAGCATGCAAACAATAACAATCAAACAACTCATCCGGAACTTTTCCTCATTCGGAACCTTTTCATCCGGAACATTCTTCATTCGGAACTTCTTCTCATTCGGAACTTCTTCATCCGGAAGTTCTTCGTTCGGAACTTCCTTCATCCGGAAGTTCTTCATTCGGAACTTCCTTCATCCGGAAGTTCTTCATTCGGAACTTCCTTCATCCGGAAGTTCTTCATCCGGAACTTCCTTCATCCGGAACATTCCTTCATTCGGAACTTCCTTCATTCGGAAGTTCTTCATTCGGAACTTCCTTCATCCGGAAGTTCTTCATTCGGAACTTCCTTCATTCGGAACTTCCTTATTCGGAAGTTCCTTCATTCGGAACTTCTTCATTCGGAACTTCCTTCATTCGGAAGTTCTTCATTCGGAACTTCCTTCATTCGGAACTTCCTCATTCGGAACTTCCTTCATTCGGAACTTCCTCATTCGGAACTTCCTCATTCGGAACTTCCTCATTCGGAACTTCCTTATTCGGAAGTTTTTCAGAAGAAATCCTTCATTCGGAAGTTTGTATCCAGTGTTCATTCGGAACTTTTCAAACGAAGCTTATGATGAATAATCTAAGTGCGTTTGTGAGTTTCTAAGGCAATCTAAAGCAATTTAATCATCATTTAACCTATTCCGAGCAAAACCCACCATAAATCCCTTATCAATTAACCCTAATTAAGGCAAAACCCTAAATCTGATAATTGTTAATTATCTTGAATCAATTAAGGGGATATAGATGGCGATTTAAACGAATTCATAAGTTAAAATATGATGTTAATTACCTTATGTAGTGAATGAATCAGGAAGGAATGATCAGACAAGATGATTTGAAGAGTTTGTGTGTGAGTAAACAACAATGGCGGCCAGTATGAACTAGAAACAGTGAAAGTGAATAGTAGTGAGAGGCGGGTTGATTTGTTTTGACTTAGGTCAAATTTTGCCTAGTTTCATTAAATACTAACTTTAGTCCCTCCAATTTCACTCCCTATCCTTTTTGTTTCTAACTTTTTTAATTCACTTAAACCTTGTTTAACTTACACACAATCTTAGTAAACGCATCCTATAGCATATCCTCAAAATCTAAAAGCCATGCCTATCACTTAGAACGAACACAAGTCGTTTTCTAAAGCAAAACCACTCAATTACCATGAAGCCCTTAATTTTCACAATCACTTTTGAAGATCAATTTTAATGACGAAGATGATTTTACTATTTTCTCCCCCTTAAACGATGACCCGTTTTCTATTTAAAGAGCTGTAGTCATTGTTTAAAGAGTCAAATAGTGATGAAAGCATTTCCAATTTATCTCTTGAAAAATTTTGATTCGTGGTTTTAATAAGATTTCTCTTATTTTAACAAATTTATGCACTGAGACGTACACAAATTCGTGTCAGACCAAGTTATAAAGTAAACTTGATCCCTTTGCATGATTTGGCTTGTAAATCACGCCCGAGAAAATTAATTCCCGTTCTGAGCCAACGTTTTCCAAGGAAATACGTGACTTTAATATGAAAACCGGGTTGCAGTCTGAAATAACTACAAGCCATAATGGGCATGTTTTTAAAAATGTACAACTTTTATACGGACTCTATTTATGGCACCGTGTCAATATTGATCGACATTTCTAAGGCCGTAAATATTACCGTACTAAAAGACATGCCCGTTTTAAACAAAAAATATTTTTGGTTTTTCTTGATTTTATAATTTTTATGGTTTTTCTAGGTTTTATATTTTTTTATGGTTTTTCTTGGTTTTATATTTTTTATGGTTTTTCTTGGTTTTATATTTTTGTATTTTCTTTTGTGGTTTATATATTTACTATAATATACATGATCACAACCAAAGGATACTCTAAATAGTTTACCACGACTATTCAGCTGATTCTTCTGCCAACTCTTTGAGAGTCGCTGGAGTGAATGATTTCATACCAAGCTTGTCGATCAAAAACTCGATTCGTCCTCGATCTAAGGCTTTGGTGAACATATCCGCCAGCTGATACTCAGTAGTGACAAAATACAGCTCGATCACTCCGTTCTCCACCTGCTCCTTAATGAAATGGTAGCGAATGTCTATGTGCTTGGCCCGGGAGTGTTGAACATAGTTGCAGCAAAGGGCAATGGCGCTCTTGTTGTCACAGTACATCGGGATTTTGTTAAATCCAAGACCGTAGTCAGTTAATTGTGATCTCATCCAAAGGACTTGAGCACAACAACCGGACATGGCGATGTATTCAGCCTCCGTGCTTGATATTGCAGCGCTTTTCTAACTTTTTGAAGACCAACTGATCAATCTATCTCCAAGGAGTTGCACAGATCCAGAAGTGCTACGCCTCGTATCTTGACATCCAGCATGATCGGCATCTGCGTATGATATTAAAGCAATCGAGGAATCTTTCGGATACCATAGACCACGATGAAGTGTTCCTTTTAGATACCGAAAGATCCTTTTAACTACATGTAAGTGCTTTTCGGTAGGCCGAGCCTGATACCGGGCACACATGCATACAGCAAATTGCAAATCAGGCCTGCTAGCAGTCAGATAGAGAAGGGTGCCAATCATTCCACGGTAAAGTTTCGGATCGACAATAATCCCATCCCTATCTTCATCTAACTTGGTTTTCTCAACCATTGGAGTGTCTACGGGGTCACAATTCTCAAAATTATATTTCTTAAGAGATTCTAGAGCATATTTGGATTGATTTATAAAGATGCCTCTGGGATTCTGAGAAATCTGTAATCCTAAGAAAAATGAAATTTTTCCCATCATCGACATCTGAAAGCGTGTGGACATTATCTTCTCAAATTGTTTAGACAATTCTATGTTAGTGGCAGCAAAAATTATATCATCAACATAAATTTGTACCAGAAGCATATCGTTGCCGTCCTTGAGAGTGAATAGAGTAGGGTCCACTTTGCCTTTGGAAAAGCCTTCCGACATGAGATATGTTGACAGGAGATCATACCACGCGCGTGGAGCTTGTTTCAACCCATATAGAGCCTTCTTAAGCTTGTACACATGGTTAGGAGACTCCGTACTCACGAACCCATCCGGTTGACTAACATAAACCTCTTCCCTTAGTTCACCGTTCAAAAATGCCGTCTTCACATCCATTTGATAGACGATCATGTTCATATGAGCAGCAAACGCAAGGAATAGTCTAATCGCCTCCAATCTAGCCACAGGAGCAAAAGATTCCTCAAAGTCTATACCCAAGGCTTGTTTATATCCTCTAGCGACCAATCTTGCTTTATTCTTCAAGACCGAACCCATCTCATCAAGTTTAACCTTATAAACCCATAACAAAGTAAGGATGTTAACCTTGTCAGGGCGAGGAACCAATTCCCATACTTCAAGTCGTTTGAATTCATTGAGTTCCTCCTGCATAGCTTCGATCCAAGATGATTGGGTCATAGCCTGCTGCCAATTTTTGGGTTCAACTTCAGAGAGAAATGCATCAAAGTAACAATATAGTGCACTCTCTTGTAGTTGATGGCGTGTAGAGACTGGTCGATCTAGATCTCCAATAACATTCCTAATTGGGTGATCTTTTGTCCATTTAGTGCTATGGTTTTCAATCCTAGGTGGTCTGGAGTGAACAATAGATGGAGCTTCTTCTGAGGTAGACGCGGCTGAAGGGTTTTCAGGGATCGCTACACCAAAGAAAGGAAGCTCTTGCAAGTGAGCATATTCCAAGTCGTGATCAGTAGTATCCTCTTCTACATCATTAGGCACAAGTAGGGGTGATGATTCAGGTGTAGTTTGTGAATCACTTGGTGAAGGTGCATCAGGTTCAATGTGAATTGTAGATGCATTAGATAAAGGTTCATTAACTTGAGCAACCACTTCAGGTATTGGAGCAATTACTACAGGTACTGGAACTTCATCAGTCGGGGGATCGAAGAATTCATCAAACAACGGTTGAAACAGTTTATCCCACTCGGGCCTTGATGGTGGTAAAAATGAAGTAGAAGTAGGATTGTTGGGAACTAATCCGGAACTTATAGCACCGGGTCCCATCTCATGAAGCGCGGGTTCAGAGCTGTGTTGCTCAGAAGCCATCGCTGTCAGCTCGTCGAAATCAGCGTCCATAGTTTCTACAATCTTGCCAAGACGACGGTTATAGATTCGGTATGCTCTTTTGGACGGTGAGTAACCAATGAAAATACCTATATCGGCTTTTGGTTGAAGCTTACCCAAGTTCTCACTATTGATGTTTGGATAACACAGAGCACCAAACACATGGAAAAATGAAACATCGGGTTTGCGGTCATGTAGAAGCTCATAAGGGGTTTTTCCATGGCGTTTCCGAATGATAGAACGGTTTTGGGTAAAACATGCAGTAGAAATAGCCTCTGCCCACAAGAACAATGGAGCGTTCGCATAAATAAGCATGGTCCTAGCAGCTTCCATAAGTGTACGATTCCGTCTTTCAACGACACCGTTTTGTTGTGGAGTGCGTGCAGCGGATGTTTCATGTGATATACCAACTCCTTCATAATAATCACGAAGAGTCTGGTTGACGAACTCTGTACCATTGTCTGTACGGATACGGCGGACAGTGGTATTCAAACGTACCTGGATGAACTTCAGAAAAGTAATGATAGCCTTCGGTGCTTCATCCTTTGTACGTAAAAATCTCACCCATGTAAACCTTGAGAAATCATCCACAATTACCAGAATGAATTTCTTACCGCTCACACTTTCAGTTCTCATCGGCCCACAAAGATCCATATGCAAAAGATGAAGTTTTTCTTGATTGGTGTCTTCAGCTTTGGGCTTGTAAGATTTCTTGGTACTTTTCCCCCTTGAACACGCGGAACATAAATGGTCCTTGTGAAATTTAAGCTTAGGAAGACCACGAACTAACTCGTTTTTAGCCAGATGATTAATAGCATCAAAATTAAGATGAGATAATCTGCGATGCCATAACCATGACTTGGTCTTAGAAGCTTTAGAGAGAAGACATACTGGAGAAGCGGCCATCATGTCTTGTAAGGACAAGGTATATAGATTTGCACCACGAGATCCCTTCAACAAATCTTTTCCTTCCAAGTTGCGGATGAAACAAGTGTGTTGTCGAAAAGCCACCTCAAGGTTGGAATCACAAAACTGTCCTACTGAGAATAAGTTGTGACCAAGACCTTCTACATAGTAAACCCTAGAAATCGTCACGTTTCCAATCTGATATTCACCATACCCCATAATCTTTGCTATATGATCATTCCCAAATTTAACCGTACCAAGAAACTTGCTGACGAAATTTCGGAGCATCGAGCGATTTCTGGTCATATGTTTTGAACAACCGGAGTCCAAATACCACAGGATGATTTGGACCACCTGAAAATATCACCACACAAAGACAATGTAGAGGTATCGGAATCTGAGTGTTCCTTGTTATTAGCAGGTACAGATTTAATAATCTTAGATTTGCTAACTCTAGGTTTCTTAGATTTCCTAGCCTTTTTCTTCTTAATTGGTGGTGTAGATTCTAATTGGCTCAAATCCTGAGGTATTTCTACACTGATAGGCACTATAGTGGGGGCTGACCTAATTAAAGGGCGATGTTTCCTTACTTGAGTGCAAGTGTTCCTAACTAAAGGACGCTCAGACCTAACCTCAATAGATGCATTCCTAGTTAAAGGACACATTTTACCATCGAGAGTAAAGGTCCTACCAGTGGGACGCCATTGCCAGCCAACTTGGGCACGAGTTCTACCCGTTGGCTTCCATTCAAGACCATTCTTAATAGCATTCATTTCATTAACGTGATCAATCAGACACAAATCATGACGCTGGGAAAACATACATTCATTACAATTCCAACAATTTAAATCAGAATTCACGAATGGTTTAAGCTGCTGCACAGGCGCAGAGCTTTTAGTCTTAACATGATTCATTTTATTTAAAACTGAACTAGCATTCCTATTGTGGACTTCTACTTTCTTCTTTGTGGCACTACTAGTGGAGGGCTTGATCTTAGCTTTCTTGAGTGGCGATCCTTTAGCCTTAGTAGTCTCTTTTAATCCTGTAGAAGGCAAATTGGGAACATTAGCAGCAGATTTTAAAGGTGTCTTACTTGATTGTGCCAATGACGGTTTCGCTCCTGGAGTCTTATTAAATGGAGTGACAGCAATGGGCCTATTATTAAGTAGTGCAGAACCTGGTGTACCTATGTATTGTAAATAAGCCAAGCAATATTGAACTCGCTTAACATATTCATGAGCCGAATAATAGTCGCTACTTGAGGGATCTAAGGCATACAGATCGTCTAAAATATCCCTAAGAAGATCGACATGCTTAATGGCATTCTTCATATAATAATCATAGGTAAGCTGGTTTCTCTTATGAAGCGGATTCTTATAAAGCACTACTTTCTTGGTTGTTGGAGCACTAGTGGACGGTGTAGAGTCGGTAGCTAAGTTATCAACAACTTCTTGTCGGGTGAGAAGAAGTGTCTCCTTTAACTCAGCCAAAACCATATTTTTGTCTATGAGCAGGATGTTCAAGTCAGAGATTTCTTCGCATTTTTGGTTCAGTTGTTCAACATAATATTGTTGCTGTGCCGCATTAAAAGCGAAGCGTTCTTCTATTGAACCATAAAGAGCGGATAGTCCCTGCCTTGTCCGATCCATCTCCCCTAGAACAGTTGATAGTCTAATTTCTAAGACTTGGTTTTTAGACTCTGCGGCCTCTAGTTCCATTCTTAATGTTTCCTTTGATGATATCTCTCTCTTCAATCTCATGATTTCTTCCTCTAATGTCTTAACAATTGCAATCATCTTGTCACTTGTCTCAACACCGTTTTCACAAACATTTGATATCAAAAGATTTTCATTTTGATCTTGTTGTTTTAATTCTAAGGATATACAATGTTGTTCTAGTTGATTAAAGCGTTGAGAAAGTAAATTATAAGAATCTTGTAGCTTTAAAAACTCAGCGTTAGATTCGTGACAAGAATGACTATCTACCTCATTTACAGTTTCAGCAACATTTACAGAAATATCACAAACATCATCACAAATATCCTCACAAATATTCACAGCATCACAATTCATCATAGCGAATGTAAGCTCATTCGAATATTTAACATTTACAATAGTAAGCACATCACACGAGATTACTTCGGACAAGAATCGGTCATATTCGGTTGAAATCTTTTCCTTTTCAATTAGTTGCAGTTCGTAAGCGGTGTCCATTTCATAAAACACTTTTTGAACTTCACCAATTTCAAACTGAAGATTTTCCTTAAGAGATGCAAAACTTCTTTTTAGACTTTCGACAAACGGATTGATCTCAGTTTTAAACACCTCGTTCATGTGTTCGAAAGCCCATTCTCCGGCATTTAAGCCATTTGAAGTCGTACATTCCAAGATGACCTTGTCAAAGTTAGTAAAGTATCGGTTAATCTCTTGCAAGTTTAACCATACAGTGCTAACAGGTGGAAGATTCTTTGGAATTTCCTTAGGACCTTCCATGTTGACAAGTGTAGGAAATGTACTAGGGCTTTCTTCCTCTATCATGTAGGTTGGTGCTGTAATGAGATCCTTATCCATATGGAAGCGAACTCTAAAATCAGTTTTAGCAAGCTCCTTATTCATTTTAAAATAATCACAATCGGGATATTTTGCTGAATTGTATGACCGATCCTCATCAACTAGATCCTTTCTTGTTCGATCATTGGGAAAAACAATCGGGTCTAAAGCCAATCCTAATTGCGTTGCATTATAAAGTCTAGGACTATGTCTTAAAGCTTGTTTTGCATATCGTGGATTAGGGGGAAGGCCTTTTAGACGTGATAAGTTAAACTCTTTAAACGAAGCATCAAATAAGTGAACTAGTTGTGAAGCAGCGTATTGTCTTAAAAGCAAGTAGTCTAGACTTCTAATCTTATTAGTAGCATTAATCTCCATTTCAGTCTTCTTAGATTCGAGTAATTCAAAATCAGTTTGAAGTTTTTGAAAATTAGTGACTACTAACTCCTTTTCTTTAAGTTCACTAGACAGATTTGCTCTTAAGTTCTCGATTTCTTGCAAGTGACCCATTTGTTTGTTTCTAAAGTGATCATATTCGAGATTTGTGAGAACACTAGACGAAGGCACTAATTCCAAAGTTTGTACTTTCTCATTGCTTAAGGCAAGCTCATCAGACAAATTCTTATTCTTGGCTAAGGTTTCTAAGAGTGCAGCATTCATTTGGCTAAGTAATGTAGCAGGAACCATGACCAAATCTTGTTGAGCAGGAGTAGGCGTATGCGAACTGGGTCCTGGTTGTGATTCACTCAAAGTCTGGGAACTCACATTGATATTGCTATCATTGTTTGTCTCCTCATTTGAAAGACTCACCACCGAAGATTCATTCGAATCAGCACTCTCTTGCCCAACTTGATGTGGTTGAATACTAGCATCAGTGGCATTATCGGTGTTATTAATAAGTACCTCAGATTTCTTATCTGGCCCTAAGCTGGAAAAAGTTGCCATGAAAGCAGCCTTTGCAGTTTGAAAGTCATCACAGTCGGAATCATACGCATCAAGATCATCGGCTTGGTAAGCTGCATTCTGCGTAGTGACAACGTCTTGTTCAGCAATCCCTGGGTCAGCAAGAAATGCAAGCTCCTCTTCATCAAGTTCCCTTCCTTGCGCCTGAGCATTTACCAGATAGATCTTTTCTGCAAACCACTGTCCATCCCTTCTCCTCTTGGGTTTCTTACAATCCCTGGACATATGACCCTCTTCCTTGCAGTTATAGCATGTAATCATTCTCAACTTGCCCGTATTAGCCCGTGGAGGGTTGTTGACCATTGGAGCAGGAGCAGGATTGGCGGTGCGAACATTGGTTGATGTGGAAGGTCTCCCCTGATATGGTTGAATTGGCTGAACCATTACTCTGCCATTCTCAATTGTAGCTTGTTGGCGAGAATTGGATGAATTCCTCAACTGATTGTTGGTAGGAGCTGATCCTCTGAATCCTCGTTTGCTTAAAGTTCTTGTGAGATAAGCAGACATAGTAGTTAGCACTTCAACTGGGTCAGCTCCTTGTTGGAATACAGGAACTGGGACTTCCTCATCATCACAATATAGTGCTTGATCTGGATGAGCTGCATAATCAGTATAAGGAAGACTCATTTGATCAGGGTAGCTTGTTGGATATGCTGCATTCTCTTGATAAGAAGAATATGATGGCTGAGCATAATGTGCAACATTTGCTGGATGAGGTTGTGAAGCATACTGTGGTGAGGGTGCATTGAACCGATATTGTTGCTGATGTGAGGTGGGTGGTTGTGGTAGAATCGAGTATTGGGGAAAGGCTGGTGTCATGTAAGGTGATTGATGATAAGCTTGATGTCCCAAGATATAGGGTGTGTTGTTGTGAGACAAGCTTGGTTGATTCGCCATCAATGCTAAAGAATCTGGGTGCATACCACGAGGAGAACGGTGCATAATCACATGCTTCTCATGCTGCTGAAGGAAGGCATATATCTGATCCAAATTGCACTTATGCAGATCCCTGGTTAACTTGACATCAGTAATGTACTCACTCCATTCAGCTTGAGGTAGAGTATTCAAGAATTTGGTGTTAACCTGGAATGGTGCGATCACAAGATTGTATACATTCAGATCATTCATGAGTGTGGTAAATCTGAAGTAATAATCGTGAAGTGTTTCCCCTGGGTTGTAGGTGAATCTATCAAACAAATCATACAGCTGACACTCCCTTTCTTGTTTGGTGAGAGACGTGCCTTGTAGAAACACCTTAAGACGTTCCCATAGATCCTTTGCCACCGTATACTGACTCACCATCCTATAGATGTCATGGGGAAGAGCTTGGAGAATTGTTTGAAGAGCTTTTTCATCTGCATCTGCAACGAGTTGTTGAGCTGGAGTAAGTTCTTCAAATTCTCGTGGTCTAGTCACGTTATCAACCGTAATGGTACCATAGTCGAGTGGACCATTCAAAATCGATTTGACCATCAGCCTTCCGTATGTAGGTTTCCCCTTTAGATATTGCATCATTCGACCTTGCCATGCCTCAAACACCTCTTTAATAAGCATCGGTGGACGGCTATCAGTTCCCGTTATGATTGATATATCCGTAAGAGATGTCATCTGAGGCATTACTGAATTTGGATTCATTTTGTTTTTCTTCAAAGAAACAGAGATTATCGGTTGATCGAGCAGTGAAGTAAAGCTTGTGAATTGTGTTGTGTTTTTGTTGTATGAAACCAAGATTAAATCCTCTAAAAAATCGTCGAAAAAACAAGCAAAATAACCCTTGATTCGGAACTTTTTGTTGATTCGGAAGTTTGATTCGGAAGATTACCTTGATTCGGAACTTTGTGTTGATTCGGAAGATTACCTTGATTCGGAACTTTTGGTTGATTCGGAAGATTACCTTGATTCGGAACTTTTTGGATTGATTCGGAACTTCTTGGTTCGGAAGTTATTGATCCGGAACTTTGGCTTGATCCGGAACTTCTTGACTCGGAAGTTCTTGGTTCGGAACTTTAGCTTGATCCGGAACTTCTTGACTCGGAAGTTCTTGGTTCGGAACTTTAGCTTGATCCGGAACTTCTTGACTCGGAAGTTCTTGGTTCGGAAGTTTCTTGATCCGGAACTTCTTGGTTCGGAAGTTTCTTGATTCGGAACTTCTTGACTCGGAACTCCTTGATCCGGAACTTCTTGATCCGGAACTTTTGCTGAATGAACAGAAACTTCCTTGATGAACAGTCGAACCGTAAAAAAATGAGATTAAACCCCGATTTTGACCAAATAAGCCAAAAAGTTTTGTGCTTTCGACTAAAATAAGTAACAACTAATACTTATCCACTAATCCCAATCACAAAAACATCAAAAACACCAAGAATCAAGATGATTTTTCTTAAAGAACACTAATACAATCAAAAACTAAAAAACCACACAAATCACCACCTTAAATCACCCCATAGCTCTGATACCAAATGTAGAATATTGATAATCAATGAATCTATGAAGGGGTTTGTTAATTTCTAGAGAGAGAAAGTTAGAGAGAGAAAGTGAGAGAAACTATGTGAATTTTATTAAGTGGAAATTAAGAAATGATAACAACCAACCCCTTTCCTTAGTGGAAAGGGGTATTTATAGTTCCAAGTCATAAGTGGACTTGGGCCGGTCCATGACAAGCCCATGGACCGGTTCTTACTTAAGTTAATAAGCAAATAACAACTAATTACTAACTACGAGCTATTACAACATAAATCATATTGTGGAGCGACCGATACTTCTAATATACGTTAAAACGTATTTCTAACACATTCTTATGATGGATTAGGGTTAGGGTTTTTATAAAATCAGTAAAATAATGATGTGATAATCATAATATGATGATCATATAATCTAGGGCTTGTATTAGATGGGGTTATGGGTAATTAATTTGTTCAATTTTTTAAAACCCGTTTTTAAAAACTGGGCAGATTTTTGTGTCAATTGTTTTGATCATATCGGGAGTTCTTTAAACTCTTATTTTACGATCCAAGTACCCCTGGAAAGGTATTTGAAGTGGCTTTCCAATGCAAGAAACGAGAACTAAATTGGAGGTCGGGATGAGGGTCAAAAACAGGTTACAACAGTCGGAGGTCAAAACAGTTTTGAATTCAGCATGTTTTCTTTTTAAGTTTTGGGTTGTTTGGGGTGCTTAGGGTTGCATTGGGATCTTCTCACGAACGTGAGAGATGGTTTATATATTTTAGTAAGTATATTCACTTGAGCTAAGGTTGTGGTTTAGGGTAAGACCCCTTAATGGTAACAAACTTTTAGTACGTTTAAAATCAGCAAATCTGGAATGACAAAAGTAGATATATGTATATCGGGGCCTTAACAGTAGCTTTAAGGTTAGGGAAAGTGGGAGGTGTTAGCCAACATATCTAAGGGTATGAGTATTCTATTTACAGAAACCATGGGTATGTTTAAGTGGACGTTTGACTTAAAGTTTTGAGACTTAAAAACTGGGACTGTTTTGTGTAAAATATGAACGGGATAGTTATTAAACTTAACCAAGTTAAGGACTTTTAAGGAAGGGTAATGGGGTGATTAGAGCTTGTCAATGAGGTAAATATGTGGGAATAGGCTAGATGTCCATCATAGGTTAATGAGCCATCTTAGTGATTGGTTCGTGTATTAATTGCGTGTTTTTGGTTTGTTAGTTTGTTGCTAGTGCAAGGACTTGTGAAGAAGCTATCAGGTGAGTTTCATAGTCCCATGTTTACTATTGATTTTGACTTCCAGATGGGATGGAAGAGACACTGTGTTGAATTATTTTCTAAATTAATGTTGTGAATGTTTAAGGTTTGAGATGGACTTGTGTGTACATTAATGTGATTAACTGCTATGTGATTCTTGTTTGTGTGTGATCTGGATTGGAAAGGTACATAGGTGTATGGGTGCCTATGGGACCTATGGTTAATGATAAAGTGTGATGCCTTGGAAATTGTGATTGTTGTTAAGGCGTGATGCCTTGGAAATTATGGTTGTTGGTAAGGCGTGATGCCTTGGAAATTGTGATTGTTGGTAAGGCGTGATGCCTTGGAAATTGTGATTGTTGGTAAGGCGTGATGCCTTGGAAATTGTGA
This sequence comes from Glebionis coronaria, assembly GCA_025667525.1. NCBI lineage: Eukaryota > Viridiplantae > Streptophyta > Magnoliopsida > Asterales > Asteraceae > Glebionis > Glebionis coronaria. The sequence goes on along the minus strand of CM046877.1, from coordinate 600,611,402 downwards.
TTGTTGGTAAGGCGTGATGCCTTAGAAATTGTGATTGTGGGTAAGGCGTGATGCCTTGGAATTTTAATGATTGATTTAACTTGAATGCTAGTTGTTAGTACATGATTGTAGCGCATTGTCCATATGTTTATTGGTTTATGGTATTCACATCTTATGACTTGTCTTGTGTTGGATTCTAAACCTATGACTCTCACCAACTTTGTGTTGATGTGTTTTAGTGTCTCTTTCAGGTGATACTATGGTTAAGCATGAGAACATAAGTGGCTAGGATTGGAGAAGCTTAGGAATGCATATAGAAGGAGAATCCCCGTTTCCTTCTTAGTTTTATTTTTGTTTGTTCATTTTAATAAGTGATACTGTGGCACACATATGATTGTTTTGGTATGATATTTGTTGTCTTGGGTAAGAAGTAGGACTGTTACTTACTTACCTAGACCCCTTGCATTTGTTGAGATATTGTCATAACCTTCGTGTCACCATTTTTATGACATTTCTTATTTCATATAGTTATCTCCATAGACACGCCATGTTGTGATGATATCCATACGTTGCGCCCCATGTTCCGCCATGGTGGGGTGTGACAACTTGCTTGTATGCTACTTGCTTATATATCTTCTTGCTTATCCGTATGCTATATGCTTAATTGATTAGTTATTGAATGCATGCTTATTACAAAGGTTTTGTCTTTGTCAAGCAATTCTGATATAATATCTCTTAGATGTGTCTAACTCATGCATGTCCTTAAATGCTACGTGCTAACTTGTTTTATTTAGTTTTCTCTTTTTAAGTAATAATGTTTCTTGCATGCCATATGTGTTAATTGCGCACCTTCTCTACATTGGTTTATTGTAGACTTCATTAGGCTTTGCATGAATTATCATATGTGCTTACTTGATTATGTGTTTGATTTTGTACTAACTCTTCATGTCTTCTTGAGCTTCTTTTGAGTTTCTTCTCTCATTTTCTTTCGAGATTTCACTATCACCTTCTAAGGTATAGTATTCATGAAACAAGTTGTGAAGTTATCCTTAACTTCTTTGTTGAGTCTCTCTCAATTCATTTTAATCATGCTCTTCTAAGTCGAGTCTCTTTCTTCTAGTCTTTCTAAACTAAGTTGAGTCGAGCCTTACCCTTTCCTCATCATGTAATTGTTGTTTGAACATCCATAATGATTGAGAAGAGCTACGAAACTTTAAGCATGTAGTTTATCGTATGCTAAACACCATTTGGTGTCGACATTCATACGCATTTTTGCCTATAATGTCCAATATCCCGATTTTTCTTAAAGCGTCGATTTATCCGCATTTGGTTTTCCTTTATTTTTTTTGGTCAAAAATGTCTCCAGGTTGAGATATTTTTGTCCCTCTTTTTGAGAGTTGATTGCGGTTAAAATTTACAATTGGTATGGGTGATTCCATCAATTATACGTTTTTAACCCCTTGAGATGATATCTTCAAATTCTTGGATGTTTCTTTTCTACCTCTATTCCAACATTTTTGAATTGATTTCCTCAAAATCCTCTGCTTGTTTTTTCTTTGAGAGTTGATGGTTAAATCTTGAATTTTCTTGGGTGATTCCAAAAATTCTAAACTTTTTACCCTTTGACATATTATCATTACAATTGGTATGGATGTTTCTTTTCTATCTCTATTCCAACAATTGTGAATTGATCTTGTCACGATCCTCTCCTTTATTTATTTTTTTTGGTTGATAGCATCGCGTGCACACTTCTTTCTTTAATGCTTGTCATTGTTTGTGCAAACGACTTGTTTATCATCCTCTTTTTATATATGCTCTTGTCTACTAACCTTGTTTTATAGGACACTTCTAACCAATTTTTGTAGCTCGTCACTATTCTTGCTTTGTTGGTGTCTCAAGCAAGGGGGAGCTCATATCAAGGGGGAGCATTTGAAAGAGTTCAAGTCATTACATTTGCGATCATTCATCGAATATCTTGCTAGTAATGAATTTTGGAATCTTGAAGATAAGCATTTTATTATGCATGAAGTTAGTTAACCTATGGTGATTGAAGACTTCACTAGGATGACGCAAGCTCAATATCTTTGGATGATGGGTTTATGGTTTGGATTCTAGCCTCTCAACCGTCGACCACAAGTGATGATTAGCCTTTTGGATGCATGTTCTCTCGAAGTGACTATCACTTTGGACGTGTGCTCTCTCGACATTGATTCTTCTCTTCTTCAAGACGTTGACTACCTTTTTGATTCGACAAAAGGGGGAGAAGTAAGTGTAAACGAGTAACTTATGCATTTTAATATGTGTTGCGGTTTACTTGTTTGTCATCATCAAAAAGGGGGAGATTGTTAGTGCAAACATTACGATGTTTTGTCGATATAATCTCTTTGTGTTTTGTTGATGACAAACGTATAATTCGCAATAAATTATGTAAAATGTTAAGGTACTCGTAATCACTCAAGAATACATTTGTATACTTCTCTCGATACCTCCAAGACCGCATTCGGCATGAATCACTCAAGGTATGTACAAACATGTCATTAACCTAACTAAGTGATCAAGGATTAATATTTTCTTAAAACTCACATTTTAATCAAATGTGACAAAAGATTTTAATTAACTTTATTTTTAAGAAAATGTTTTATTAAAAAGAAAATGGAAATTTGAATTAGGCATATTCCATATGCCAAAGGAATATCCTTTGAGGGTATAAACTACCCCAGATGGCATATCCCAACTAAAGGACAAATTTGCACGGACTCCGACGCGGAGGTTCCTTAAAGGAACCCGCGGTTCCTTATTGATAAGGTACCGCGGGTAGAGATAAGGAACCGCCGGTGTTTTTGACCGTTGCAATGTTTTCCTTTAAATAGTGGATCATTTCCAGGTTTTCTTTTAACCCTTTTTGCACAGTTTCTTTCAAAAACCATCTTAGATCCTTGATTAGTTAGTTTTGATTAATCTTGTTTAAGATGTGATTCAATCTTCAATCTCCTCATCCCCTCAAGTGCAAAGAGAAGAACACTATCATTACCATGATGTGTTGGGTTCACTACATGATGAAGATCTTTCCTTCTATAGATCTAAGTTATGTTTTTAGTCTTCCTACTATGTATATGTAGAAGATCCAAGTGTTGGGTACACTTGGATGTGTTTGTAAGGGTAGAATATCCAAGTGATGGGTATCCTTGGATTAGGTGTTAGTTGTGTAGATCCAAGTGTGTTAATACTTGGATATAGTGTTAGAGTCATAGATCTAAGTGGTAAGTACTTAGATCTATATGGTTTATGTGTTTAGGCCATAAAATACAAGGTTTTTTACGTTGGGCCATAAAACATAACTAGGGTAAAGAGTTGTGTAGTTGTGAAGAGTTTTGAGTTCTCACTAAACTATAAAGTGATGTGTTTGTGTCTTGTGAGTTCTCACTATACTATAAAGTGATGTAGTTGTGTCTAGTGTGGTTCTCACTTAGCTTCAAAGTGAAGAGTCGTGAAGATTGGTTCTATCTTTCGATTAGAACTCGACATCTAGCCTTGTGTCGTAAAATGGTGAAGTGGGCGACGTTGTGTATATTGGTACTACCTAAGATTAGGACTCTACTTTTAGCTTAGAGTCGGGAATTGGATAAGCGACATTGTGTATGGTTTCTCCACCTTAAGGAGTTTGTTGACTAGTGAAGTAACTCTCGAGTAAGGTGTACTCAAGGAGTGGAGTCGGGCGAAGAGGAGCTTCGTGACCGAACCACTATAAATCATCGTGTCGGTACTTTACTTTACATTTATGTCTTTATTACTATAGATGTATTTATATGTTGTGTGTTGTGTGCATCTCATAATCTAAACATCTAAGTTGCGGAAAAGCTAAGGCTTAGTACGTGTGTCCTTCGTGTTTAGATTATGGTCAAGTGTACATCACTTAGTCTAAACATCCTAGTTGCGGAAAATCTTATGCTTAGTACGTGTGTGCTTAGTGTTTAGACTATTGCTTGATGTACTCTTGATTTGATGTGTTTGTGTGTTTACTTACTTGTAGTATTTATCTTTCAATCAAATACATCTCATATCTAGTCAAGCTTGATTGAGAATTTGATACAAAGGATTGTTGATGTTTAACATGTAACAAACGGCATCGTCCACTGTCGGCGGTTCCATAAGTGGACCAGCGGTTCTTTATTGATAAGGAACCGCGGGTAGACATAAGGAACCGCGCATAGTGGATTAACCCGAAATGTTTTGAAAACTAACTAGAAACTATTCAACCCCCCTTCTAGTTTCTACACTTTACATGTTGGGCCCAAATGGGTTAAGCCCAATAAATAAGTTTATAAGTGTTTTAGCCCATTTTGTTGTATTATTAGTCCAATAACGTTAACTTAGCCCGTTAATGTCCGTATGTTATATAGTTCGGGTTTTATTGGTTTTTACTTGTTATATATGTTTATATATCAGTATATGAGTTTATAAAAGTTTACATTAGATGGGTCCAACCGTCTAAGTTTTATTTAACAAAAACGTTAATTTTACAGTAATAGCCGAAAAAGTCGTAAAAATCATGTTTATAGTTTTTATAACTTATAAACCTTATTCAACTACCATTTTTATAAAGAGTCCATTTATTTAACCTTATACATATGAATATAAATGTATTATATATGTTAGTGGGTTTTAATTCACATTTTATATTATTTTTATTTGAGTGCTTATATAATACTATTATACTTTAATTTCCCAAAATCTGATTTTTACTTTCACTTTCACCATTTTTACCATATCTTGAGTTCTACAAGGAGATAGAAGCTCATTTCTGGACACCATAAACTAAATGATATGTGCTACAATAAACATAGTTTTAGCTATTGCTCAATCCAACTCTAAATATCCTTAACAGTCCGCCAAAACTGACTATTCAGATTGGTACTCTAAACTTGTTTTGATCATATCTCACTCATCCTAATGATCCCATTGCATGGCCAACTCTCACATGTGTACAAGACATATTACTTATTGTATATCCATTAATCTATGTCATTTTATCAGTTCATCACATGGTTCTTTACTGTTTTATACAGCCTACTAAATTAAGCAAGATTAACAATTTTTACATATAGTTTTTCATCTTTTTACCCATGATTATCAACACCAAATCCCCACACAATATTTTTATCATCATATAATCATCATATACATATAAAATAGGAAATAAAATACATGATTACATAATCAAAATAACAAGAGGATGGGGAGAACATTCTTTATACCACGATGATGATGTAGGTTGTGATCAAGACATGGATTTTGATGGAGAAACTTGTGATAAACCAAGACCATCTTCAAGACCACCATTCTTCAAGAACTCCTTGTGGAAAATCAGCCCCAAGACTCCATAGTAACTCGTCCTTGGATGTTATAATCACCACCAATCAATAGGGCTTCAAAAGGGCTCCATCATGTGTGTAAATAACATGAGAGTTCATGGTTAATTTTGATCAAGATGGGTGTTTAATGGGAGAAAGTGGACGGCACAAAGAGAGAAGGGAGAGAGTTTGTAGGTTGTTTTGCATGTATGAAATGGGAGGTATAGTTTAGCTAGTGGTTTTGTGTGAAGGGTAAGCTTCAATGTGAAGCTAAGTTACAAGTGTAACTTAGTTTTGTGTAAGTTTGACACCTAAGGGTGTTGTGGCTATGTTATGGCCGATTATAGTGGGGGTGGGACAAGTGTCCCACTTGTCTCATCTCCACTAATTTACGGGTACTCCTCGATTTGCATGCCCTCGGGTCGTTTTACGAAAAATGTTTGTATAAATTATGAATCAACGGCACAAAACGAATCTAATAAAATTTGTCTCGTCAAAAACGGAGTTCGAAAACGTAAATACGTAATCCTAAGGTTTCCGGTTTAGTCGTAAAGGATGTTAAATTATAATTGTAAGTCCTAATCTCTTCTCGTAAATTTGTGAGTTTATGGACCAACACAAATTTAAAATTCCAAAATAATATTCACGGATAAATTTATTTTCTGAAATGTCGGACAGTCACCAAAACGGTATATATAAACGTACGCATGTAACGTTGAATCCTCTGGTTTAGACGTAGTCGATGCTACTTCAAGACGTAAATCCAAATTACTTCCCAAAAATAAGTGAGTTTATAATATAACATTAAAATAATGTTTTTAAATAATACTTGAGAATAAAATATCAACCATAAATTGACGGATTGTCACAGCATTTACCCCTAAACAGGATCTTTGTCCTCAAAGATCATCTTACCTTACTACTTGCTTCTTATAGAATTAAATCCATGTGGGTATTTCCTCCACATTCGGTCTTTTCTCACAAGTGTAATTCATTACAATACGCGAGTTTCATCAAACATAACTACGGGAATAAGATCAGACTTAATGTTGACTTACTTTCTCTATCCATGATGTTCACGGGTTTTTGATGAATGCAACTTTTCGCCGATCTAAACTTCACTAAGAAACAATCAGATTCTCACTTGATAGATATTCCATCAAGTTCGATATACGAATCTTAATTCACGCAGCTCTTGAAGTCCTAGGGTAGATCCAGCTTATATGCCTTTCAAACAAATCTTTTACATCATCTCAATGGTCCCATACAATGGGGACTTATATCCCATGATCTTTCAGATCATCAATTCATTTTTCCATGGTTAAAATATTTGGCATAACTTCGCTACCCATCTGGCACTTCAAGATCTACATTTCATATTCACATAACCTCCTGCCCACTACCGGCAGTCAATAATCAGATCCTAATTTCAACAATCGTTTCAGGTCTCGCGGGTCGAGTATTTTGTAAGGTTAGGTTCGCCATCATAGGTAACCTTAAACCTAAAAGACATGTCCAACTCACAATGGGTGTACGTCGGGTGTCTTCATCCCAACTCATGCTTACAGATGCTCTAATATATATCCTAACAAGATTCGATCTCGATCCTAATACGATAGTTTTCAATAATAATCTATCCAAATGAAAACGATTAAACAGTCTATTACCAACGGTCAATCATTCGAACATACAACAGCATTTATAGTATTTTGTGTCGTTACTTTACCTTGTCCCTTCGATTTGGGGTGGTAAAGAGTACTCTCATCAAGGTTCGTTCCCAATGACTTCCGTGAAAATCTCTAGAAATTCGATGCGAAGCGAGGATCTTAATAGAGATTATCGATACAGGCACACTATGTTTACACTACTCCTTTAAATATAAAAACAGTCAATTTCTTCATCGAGAATCTATCATTAACAAGAATGATATTAGTAGATTTGGTCAGTCTGTCGACGATGACCCAAATCGAATCAAATTCAGATGATGACCTTTGCAATAGCTAGACGTTTACTAATGTATGAGGCGATCTCTGCCTTCATAATTTACCATTAGTTCAACTTCTTCTAATAATGATACATTAAATCAGAAATGACAGGAATAGAATACTTATACTTACAAGATTTCAATATGACTATATTTCTAAATCTCCATATTTAGGCAACCACAAACGACCTTTTATACATTCAACGCCATCGGCTTCTCAATTCTAATGGTTCACATAAGCCGTGAACCCCTTTTATTATCTATATTATCCTTTTTATAAGTATCAGCTATTTTTAAATTGTTCGGAAATTTATTTTTTACCATCATTACTAAGGAACACATCCTAATTGGTTCTTTATCCTTTTACATAATGCGTCGGTATCTAAATTCATCTCTCCTGATGATATAATTATCATGTCCACAATTCACTCAGATATTCTTTCTTCATATTTTCTAAGTTTTAATTTCTTCTTAACTATCATTTTTATCCGTTTTACTCAATCCGACGACTAAAGCGTCGATAATTATTGCAAGTAATTAAATAATAAATATTTTATTTTTATGAAATGTAAACGTAAAAAGTTTTAAATTTCTCGGTTCGTCCAATTATAGGAAAATGTTCAAAAGAATAAATTTGAATTTAATTATCACGATTTTTATTGATTTACTGAAATTAATTAGTGAGATTCAAAAATGTTCGAAAAATCTTTATTTATACTTTGGTCACAATTTTCTTAGTTGAAAAGCAAAAATTGTCGTTTCAAATTTTAAGTCATGGTTTAACGGTTTCCTCAATCCCTCTTAGGTTGTCTTGAGGTATACACGAACATTTACCCCTAAACAGGAGTTTAGTTAAATGTTCTGGGTATATGGGAATAATCCCTCAAAAGTTCTTTTTGATAAAACATTTGTCAAAATGTATTTGCACTTTCTTTTTAGTAATACTCAAAGTCTTAAAAGGGCTCTTAATTTTTGAAGAGTCAATACAGATTCCATTATCTTTTAATCACACGGTCAAATAATGTAAAGGATCAAGTCTTGTTAATTATTCAAGGTACAAGTTTTCATTGTTCGACCAATTTAGGACAGTCTATAAGTAATTAGTAACTCATTCTTATTCTTATAAACAAACAAATAGTCCTGAATGATCACAAGCATAAATTTATCAAATTACAGCCTACACACGTGATTCACCAAATTTATGAATACTACATGGAGTTTGTACCGTATCCCTATCTTTTAAGAAACGATCTCCCAACAGTCCCTAGTCCCATAATAAGCCCATGGACTCATTGAAAAACTGGTACTACCATTACTTTTTCATTGACTCGATAGTGTGGACGGCTGATTATGCCTTCAAACATAGGTTATCCCACGACCCCTTGCCGCATGTCAGTACATATAACCCCCAACACTCCCGAGAAATAGATCTGAACAGGACAGGATTCCATAGAAACCTCCCCAAAGCATTTCTCTGTTTGCTAGGGATTAGCCGCAACTATTTCGGCTCGTCCAACAGATATCCTGTGTTTTGGAGAAGGCAGTTGGAAGGTAGGTTAGCATCCGCACACCAAAAAGCGCATTCAATTATTTTGTAATGCCTAATATATTTTGTTGTTTGTGGCAGAAATGAACTTTTTGGGACTTCTACGTCAAGGCGACCCAAAGATCGTACCAGAGGGATCTCGTCCCAGACGTGAGAACGAATTACCCCTCCTTGAGCACACCCGAAACGTGACGGTTACTCTGGAAGCCGTGCCGGACCCCCACTCGGACGAAGAAGAAACAACTCTCTTGAGAACCCCCGTCGATTTTTCCAACGAGGATGGTGATAATAGGATGCTCGAAGGAGGAGCCGGGCCCTCCTCGCCACCTAAGAATGCCACTCCCGCACATGGGGAAGAGCATGGAGATAACATTGAGAGGACCACCTCCAGCCTTCGCCAGATGCTGGGCGACGATGAGGAGGAGGTGCAGCAAGTCAATGCAGAGGAAGACGAGGAAGCCGAAAAAGAAGTTGAAGAGGAGGTTGAAGAAGCAGCAACTCAGCCCGTCGCTAAGCGTACTCGCAGAAAAAAACAAGCGGGTAAGAAGAGTCGCTTCGGCCGAGGTCGGCGAACACAATGCCCCAGCCAAAAAACTTCGAGAGGATCACCCCCTATATCAATCTGTTGGGAGCACCACCCAGGCCTCCGAGACGGTCCGGGCTGCACATGTCGATCCAGTTACTCAGATTCCCCTGACTGCATCAGAACTAGCAGGAAATAACATGTAAGGCTTCATCTTTCTAAGTAAGAGCCACGAATTTCCTTTAATCAATACTTGATATGTATCCAAATGTTTGTTTTGCAGGAATGAACAAACTGGTGTCGTGCCTCCGCCTGATGCCCAAACGGAGAAGGGAAAAGAGAAGGAAGTGGAGAGAGACCCTATGCTTCATACGGCCGTCACAAGATCCGGTCCTGCATTCGAAGAACGTACCCCCACAGCCTCCCAAGAACTCCCAAGATCCGACCCCCTCAATCGTTCAATCCTGTTTGGAATATTACCACTGCGTCACGAATGAGGGAAGCTGAGGAATGTCGTCAGTACCTCAATAACTGCATCCCACAAGGCTTGGTACGAGACGTGAATGCACTAAGCCATGCTGACCTGGTGGATGAGTATAATAGTGCCTTGGTGCATCAAATGGCAATGGGCACCTCGATGAGAGTGAGATTCGAAGCCGCGCTTGGGCATTTGGAGTCCCTCAAGAGGAAAGTTAGACGGAGAGAGAGGATGATCGAAGAGAATGAAGCTCAAATTGCTGCCCTCCAATCCCAACTTGCTAGTGCCGAGGCGACAGTGAAGGAACAATCAGTCCACGCTAATGCTTATGACCAACAGGTGGCCGAGCTCGAGGCAAAACTTGAAGCCGTAACAACCAAGGTACGTATCCACGACGCATCACTCTCATTCCATAAGAACCATAGTCTAACAAGTAATCTTCCTCATATAGGTGACCGTAGCAGAGGCGTCCGCCAAGTCCTCCTCCGCCCAAGTATCCATGCTTACCAAAAAACTTGAGGATGCCTAGATAATAATCCAAGGCTTGGAAAAGGTACAAGAAGAGCTTGCTTACGAGAGGGTTACGACCAAGGAGCTAAGGGAGGCGTCCGTTCGAAAAGATGTGATAATAAATGCCCTTACCACCGAACGTGAAGACGTGCTATGCCCCCAACTACTAGCAGCCATTGCCGGCCGTAGGTGGATGGTAGGACACGGGGCACGTCTGGCCGTTACCAAGGTGCTGGAAGCCCCTTAATTTGTGCAACAGTTTGCGAGCCTTGTGTCGGATGGCATTGATCACGGCCGCCATGAAGGAATGGTCCAGGCCGTAGAGCTAATCAAGAAAAAAGGAGAACTTCACCAGGCATGCTTTCTTTAATCCTGAAGCTGTTAACAAGATGACTGCTTCCATGGCCGCAATGCGAGATCTACATTATCCATTCTTGGTCGAGCTGGAAGCCACAAAGGATGCATCAAACATGGAGATCAGGGAAAAGCTTAGTCTTGGTGCGTTCTCTCAAGATGAGGGTCATTCCCGTGCTTCCTTCACTCCCTCGCCCAGCCACCTTACACTTCCTATCTATGAGGACGTAACCAGGATCATACTTGATGAAGAACCTTTAAGCGGGGTGCTGGAGAGGAATGCGGCTCAAGCCTTGAAGCGGAGGGAACGTGGTGAGAGGTTGCCTTGCTTGGCTGAAGGACAAGTGGAGATAGGTAAGTTTCTCCCCCCATGTAGGGTGCCCCTACTTTGTTATCTATTTCAGACAATTTGGTTTGTAACCTTTAAACATTTGTAACTTTTATTCGTCCGTGCATGTACACGGCTAAGGCATGTGTGAAATAACTATCCTTTGTATGTAAGTCCGTGATGACCACGGCCATTTTGTTATTATTTGGAAACTTGTGTATTTTTATTTTGTTAAATATCATATACCGATACTGCATGACATGTCACGTCTTACACAAAAGAGAAAATACATGCAAGTCTATAATTCACTAGACATGCGACGTGCGTCTTTACTATGCAAAGCACTGCGTGAGTACGGCATACGGAACTTACCACAACGTCTTGTGAGTAAGGTGTCTAGTAAGGATACATGATCCACGTCGCTGGGGTTGCATCCCTCTTACGCGACAAGTTGAATTAGTAGGTTCACTTAATCCTCTTACCCCGCCTGGAGGCGTATAGTACATGCACGGTGATTGAATGAATGCATATGAATGAGGCATGGCATATTATAATAACAACTAAAATTCACATGACTAACAAAATCCTAAAAAATAATTTGCACAAAACAAGCCGTGGAGCTAGCTAGGCACCACGGCATTTTATTAGAGCGTTTACATTTTTTGTTTAAACAAGAATGGGAAGTCTTAAAACAAAAAAGGAACCTAGAAGAAACTTAAGAGACAAAACAGATAGAGTACATGGATCTTCATTAAAGCCAAGCGTAGCAATGTATCCATGCGGAAGTTGTAGCTTTCAAAGATAACACCTTTTGAGATTGTAGTTGTTCCACGTGCGGTCCAGATCGCGGCCATCCATGTCACGTAACTTGTACGCGCCTCGTCCTAAGGCTTCCGTGACATCATACGGTCCTTCCCACTTAGGGCCCAGCTTTCCTGTATTCTCCGCTCAACTTGCTTCGTTAGCACGATAGACATAATGTACTGGTCGAAAAGAAACACCTTTAACCTTAGCGTCATAATAAGTCTTCATTTTAGCCTTGGACTTAGCCTCATTGATGGCTGCTATCTCCCTTTTTTCTGCCAACAAATCCAGGTTGATTTGCAGTTGCTCGTCGTTCGTGACAACATTAACCTCCGCCGTGCGGATGGTAGGCACTCCGATTTCTGCTGGTATAACAGCTTTAGTGCCCTAGGCCAATGCAAATGGAGTGTCCCCGTTGGCTGTTTTGATCATAGTCCTATGCGCCCATAGAACATGTGGTAGCTCATCCAACCATTTGGCACTTCGTTCCTCCAGACTTGCCTTGATGCTGTTTCTTAAGCTTCTATTTGCTCGTTCCACAAGGCCATTTGTCTGCGGGTGCTTAACAGACGCGAAGCGCCGTTTGATTTTCAATGATGCGCACTAGTCCTTGAATGGATTATCCGCGAACTGTTTACCGTTGACCGAGATAATTTCTCCTGGTAAGCCAAAACGGCACACAATCAAGAACTTAACTCCCCCCGCATCTACAGGAAATGGTCCTGCGATGTCGATTCCCCACTTATAGAATGGCCATGGGGATGTAATAGGTGTAAGCTCCTGTTGCGGATGTCGCGGTACTGGTCTATGCACTTGGCAATCACTACACTTGTGAATCATGTCGCGCGCGTCCCTATGCATGGTCGGCCAATAATATCCTGTTCGTAAGGCTCGAGCTACCACGGATCGTGGACCTGCGTACATGCCGCATAACCCTTCATGTATCTCACTGATTACATAAGTAGCCTGACGTGGTCCAACACACCGCAACCACGGCTGCAAGAAGGAGCGCTTATAGAGGATACCTTCTCGAAGTTTGAAGTGTTGCGACTTCCTTCTGATGCACCGCACCGCTTTTTCATCGTCCGGAAGGGTTTCACTAGTCAAATAGTTGACGACCGGGGTCATCCATGTAGGTCCATCCTCCTCAACTATAGTAGCGACCTGCCCTTCTGTTATAGACTTTTCCTTGAGTATTTCCACCAAGACTTGCTTGGACAAGTGGGCGAAGCTTGTGGATGCTATCTTGCTAAGAGCGTCCGCCTTCTTGTTCTCACCTCTTGGTACCTGCTTGATAGAAAACTTGCTGAAAGCCGCGATGAGTGACTTGACTTTCTCCAAGTATCGGACCATGTTATCCTCCTAAGCCACATATCCACCTAGAATGTGGTTCGCGACGAGCCGTGAGTCCACGTAGGCCTCAAGGTTGCGGACTCCCATTCTAGCGGCGATTTTTAAACCCGCAATTAATGCTTCATATTCCGCCTCGTTGTTGGTGGCTGTGAACTCAAAGCGGAGGGCGTACGTAAACTCCATTCTTTCTGGATTTGTGAGGATGAGACCAGCTCCTGACCCATCCGTATACGAAGATCCGTCCGTAAATAACACCCATGGTTCTGCTGGAGTCTCGTCTTGTTTTACGACTGGTCCTTCCTCATCCGGCTTCTCTATCAAGAAATCTGCCAAGATTTGGCCTTTAACAGCCATCCTTGGCCTATGAGATATATTATGCTCCCCCAATAGAATGCTCTATTTTTGTAGCCTTCCTGCCACATCCGGTCTAGAGATGACTTGTTTTATTGGCTGGTCAGTAATGACTACAATCGGGTGCGCCTGAAAGTATCGGCGCAACCGTTTTGTAGCAAACACTAGTGCCAAAACCAATTTTTCCATAGAGGAGTAATTCAACTCCGGCCCTTGTAATGTTCTACTTATGAAGTAGACCAGAGTTTGTACCATATCCCTATCCGTCATTAGTACCGCACTTATTGCTCCATGTGTGGCTGAGAGATACATAATGAGCTCCTCCTTTGGCCGGGTAGCTACTAACATAGGGAGAGATGCAAGGTGTTGCTTGAGTTGGCCAAAGGCTTCCTCGGCTTCCTTTGTCTACCGAAAGTCTCCCTTCCTAATGAGCTTCTTGAGTGTTTTAAATAGGGGTGGTGACTTCTCTGTGGACTTTGATAATAACCTATTTAGCCCGGCCAGCTTCCCATTTAAGGAGTGCACCTGTTTCCGTGTCTGAAGGGATGGTAGCTGTATTACTAAGTCCGTTTTCTCTGGGAAAGGTTTGATGCCCTTTGGATCAATCATATATCCAAGGAACATTCCCTCTGTTTCCCCAAACGTTCATTTCTTTGGGTTTAGCTTCGTATTAATCCTCCTTAGTGTGTCGAATATCTCTTGGACATCCCGGAGAAGTGCATCCTCCGTATGACTTTTTATGACTAAGTCATCCACATAGACTTCCAGGTTGCGGCCTATCTGTGAGTCAAAGGCTTTGTCCACAAGCCGCTGGTATGTAGCACTGGCATTCTTTAGTCCGAACGGCATTTTCGTATAACAATATACGCCTTGACTGGTATGGAACGTCGTCTTCTCTGCGTCCTCCTCCGCCATCTGGATCTGGTGGTATCCTTTATATGCGTCTAGGAAGAACTTAAAGGGATATCCACATAGAGATTCCACCTTCGAGTCAATCTCCGGTAACGGGTAACAATCCTGTGGACAGGCTTTGTTCAGATCCGTGAAATCTACACACATGCGCCAACTTCTGTCATGTTTTTTGACCATGACTGGATTGGATAACCACTCGTGGTAGTATACCTCGCGCATGATACCCGCGTCAACTAGCTTCCGTACTTCATCCAGTATCACTCGGCTGCGTTCAGGTGTCTGGCCGCGCTTCTTTTGCTTGACAGGTTGATACCCCTGGCAGATCTGGAGATTATGTTCTGCTATCGCGCGTGGTACGCCTGTCATGTGCTTTGGCTCCCATGCGAATATGTCTAAGTTTGCTTTTAAGAGAGAGCACATGGCCCTCTTGCCGCTATCTGAGAGCATTCATCCTATGGATACCTCCTGTTCCGGATAATCAGGATGGATTGCCACCTTCCAATTGGGAGGTGGTGATCCATCCTTGGGTGGAACGGGCGGAACCGGTGTTGTCACGATATGACACTCAGATACTGGTATGATTGTGTTGTAAATGGTGACGATTCCTCCTTCTACAGGGAACTTGATCATTCCGTGTATCGTGGAAGGTACCGCACGTATGGCCAGAATACCTGGTCTGCCTATGATCCCATTGTATGGATAATGTGACCGTATCACCATAAAGTTCATCCACGCAGTGGTGGAGTGTTCCTCATTCCCAATGGTTACAAGCAGACGCAGTTTCCCTATCGGCCAGATGGTGTCTCCACTAAAACCAATGAGCGGCGCCGTGGCCGGTACCAATTGCCTTCTTATTTCTGGTTGTAACTTCACAAAACAGTGTTCATAGAGTACTTTTGCTGATGACCCTCCATCCACATACATGCGACGAACATTGTGTGTTCCAATGCTTATCTCAATAGTGAGGCGCATCAATCACATCGCTTGCTGTGATGGGAGGGAATGAGATTTCCCTACCGCGTGAAAATTTTTGACCAATTTTCTGCCTCGTGCGGCGTTGTCTGGATTGGATCATGTATATGGTCGAAGGTTTGTCCTTTTGGGGATCCTTCTTGTCATACTTCTTGTTGTGTTTTCCATCCTTCCAATCAATAACCAAATGCTTGAGTTTACCTGATTTGATCAGTGACTCAATATGCTTCTTGAGCTGGATACACTCCTCCGTGCCATGGCCCTTGTAGTTATGGAACTCGCAGAAACGATTTCCTTGGCGACGGTCCAGCGGAGTCGTCATTGGGGGAGGCCTCGGAAAATTTGCCCCTTCCGTCAGCAAGATCTCCCGGTAAGACATCTATAGAGGGGTAAAGTTATCGTCCGGCCGTCCTCCTTTGTTTTGGCTCTTTTAATCTGAGCCCCTACTATTGTTCTGGTTGCTTTGACCGCCCGACTGTCTCCTAGACTGGTCGTTCATCGGTAGCCGTTTCCTTTGGAAGGGTAGGCCGCGGCAACCGTTGTTTCTCCCTCTATGAAGTTTCTGACCCTTTCCATGAGGTCATCATACCTCTCCGGACGCTTGTCATTGAGACGCCTGATTAATTCCCTGTCTCTTATGGCCTGCATGTAGTCGGAAATTTTTAGGAGTTCCGGTATTGTTTTTGTGCGTGTGCACTCGTCGTTGAAGCATTCAGTGAAAGCTTCTGTAGACTCTCCCTGCCGTTACTTGACAGTTGCCAATGAGACCGGATCACTATTATACTTCTTCCGCTGAGTATAATTATTCTTGAACGCAGTGCGTAGTTCAGTGAAGCTATCAATACTTCGCGGAGGAGTCCCTCAAACCAGTCACGAGCATTGCCGATCAAAGTTGAATTGAACATTTGGCACCATATAGGAATGGGCCATCGCTCGATCTTAGCCTGCGTATCAAATATTTTGAGGTGATCATCCGGATCACCAGTTCCATGATAAGTCTTGACACACGCCGGCATGCGACGTTTTGTATCCTCGGAGTAGTTCCGTATGCGGAGAGTAAAAGGATCTTCCCTGGGATCCGCCCATAGACGGGTGAGCCTAGGGTCTTCCCATGGGTCACACCACGGACGGGAAAGATCCTCCGCTTCTACCTCTCGATAATAGGGGCCACCATAATACTCATCATTGTTTGGTGGTGGTGGAGGGGTACGCCTAGGTCGGCGACGCTTGGGCGGATGGTAATCTGATTCCTCTCTTGATGGATCTGGAGAAGGGGGTGGTGCCCCATCTCTTGGGTGAGGACCTCTCTTTTGAGAAGAGCCAGGAGCCTTCTTCCCAGTGTTCATCCTATCCCACACAATTGTGCGGCGAGTGGCTCTGGTCAGTTCCAGATCTGGTCCCTCGGGTGAACCGTCGGACTTCTCTCCTCCTTCCCGAGACTGCTTTAGTTCCTGTATGGGGCGATCTCCTATGCGCTCAAACACATTCCTAGGTTGGGGAGTTTCCTCGAAGAGGCTCCGCTCCTAAGGCCGGGTCTTCCTTTTCCTCTGATTTTGGGAAAAGGTGCTTGGTCCGACATTGCCAAAGTTGAGTCTAGATTGGAGGTTCCTTCCTAGATTCAACCTTGATGCAATCCCTGGGATGATCCTATCAAAGTTCTGCATGAGAACCCGAGTGAGATCTTCCTCGCTGAGTGGTTGGACTTCTACTTCTTCCTCTATCGACGGTCTGCGCGGCTCCTTGTTAGGGGGATTGGTAGCACTCCGTGGGTCAGGGTTGTCCAGGGTCGAAGTAGGTGGAGGAGTCATGGAGATCGTGCTCGTCACTCCCATAGACTGAAAACCACTGCGGTGTTTCTGTCCGCCCGTTGGACGACTAGGGGATTGATTGGGGATGAGTATCCCTTCCCCTTGGGACTTCCAATTTCCAGGATTTATGTTCCTGGGATTAGCTTGTGGATGCTCCTTCGTCATTGAGAGTTCAAGGTGAGATTTTGCTCTAGCTTAGTGTAATGGGTCCCACGGATGGCGCCAACTTGTTGATGCAAAAGTTGGGTGATCCTTGCTATACCCGAATTAGGCTTAATTCGGGTTGGCTGGGTTCCGGCTCCTGCACCAAGTGAACTGTATGTTTGGGATCCTACACACTAAACAACACGCGTTAGGCTTACCGTGGGAATGTTTCCCACGATTAGACTCCAGCGTGAGAGTAAGTAATCGGTTAGGGTTTATAGGAGTCGAGTGAGTTGAGACTATACATAACGTAATACCTTTGTGGAATCCTTGAGAGTTCCTTTTATAGGCAGTGACAACCCTAATGGGCTGTTACTGATGCTTCGGCCCCAAGGAAAGGATAAGCACCAGAATTAGATTTGATTGTTATCTTCTAATTATGGTGAGTAAATATCCTCTTCCTTGGGGTGAATCCTATTCATAGATAGAATATGATTCTGTCTAACCCTGTACCGGTCATGCCGGGCCGTGGGCCGCACACATGTGTGCGGTTACTATTCATCCAAGCCCATAAGCTCAAATGACATTATTCCCACCCATCTGTGATGGGCCGGATACGGGTAGTGCCCGTGGGCCGGGTTCATGACCCGGCTGGGGACTATACGTCATCATTAGTCAATCCAAACGACATCACGTGAAACTCATAACATTCATTACAAGTACCGGATGTAGTGATTGGAATAGATAATCTTTTTCGCAGATGCGAAGTTGATGATAACCATGCCGAGGATCAAATCTTTAGAACATACGCTAGAACCTTGTAAATGATCGAACAAATCTTTCATTTCGAGTTATGGATATCGTTTTCGATTGTCAATTTACTCAGTTCACAGTAATCTATAAATATAAGGAATGATAATACCATAGCTCTTCATGATGACGAGCTTGGTAGATTAAAAGCTTTCTCCGACAACTCTCTTAGTTGCACGGTAATTATTTTAATTTAGATGGTGCTGACATACAGTGCACAAGCCATAGGTGCAGCACCGGGAATATAATCAATACCAATTTCATCTTGCCTTAATGGCGAAAGTCTAGGTAATTCACCAGCAAATACTTCCTAAAATTTCTGATAACAGAAACATCTTTTTATTAAATTCATATTAGGTTCTTCTAGATTATAATATCTATGACTAATTCACAACCATTCACGGTGTAATTTCAAGTCTAAATGCAGGATATAGTCATCCATCAAGAACTATTTAGATCACTTTTGATAATCAACATCTTTATCTTTTAGGGGAATTCTACTCGGGTTCCCATCAATTAAGACAATGTCGCCATGTCATAATCAATCAATCCATTCTACTGGCATTACCAACTTTTCAGTTTTATTGCCGTCGATAAGATGTGAACTTCTCAAAAGGCTAATAATAACTCATAATTCTTCGCAAATTCAAGGATATATGGAGACATAATGATAGTTGTATTTTTACTCCTTTAGGAAAAGGAAGGTAAATTAGGGTAAGCGAGACGATTTAGGAAAACCGTGTGTGAATGACCCTAAGTGTGAGTTTGTTCTCGAGGAGGCTAGTGTGTTGTGAATTGAATTGATTTTGATTGATGATTTTATTAAGAAGAAAAGAAAAGAGAAAGAAAAGACGGTTACGAAGACGAATCGAGCTAAGACGAAAACGCGTTCACGTAAAACCGTAAAAAACTACAAAATTTAAAAATTTAAAACCTAAAAATTAATTAAAAGCTAAAAGTAGTCTAATATAATATAAATAAGAATAAGAATCCAATAAAAATATTTTAAAACCTTTTATTAATTAAATATTCAATTTTAAATGCTAATTAAAGCCCTAAAATTAAATATAATTAATCAAAATGTCCAAAATATTATTTTATTGAACTAATAACTTACTTATATTATCTAAAGGCTAAAAAGTATTTTTCCTAATTTTTAAAAACTATTTTTCTATTTTTAAATCACTAAAAACTATTTTAAAACTAAAATAATTATAAAAAATAATAAAATAATGCTAAAAATGATTTACCAATTTTAAAAAATCCTAAATTACTCTAATGAACAGCAAAAAAATGAAAAAGTTAGAAAAATATTAATTTTACCAATAAAAGACAAAACTAGTTTAATTAAAACCCTAATTAACTTAAATTAATTCTAAAAATTAATAAAAAGATGAACAGTAGAATATTTTTAAACCAAAAACCTTAAAATATTATTCTAAGTCTAGGAAAAATTGATTAAACTGAAAAATATTACTTTTTGGCACTAAAAGAAAAAAACAGAAACTTAAAAGTTAATTAAAAATGCTATTTAATCTAAAAAATATAAAATGAACAGTAACCTAACAAATAAATAAACAGAAAAATCCTAAATTAAATTAGAAAAATAACAAAATTGGTTTGAAGGTCTAATTCAATTTTTAAGGCACAAAAGACAAAATTCTAAACTTCTGATAGTGACATGTCATGGACTTTTGTCCTTTTGCTTAGCAGGGGAAACAAATGTGCTACCAGTAGGAAAGGAGTTCCCACTGCTAGTGTTAATTTCTTTGTCAGTAAGCAATAAGCTTAGGAAAGCTTATTGCTAGCTTGTTCTTTGGACAAAAGGTACCCCCACACCAATTGGGTTGTGGGGAGTTTGAGTAAACACAAAAAACACCAAGTTACTTCACACAATTCTTCACAAATAAGCCACAAAGTTTCTGATTAAGCAACAATGAAGGTCTGAGTGTACTTTGCTGATTTTACATGCACAAAAGCCAATTTCAATAAGCCAAATCTTGCATATAAGCTGACCAAATAACATGTAAGCAATAGCAAACCCTGGGATAACCTATCTCCTATCCACTCATCAAATTTGAAGGCAAAATTCACACAAAATCATGAACAATGGGCAGTTACTGATTTTAGACCAATTTTCCAACTTTTTTAGCATGCAAGTTTGTTCAATAGCCTACCAAACTGAAACACAAGCCAACACACATCCTAATAACAACCTAATAAGTGTATAAGACAGGTTTTAACACAAGATTAAAATCATTTAAACCATGTTTAGCCCTAATCCAAACACCCTTTTAAGTTTTCTGAAAATAATTTTTCAAAGCAAATCAATAGCAAACTCAACCAATCTGATTCCTACTACCTTAATCATGCATAATAAGCACTAAAGAGCATAAACAAACCAGTAAACAAGCATTCAAACAACTATCATGCAAATCACATAAAGCACATAATTTTCTGAAAACTGAAAATGGAATGAGGATGCTACCTTAAGGGACCTACATCCAGGTCCCTTAGTGGTTGCTTAACCACCTCCAAATAGGCCCGGGCCTATGCTGAGCCTTTGAATAAACAATCTCTAAGAACCTGCTAAGAGAAAATGAATACAAGCACAAAATATCCGATTTTCCTGAAAACTTACAACCTTTTCACAAAACAGTGAACCAATGAAACTTGAAACTTAACACGTTTTGAAACAAGATCAAATTCAGAAATCTAAGAATTCCAATCCACTTTCACTTCTTGGATTCTTTGATTTCTGAAATTTGAAAACCTTTTTGAAACCTTTGAAAACTCAAATTCAAACACACAAGTGTTTCACAATTTTAAAAATGGAACTCATATTGGCTTTCAACACACACACAACTTTAATAATTATAAAAAGGAATTACAATTGCTTCAACAAACACCAAACTTTTATATCATTAAAAGGAATTACAAATGAGAAAGCCAGAATCTGGAACAAGAGGAAATGTACATGCACATTTCCTATTTATACTACTCCTAGGACTATTCTAGAATACATAAAACCCTAGCAACTAAAATGCCCTAAATGCCCTTGGTCGAATCTTCAAAATCAGTCAAAGAGGCTCCATGTGATATGAGAGTGATGGCCAGCTTGCAACTTTGATCTTGGATGTTTATTTTGAACTTGGGGGACAAGGAGTAACATGGGACGTTGGTTTGGTCGTGTGTAAGGTTTTGAGGGAAAGGGACGGGGCAGGGGAGGGTCCCACAACCACGTGGGTGTGTTGTGGATGGAATCTGGGTTGTGGGTTGGGTTTGTATAATGGTTAATCAAGGATCTGGAGTTAATTAACAAAAGCCCTTTGGTTTGATGGATGATTATGATTAGGGTTTATGGGTTTAGGAAGGTGGGTTTGATCTGTTTTGGGGGAAATTGTTTTTAAATAAGTGTTTAAGAGGGAAATTAAGGAGAGTTGACTGAATGTTTTGACCAGGTTTATTTAATAAACCTGGGTTGGGTTGGTTACGGGTTTGGGCTGGGTAGGGTTATGGGTAAATGGGTATTCGGGTGGGTAATGGTGAGGTGTCAAAGTCTAAGTGGTGGTGGTGGTTTGGTTAGTTGGCAGAAAAGACCCCCAAGCTTCCTTGATTTGTTCATGTTGTAATATATTGCTATCAACGCCCATTTTCCCTTTAACAACTTTTGTTCTCTTGTCAAAAATGGCACAAATACTTCCAAACTTTTTCCAAGGGCTTCAAATGCAATTCTTGGATTCTTCAAGGACTGATCTTGTAATGTCTTCAAACTTTAGGGACCCTATTCATAATTTTGAATATTTGAGGGGTATAAAGTGTAAATCTTCAAAAGTTGAGGGACCAAACTTGCCAATCTTCAATTCTTCAAGGTCATTTTGTAAAATCCAAACTTGGGCCCGGTTCATTGTGCGGCTTCGTTTCCCGTGTTCGTTTTTGATTGATTCTTGTGATCTTTTGCCATTTCCTCAATATTCGTACCTAAAAATACACAAGTAACAAACACGAGCATCTATTTGGTAGTTTTAATGATATTTTATGCATTTTAAGCCCGATTTGGACGATGCGGCCATGTATAAAAGCAGTCTCATCACTCCCCCACACTAAACCATTGCCGTGCCCTCACGCAATGCTAGAATAAAGTATCGTAGCATCTCCAAAATTTAATTTTATTCACTTTATTGAAATGATAAACTAGCTACACTACTACTATTACTACTACTTGCGTTTTAGACATAATGTATGATTTTCATCGCAAAATGGGACGTTTAGGTTCATAGAACAAGAACACGTGAATGCTTCGTTAGAAGTAATCTCATCGTCCTCGATTTTCACCCCAATTCCATGCCAAGCGTGCAACGAGATCATTGTCATTATAAGTTAGTAATGCTAACACTACTCATATGCCCTAATCACGTACTTATCCTCCTATTATTCCTAAGTTGTATCTCTTATATTTTATTTTGTCTTGAATGTTTCACGAGGATACATTGTTTGACTTATGCGATAATAGAGATTTAGGTCTAAAAATAGAGTCCTAACGGTGTAACTAAGACCATCAAATCAATAACCCCTCCTAATAGACAACGATGTCAAAAAATTAAGTTGACAAGAAGAATCGATAAACACGGGTTTATAACGGTTTTGAACATGAGACTTATTACCAAGACTTTTATACGCCCCCTAACAGAAGGGCCTTATTATCTTTGGTTTACCTCCCTCTTTTATTCAACTTCGCCATGAAGCTTTTATTATGACTTTGGTCTTGTCTTGCCTTTTATTATCCGCCTCATCGGTGGTTTTATTAGCCAAAGACGTATATCCTCACGCTAAAGCGAATTTTGGATCTTTAAAGCTTCGAAGATTATGGCTTGATTCACTTTCAATTTTTGCATAGATTTTTCGGCCTTGTGGGGCTTCAAATTGTTTGCTAGATTTAGGTGAGCACTTGAAATCTTATTATTGGGTGAAGCTTTCGATTATTAGGGTGCCAATACTTCAAAACCGTGATGCTGGCGATACCTTAATGTCTTCCCAATTTAATTACACGGAAGCTACTAGAAAAGACTAGAAACCCAACAATCCTAACTAAACCGCTAAGTCAATATTTATTAAGCAAAAAATATTTACAAGCGAAGGGAGAATAAGCAAACAAGAACACATGAGTTTTTGAAAGAATACGAGTACTCTACGTTTAGCATAGTAACTTATAATTAACTCTATCATTTCTCGTCCTCATTTAAGAGACTTAGCCTAATGTGTAGTTAAGGAATCAAAGCTAAGTGCTCAACACGCACGGTCGAGTCAAAAATTACTCTTATTCTCGCCATCGGAAAATCTACATTCGTGTCTTCAAACACTTATGAAACATGAGAAAAGTTTTAAAATTTGGCCATTTTTAGCCTTATTTTGCAACAAAACGATAAACAAAACGATAAACTTTGGAAAGTGTGAAGGTTTGGCAAGGCAAGTATCTATTCACCCCCCATACTAAAGTTAAACATTGTCCTCAATGTTTCGAGTCTAGGGGTGCAAACACCCCCATACCAGAGACGTAGTCGACTGCCTAATCTAGCATGGAAAGGGTGTAACCAATAAATTAATAGTCGTTTATGAAGTTTGCTTAAAACCTAAGGTTAGAACATCAAAGGATATATCATTTGGATATTGAGAAATGTCTCCAAAGCAAACGATCGAGTGCTCCCATAAAATGAACACGAGAGGCTCCAATCGTGAAGATCATGATCTAAAAGCCACAATGCACAAACAACCACGGAACAAAGGTTGGAAGGGCACAAATCCCCTCACATTAAACTAATTAGAAAGCAATAATATGTACATGGATAAGCATGGGTCTCCCCCACGAGGCACCTTGTTTTTGTGAACCCAGTCAAAAGCTCGACTCGAATCCCCATAAATGTGATCATTTAGGGATAATCATGGTATGGTCAATTTTTGGTGGGGCTTACATGATAAACAAGGCCCAAAAGCAACCGTGTATAAAGGCAAAACCTCTATACCGGGATCAAAGATCGTGTCTTCATTTTCGGATGATAAACGAAACAACACGACTTCAAACATCGTCGTCCCAAAGGGACACAAGAAAATAGACAGAGAATAGAAGGGTGGGACATTGGTTGGGCAAATCAATCGAGTTGCTCGAGGAAAACTCTCACCGTAAGTGTAGAAAGATTTTCTAGTGACTACTTCGGTGAAAGACCGAGATTTACCCTTAAACGTAA